>CM051004.1:2058114-2145614 GCA_027704905.1 Muraenolepis orangiensis
AGTTGTGTGTTTCTCTATAGAGTTGTGTGTTTCTCTATAGAGTTGTATGTTGTGCTATAGAGTTGTGTGTTGCTCTATAGAGTTGTGTGTTGTGCTATAGAGTTGTGTGTTTCTCTATAGAGTTGTGTGTTTCTCTATAGAGTTGTGTGTTGTGCTATAGAGTTGTGTGTTGCTCTATAGAGTTGTGTGTTGTGCTATAGAGTTGTGTGTTGCTCTATAGAGTTGTGTGTTGTGCTATAGAGTTGTGTGTTGTGCTATAGAGTTGTGTGTTGCTCTATAGAGTTGTGTGTTGTGCTATACAGTTGTGTGTTGTGCTATAGAGTTGTGAGTTGCTCTATAGAGTTGTGAGTTGCTCTATAGAGTTGTGTGTTGTCCTATAGCCACACTTTCATCCAATACACAAGAAAAAACGTATATAAATATATATATATATTGCATACAAGACTTTATAGTGAGTTTTCAGTGAGTGTACTAAAACTATGGTATATTTTATGATGGGTTTATTATTGTTATTATTATTATTAGTATTATTAATAAGATGAGTCTTCACCTGAAGACATTTGTCAGAAGCTGATTCTCTCTTTAATGGAGAGTCCATTGGCCTCGATTGGTCCACCACCCAGTTTTGGGTGTGGGTGTGTGGAATTCTTGCACATGCTGTGTGTGTGTGTGTGTGTGTGTGTGTGTGTGTGTGTGTGTGTGTGTGTGTGTGTGTGTGTGTGTGTGTGTGTGTGTGTGTGTGTGTGTGTGTGTGTGTGTGTGTGTGTGTGTGTGTGTGTGTGTGTGTGTGTGTGTGTGTGTGTGTGTGTGTGTGTGTGTGTGTGTGTGTGTGTGTCCTGGGGGAGGGAAAGACAACAGCTGTTGTCAGGAAGTCTAAGTATAGCGTCATGACCCCACACAAGCAGTTGTTGCAGCCACTAGCTTTGTGGAGGCTAAGATGAGTGGGGCAATAGGAAGGCAATAGGAAGGCTTATCCCTCACCCAAATGTGTTGGAATACGTTATTGTGGTGGTTGTATAAGGACAGGAAAGAGTGTGGAGCAATGTGTGTGTGTGTGTGTGTGTGTGTGTGTGTGTGTGTGTGTGTGTGTGTGTGTGTGTGTGTGTGTGTGTGTGTGTGTGTGTGTGTGTGTGTGTGTGTGTGTGTGTGTGTGTGTGTGTGTGTGTGTGTGTGTGTGTGTGTGTGTGTGTGTGTGTGTGTGTGTGTGTGTGTGTGTCTGGACGTAGCTTGATGGCGTGATAAAGGAGAGCTAGGAGCTAAGGTTTAGAATACAAGTCATGGGTCTGATTTCTCCATTTAGTTGAGCCTGTAACTGACTGACACATCAAACATCCTTCAGTCCCATACAGAGACCATGTGGTTCTAGTCACCTCACACAGCTGTTGTTTCATACACACGCTGTTAGAATAGAAGTGCTTTTATAAGCATTGTTACCTCCGCCATCGAAGATAGGAGGTTATGTTTTCGACCCTGTCTGTTGGTCTGTCGGTTGGTCTGCCTGTCTGTTGGTCTGTCTGTCTGTTGGTCTGCCTGTCTGTTGGTCTGTCGGTTGGTCTGCCTGTCTGTTGGTCTGTCTGTCTGTTGGTCTGCCTGTCTGTTGGTCTGCCTGTCTGTTGGTCTGTCTGTCGGTTGGTCTGCCTGTCTGTTGGTCTGCCTGTCTGTTGGTCTGTCTGTCTGTTGGTCTGCCTGTCTGTTGGTCTGTCGGTTGGTCTGCCTGTCTGTCTGTTGGTCTGCCTGTCTGTTGGTCTGCCTGTCTGTTGGTCTGTCTGTCTGTCTGTTGGTCTGTCGGTTGGTCTGCCTGTCTGTTGGTCTGTCTGTCTGTTGGTCTGCCTGTCTGTTGGTCTGTGTTGGTCTGCCTGTCTGTTGGTCTGTCGGTTGGTCTGCCTGTCGGTTGGTCTGCCTGTCGGTTGGTCTGCCTGTCTGTTGGTCTGTCTGGTCTGTCTGTCTGTGTCTGTCTGTCTGTCTGTTGGTCTGTCGGTTGGTCTGCCTGTCTGTTGGTCTGTCTGTCTGTTGGTCTGCCTGTCTGTTGGTCTGTGTTGGTCTGCCTGTCTGTTGGTCTGTCGGTTGGTCTGCCTGTCGGTTGGTCTGCCTGTCGGTTGGTCTGCCTGTCTGTTGGTCTGCTGTCTGTTGGTCTGCCTGTCTGTTGGTCTGTCGTTGGTCTGCTGTCTGTTGGTCTGCCTGTCTGTTGGTCTGCTGTCTGTTGGTCTGCCTGTCTGTTGGTCTGTCTGTCTGTTGGTCTGCCTGTCTGTTGGTCTGTCGGTTGGTCTGCCTGTCTGTTGGTCTGTCTGTTGGTCTGCCTGTCGTTGGTCTGTCTGTTGGTCTGCCTGTCTGTTGGTCTGTCTGTTGGTCTGCCTGTCTGTTGGTCTGTCTGTTGGTCTGCCTGTCTGTTGGTCTGTCTGTTGGTCTGCCTGTCTGTTGGTCTGTCTGTTGGTCTGCCTGTCTGTTGGTCTGTCTGTCTGTTGGTCTGCCTGTCTGTTGGTCTGTCGGTTGGTCTGCCTGTCTGTTGGTCTGCCTGTCTGTTGGTCTGCTGTCTGTTGTCTGTCTGGTCTGCTGTCTGTGGTCTGTTGGTCTGCCTGTCTGTTGGTCTGTCTGTTGGTCTGCCTGTCTGTTGGTCTGCCTGTCTGTTGGTCTGTCTGTTGGTCTGCCTGTCTGTTGGTCTGTCGGTTGGTCTGCCTGTCTGTTGGTCTGCCTGTCTGTTGGTCTGTCTGTCTGTTGGTCTGCCTGTCTGTTGGTCTGTCTGGTCTGTGTTGGACTAAACTTGGTGGTTGGATTAGTTATGGGCCAAAGAACAGTTGATTAGGTTTTAGATTACAGTTTTGGCACAGATCCTAATCTGGATCCAGGGGACTTTTTGGTGTGGCTGTGGTATGTGCTCTACTGGGCTCTCTAGTTTTTAAACAGTATAAATTGTATAAATTGTGTACATTTTTAAATGTGCAGACATTGCATAGTGTTACTGGCAGAGATACAAACATTAACTGGTGAACACCGGTGAGAAACAAAGCAGCCTGTCCACCTCATCTAGTCCAAACTGATATGTGTTTATATTCATACACACATGCACCGATATACAGGTTCATCCGCTTACAATGTGGAAGTCATGTGATTTCGCCCCGATAAAGAGCTATGAATATGTATGAGCATCGTGCACACTTCAGATGTGTGTGTGTGTGTGTGTGTGTGTGTGTGTGTGTGTGTGTGTGTGTGTGTGTGTGTGTGTGTGTGTGTGTGTGTGTGTGTGTGTGTGTGTGGTGTGTGTGTGTGTGTGTGTGTGTGTGTGTGTGTGTGTGTGTGTGTGTGTGTGTGTGTGTGTGTGTGTGTGTGTCAGCTCTGCTTCAGGCCATAGTGTGTGACACTGTGTGTATACATTGTTCATTCCCTCCTCAGTATGGACTTTCTAAAACAATAAACTATAAATACTGTACACAATAACAATAACAATAACAATAAAGTGACTGATGGATGATACAACATGTGTTGAAAAGCATTTTAAAAGCATTTAAAGTGGCAGTAGAGCAGCAGCAGCATGAATACAGTGCAGAACAGAGCAGTAATTGTAATGAGTCCAGAAAGTCCAGCAAAAGTATAATGTAATATGGATGACAATGTTATGATAGTATGCTGGTTTATGATTATTTGTGTGGCTATAATCATTATCATGAATACTTATCTTTCCCCTCTTAGTATGTTCTGTTGTTTGTGGTCATTTTGGTCATTATTTGCGTAATAAGCGTGTTTGAACAAAGGCTTTCTAATATCCCATCTCCCTGCTCTCCTCCTGCCTCTCATTGCAGTCACATGGAGAAGATAACCACATGGATCGACCCACGGAAGTCCATGGCCCCCAACCTGGCAGCTATGTCCCTGCACCACAACGCCCAGAGCAACAACACACATGGCCTGGGGGGCCCCCAGCGAGGCCTGGTCCTGTCTCAGCCCAACCTGGGTACACACACACACATACACACACTCATGGCTCTTCAAAAGTACTATAAGTATAACGGGGTCAAAGTTGAACGCTTTGAACTTTGAGCGCAGTGGCAAGGTGGAAAATCTGAGGCAGGAATGGCGGAGCCACCGTTCCTAGGAGGCTTGTCTCCTAGACTATTAGGTTGTCTCCTAGACTGTTGTGTTGTCTCCTTGGACTCCTATTACATTGTCTCCTAGGAGCTGAAGCACAAAGTGTTTAATCTGATGATGTGAAGGCCACTCACACGGTTCTAAAGCTGTGGCATGTCTTAAATGTCTGGAGAACGATGAAGTTCATAAATAATTGTTTGCCTTTGTTACTACTTGTTTTTATTCTTTCAACTACTACTACTAGATGAAAGGGTTAGTTGTGCAACTTCATTCACAACTTCACAACAAAGTGTCTCAGCATCCGGTGAAGCTTGAAGTAACAGTAGAGTTTTGTGTTGACTGCTGAGTGTCAGACCGTCGGCCTTCTGTTTTCAAACGCTCCTCTCTTTTTGTGTTTGTGTTTCCATAGCGATGCAGCAGCAGCATCAGCCACAGCAGCAGCAGCACTGTCACCACCAGCAGCTCCCACAGCTGATCCAGCAGAGCCAGCAGGTGGCGAGCCCTGCCCTGGGCTCAGCAGGGGGTCTGGCCCAGCAGCAGCACACCTCCGGGGGCCTCATCAACCTGCCGGGGGCCCTGGGCGCCAGCTTGGGCATCAAAAGTAAACCCGGCTTGTTGTTTGTCTGTCTTGTTAAGTTTGACCCCGATGCCAACGTGTCTGCAGTCCAAAAACGAGGCCTCGATGGAAGCTTTGGAGATGAGACCTCCGACTACAAGATGGACCGGAGGTCATACTTTCACCCCAGTTTTTCTGTCTGTTTGACCTTTAGCAAGATAACTTCAAAAGTAATGTACAGAATTGGACAACACTTGGTGGTTAGATAACTTATGGGCCGAGGAACAGTGATTTTGGCCCAGATCCGGATGTGAATCCGGATCCAAGGGACTTTCTGATGTGCCAGGGGGTGTGCGCTCTACTGAGGGCCCTCTAGTTTGGGTTTTGTTGTTATTGTTGTGTTTTGGATGTTAAACGGCTCAATAGGTGGCATTATATCATTAGGAGTGTTTGTATCAGTGTGGCAGCCGTTCAGCCGTGACAACACACACGTTGTTGTTATTCTGTAGTTTACTTTAATTTTCCCTTTTCATCTTGTCGTGTAGACCAGGCCATCAGCCCCATCGGCGTGAACCAGCAGCAGAAGATGAGGCTGCAGAGGATCCAGATGGAGAGAGAGAGGATCCTGAGGAGACAGGAAGAGCTCCTGAGACAGGTGACACACGGCAAAGTACAGCGATATCCTCTTTTCCTTTTACTCACACATTAGGCTGCCTACACTCCATTGATGATTATAGCTGTCTGTCTGTTGTCTATTTATTTGAATTTTGAATGGGCCTTGGAGCTGAAGGAAAGAGGGGAATGACAGAGGTGGGGAGGAGGGGAATGACATGTAGCATGTCAGGTGGCTACCAGGATTATTATCCTTGGTTGGCGCAAGTTTTCCTGGTTTTTCCCATCGTGTTTCCTGGGTTTTCCGTTTTTTTTGTCCTTGGCCACACCATCTGTACTACAGTGTCAACCCACAGGTTAAATTCAGCTATATTAACCGGTGTTGGAGCATCAGTGCTTAGCGTCATACCTGAATCCTTAATCATTAATTAAGCACTAATCATTACCACCTTGTTAGTGGTTCAGTTTAGAATCATTCACAAGGACGGATTCTGCTGCCAAAGCAAAAGTAAACTTTCAACTTTAACAAAAACCACAACTGTAACATCAAACTGTACTTTTGTATTTATTATTTTGGGATTTATTCATTTAAAGAAAATTGAATGTGTGCCGGCCGTACTGAGATGCTAACTATAAACATTACATTATTCAAAGCCATTAGTGGGTGCATGTTTGTAAGCATTAAATGAATCACTGTGAGCATGCCGGTCATCATATCAATGTATATATTATTAAAATCATTCAATAATTATATTCAATAATAATATACAAATCATTTCAATGACACTTGTCACTTATCTTCTTCTTCCCCACTTTCCTCACCTCTCCTGTTCCCGTCAGGAGGTGGCTCTGTGCCAGCAGCTTCCTGCTGACACAGACAGTATGGCCTCAGCAGCCCCCTCTGGTGGCGGAGGACAGAACAACAACAACAACATGCCCACCAGTGGCTCCGACCCTTTTCTCAACAGGTAGCTCCAGCCTCTACGGGACCACCTTCAGTGGGATGAATAACAGTTAACCCAGTAGACGTTTGGGATGGGTTGTCCCTTCACTATGTACTATCATTTCATTTATACATCCACATTTATACATGTTTCTTAGAAATGGCCTGTTCATACACAAGGCCTACTTTTAACCTTTGATTAGCCATGTGGGTGTATGCCATTAAGATGAATGGGTTATATTATTGCTAACCTACAGTAGTAGATACCCTCAGATCACACTTTTATTTATTTATTTTTAAATGTTCCAAACCGGCCATGTTCCAACAAAGTCATCCTGTCCTCCCTGTCTCTGCTTGGTACTTAATGTTTAATGTTGACCAGTGTTCCACATTGGAAGAGGCCTCCGTTGGTCCACTGCATTGTGTTGGTGAGGTCACTTCTGCAGGCGATACAGAAGACAAACTGGAATTTACAATAAAAACTTTGCTGCTGGCTGCTCGTAACTCATATCTAGGAACTCACAAGTCTGATGTTCTGTTTCTCTCTCCTTCATGTCCAGTGGCCATTTTCACCACTCACGAGAGCAGAGCAGTGACAGTGGATTAGGGTTGGGCTGTTACAGCATCCCCACTACGCCTGAAGACTTCCTCAACAACATGGAGGAGATGGACACCGGTATGTGTACACACACACACACACACACACACACACACACACACACACACACACTATTCACTTTGACTATTTGTCATTGTAGCCCCTGTTTGAGCAGGCCCATGTACTTCTATTATTATTAGGGCTTGTTACGAAGGAAATGCACTTGTGCCTTTTGGTGACTAGTAGTTCTCTTGTCTACCTGTTGAATGACCATGTAAAGCATGTACTCATACACCCCCCCCCCTCCAGGCGAGGCCCTGGTCCAAGGGGCCCTGAGTGGACCCGGGGGGCAGCCCGGCCGCTTCGCAGACTTCCTGGATTCCCTCCCGGGGACCAACGTGGACCTGGGGACCCTGGAGGGGTCAGACATCATACCCATCCTCAACGACGTGGAGTCTGTTCTGAGCAAAACTGAACCCTTCCTCACCTGGCTCTAAAGATGTGTCAATACGAGTGTGTGTCTGCACCCACACACACACACACACACACGCAACACACACACACCACGCACACACGCAACACAAACACACACACACAGTGTTCACAACAAATAAGTCAGACTCGAGGTAGTACGAGAGTAGAGTCTGTTTTTGAGCAGTCTGTTTTTCACGCTAGTTGAACTTAGCGTGACCCCATGGGTGAAGCTGAGGAGGAGAGAGTCCCCTGCCCAGACGCCACCGTGTACCATGACAGGTATCTGTAGTCAATCTCATTTGTAGTGTCTGTAGTCGGTCACAGATCAAATTTGTAGAATCCTATTGTATTATTTATTTGACAGATGAGTAAAAGCCTACACACATCTGATACCCATAGGTAAAAACAACAAACTGAAGTAGATTCCTACAGCTGCAGTTCATTATGGGGGGGAAGTGAGTTTCTGAAGCCCCGCCCACAGGATGAGGCCCCGCCCACAGGATGAGGCCCCGCCCCACAGGATGAGGCCCAAGAGTAACAAAACACATTTCTTGATTTCTTTTTTATGACATTGTTTGTATTCCTGGCCTTTTTTGTCATCTTTTTGCTGATGTTTTTAAATGATGGATCCCGTTTATATTACTGGGATTATAGAGACAATGATGTATTGATATGGCCATGTGAACAAGAAATTATTATGGTGTTGTTGTTGAATTACACTTTATACTCTTTTATACTCCTTTTTACAGTATTCTGTGTATTATTAATATTACCGTGTTGTGAAATTGGATGATGAGACAAATAGATTTGTGTTGCCTATGCTGCCTGTAGAGTGCTATCCAATATGTGTGTAACCAACCCATCTGTAATCCACTAATAAGCCTGTCATCACCATCCTTCCACAGCTCGCTGACCCCAAGCATGAGAGGCCATAAACATTAGATTGTCCATGTATTATTTATCAAGCTCTTATCAAGTTCGTTTGGTTATTTGTTTTTATAGAGGTTGTTGTTTTTAATTGTTTATTAACCCTGTCGGTCTGTTTTTCCCATCCCTGAACTGAGAGGCTCTTCCATGGCAGCCTGGAGGCAGGACTGCATGTCATATCACAACCATCATAGGACACCTTCTGAGATGGCTTCATAAGAATTATAGAATTATAACACATGTTTCGGTGGGTTTGGTTGACACATCTGCTGTTCCCTGTCTAACGTTAACCAGACTTGGGGTCGAAGGAAACAAGCAACACATTCGACACATGAAGCCCCAACATCCAGCTTGCAACCAAGGTGATTTAGTGAAGTTTTAACACCACAAGAGAAGTCTCTTGAGCGTTCATTGTTCTTCAGTGGATATGAAGCAGTATATGTGATATATGACAGTTAACACGTTGAATAGAATACACCTTTTTGGTTTCTTTGTTGCATGAAATTATTATTAGTAAGATTATCAGCCGACTTTAAAGTCCTTGACTCTGTCACAGACTGTTTTCTACATTAGGTGATATCTGTATTATTAATGCCAAGGACGTTAACTTTCATTGATGCTTGTTTTTTGTTTGATGTTGTTGTTGTGATCGTGCAGCACATGGGTCTGTCCAACAAGATGAACTCTTATGCTTTCCTTGTTTTGCTTTATTTTGGATTGTTTTGTTGTTGCAGAGAAATGCTTATTGGAGTGTTGCTTGTTGGATGATGGTGGCCTTAGCCACGATGGGTGATGAATTGACACCATTTTCCCACCAGATAGGAACCCCATGAGGACATGAACCAGTCCCAGGTGTGTTAACCAGTCCCAGGTGTGTTAACCAGTCCCAGGTGTGTTAACCAGTCCCAGGTGTGTTAACCAGTCCCAGGTGTGTTAACCAGTCCCAGGTGTGTTAACCAGTCCCAGGTGTGTTGCCAGCCAGCGATCCAAAGATCTGTTGTCTTGTAGGCTTTTTACTTTGGTTTGATGTTCATGATCAAACCAGCTGCAACTGCTTGGATCTCATTTAGCTCCGGGTCTGGATTCACATTCTGAGTTAGGAGCCTTTGTGCATACAGGCGATCTGTATTCACATGGATCATTTGAACCATCGCTGACATGTACGCTGTGTGGTGGTGCTGAGGAGAGATGCAAGTTGATTGTTACGACACTAGTATGTCTTGTTACAGGGGGATGGACAGTAAGATGAACAGAAGGAAAACATTTAAAGAGCAGGGATTGGTAATGCTTTATGAGAGGAACGTGATTTCAGATGTTTGATTTTGATTGTTCCCCTGGCTAAAGCTTCTAAAAGGCAAGAGTTTGTATGTGGAAGTGAGAGAAGTATCAAAGGTATTCTGTTGACCATGCCCGGCCATCATTGCAAAGGACGTGCAAGTATTGATGTCTGTAATGTGTGTACAAATGAATTACATGGAATGGTGTAACTTGACTCAAGAATAAACCACAATATCTTATGCAATGATGGACTGAGATTAACGTGTGCCTGTTTGTGCTTGGAATCTTCCCAAGACGCTCCCATGTCCTGTCTCTGGGTGGGGTCAGCCTCCCATGTCCTAGTCAAGGAGGGTGGGGTCAGCCTCCCATGTCCTAGTCAAGGAGGGTGGGGTCAGCCTCCCATGTCCTAGTCAAGGAGGGTGGGGTCAGCCTCCCATGTCCTAGTCAAGGAGGGTGGGGTTAGCCTCCCATGTCCTAGTCAAGGAGGGTGGGGTCAGCCTCCCATGTCCTAGTCACGGAGGGTGGGGTCAGCCTCCCATGTCCTAGTCAAGGAGGGTGGGGTCAGCCTCCCATGTCCTAGTCACGGAGGGTGGGGTCAGCCTCCCATGTCCTAGTCAAGGAGGGTGGGGTCAGCCTCCCATGTCTTAGTCACGGAGGGTGGGGGCTTGGGGGAACTTGTATCATTGTGTCATCAGGATGACCCATCATCTGAATAATGAGTTGAACTGTCTCAACACATTGTCCTAGAAGCAAGTTCCTCTATGTGGCCATGCCCTAACAGTTCCTTCACCCAGGCATTATTTTTTTACGTAAGCGCACCCTCAGTTGCCAAGTCCGCTTATAATACGTGACTTTGGACTTCTTCTTTTTTTAAGTCGCTCGAAAAAATCACAGGTTGCGTGAAATTAATGAAAGTAAATATGTAGCTCCGACTTTTTTGGTTAAAGACATGGAGGTTTTTATGAGATGACATCAAGTCAAGTTAGTTTTTTATCCTTCTTGTTATTGGGGTTATGTGTTATGATGAGAATGATAGGCTAAATCTATAGATGTTTAAATCTACAGGCAATTTAGGTCATTTATTAGTTAATTTCAACCCCTACAAGAGATCAAATTTGAAGTAAATGTGTATTCATTCTTGTTATTGAGGTTATATGTCATGGTAAATAAGACCTACTGTATGTTTCCATGTTTAAATCTATAAGAAAAAATGTGTTTAATAATTAGTTATTAATTAGTTTTCAGCACCTGCCCCAATCTGTTTGTTTTAAGAATTCGAAAATTCGAGTGTCCCATTTTGACAGTATGGGTGTCCCACTTTACCAATATTCACTAAAAAGGTTTGGGGTTTGGTCAGTTGAGGTCTGAAGAGGTGTCATTTCATCTGTGTTTGGTATTTTTTAATTTTTAATTTTACATTGTGTAAAAGACAACCTAAGCTTTTAAAAATATACGTGTTATGTTGTTATAATAGGCTATATGTCATTAAGATTATAGTACAAAGTGACGAGAACATGCGATTTCCAAAACTGTCCCACTTTACCAATGTTCACCCAAAAATAAATTCAGTTTTTGCTGTTTAAACTCCGATTGATAACACGTTTAATACGTGTTTTAACATGTTAATGCGGTAACAAGCTATGGTACGATTGGGCTTGTTTTTAAAGCTGCGGTTGCTTATTTGACTCGCAGGAGTTGGCAACACTGGCGACATCAGAGTAGAGTAGAATATAATAGTTAGTAGAGTAGAGAAGAGTTAGAGTAAGTAGAGTTAGTAGAGTAAAGTAGAGTAAAGTAGTTAGTAGAGTAGAGTTAGTAGAGTAGAGTAGAGTAAGTAGAGTACAGTTAGTAGAGTAGAGTACAGTTAGTAGAGTAGAGTACAGTTAGTAGAGTACAGTTAGTAGAGTACAGTTAGTAGAGTAGAGTAGAGTGCAGTTAGTAGAGTACAGTTAGTAGAGTAGAGTAGAGTGCAGTTAGTAGAGTACAGTTAGTAGAGTAGAGTAAGTAGAGTACAGTTAGTAGAGTAGTTAGTAGAGTAGAGTGCAGTTAGTAGAGTACAGTTAGTAGAGTAGAGTAAGTAGAGTACAGTTAGTAGAGTAGAGTAGAGTTAGTAGAGTACAGTTAGTAGAGTAGAGTAAGTAGAGTACAGTTAGTAGAGTACAGTAGAGTATCGCTTTGATTTCGGCCCTGATTGCAGGTTATCCATTCATTCACATATCTACTGTATCTATACGTCTATCACAATGTTCTTGTGAAACAAACTAGTGGCGAAATAAGCCTAAACCTCACCTTATTAGATTGGCACAGCATTAAAGCAGCACTTATTCTCTAGGCAAGTTGCAACTGTACAACACATTGACTTTAATGTCGACATTATTCGGTTCCACATGGTCCCACTTTCAGGTAGGTGACTGACCATAAGGCCTCATAGTACCACAGCATGCTAAGATGCTACATCCCAACAAACAGCCCCTCCATTGACATGCAGGAATGGTTACCACACTATGATTTACCTGCTTGAATCTGAATGGATGTCAACCGAGCTTACTTTGAGTGGATTGTGGCTGCTGAAGTCCTGTTATTTAAAAGATTCTACTTAATTGTTCACAAAATGACCAGCCATGCATTTAATTGATAAGGTAAATAGAACATGTTGAACAACCTTTCATCTCCATATACGATAACACATTTAACACATTTCCCACATTGACAAAAGACACAAGACATGGGTTTTAATATTTCCTGAAACATTTTAATTTATTCAACATTATACAATTTACATTTCTCCACACACTTCCTTTCAGACTTTTGGTGGCGTAGTTAGCTCCCAGCCCTCCATCTTTCCGACCTTGGTGAAGAACGCCACAGCCCCCAGACCCAGGCAGGCTGACGTACCGGTCGCTAAGCTGTGTGCTGGAACACACACACACACACACACACACACACACACACACACACACACACACACACACACACACACACACACACACACACACACACACACACACACACACACACACACACACACACACACACACACACACACACACACACACACACACACACACACACACACACACACACACACACACACACACACACACTTCTTCATAACCTCTCACATTGCTTAGAGGCTGTCCTAACATGAACTCTGCAAGCGGCTCCTGTGATATGAGAAGGTTTATGTTGCCGTTGGTGAGGAGGCCCAATGACATCACAGTGTCTCGCACCATTTATATTAGTTATTCAGCAGATGCTTTTGTCCAAAGTGACTTACAATAAGGTCATTCAACAGGTAGGCACAGAGTAGTCACCAGAAGTCATAAGTATATTTCAAGTTTATTAACAAGCCTCCAAAAGCAGAACATCCGTGCTAGGTGGGTTGTTGTGTTTTGAGTTTGTTCTGTCCTGACGTGAATACTTACTCCTGGCGCCGAGGAACACACCAGAGGCACAGCCGCCCAGGAAGTAGTTGACCGGGTCGTCCTGAGTGTCA
The DNA here is from genome assembly GCA_027704905.1 of Muraenolepis orangiensis. Taxonomy (NCBI): domain Eukaryota; kingdom Metazoa; phylum Chordata; class Actinopteri; order Gadiformes; family Muraenolepididae; genus Muraenolepis; species Muraenolepis orangiensis. Next base: position 2,071,079 of record CM051004.1, read on the forward strand.
CGCGCGTGAGCACTGAGACACGTCGTCATGCCAAAGATGGCTCCCATAGCAGCTGTGGTGAACAATGACAAGTAGAACCGGGAGACAAATATAAATACACACAAGCAACATAACATTACATTTCATGTACTGTCATCAGCACTGACCATTCAGCAATACATTGTGCCAACAACTTAAGTGTTTTATTACTCATGGAATCAAGTATATAGAGTAATAAAGAATAAATAAAGTAATAAAGAATAAAGCTCCTTGGGGTTTAGTTTCAGTTACTGATTGCTAAAGCACAAGAACAAACGGAACATGTTCAAATGGATTGAAGACTATTTAAAGACCCTCCAACCGTGACCACGGTCTAAGGCCTCTGCTCTTCATCCTACATGCCACAGCCTTCACTGCTGAAGACACCCAGATCCACATCCACCCCAATCAACACCCACATGCCGCCACCCACCCTCCATCATAACAACCACCTCAACAACTGTGGAAAGAAACCACTGGAAGCATCCAAACTCAAATGTGAACAATTGTCTGCGGATAGACCGGTCCATAACATCACATGTCATGGACCGGTCCATAACATCACATGTCATGGACCGGTCCATAACATCACATGTCATGGACCGGTCCATAACATCACATGTCATGGACCGGTCCATAACATCACATGTCATGGACCGGTCCATAACATCACATGTCATGGACGTTGTGAACTCTCTGGAGGTACCATGGCAGCATCATGGCACTTCCAGAGAGATCAGGACATCCACTCTCCTTAAAAGCTCAACTGTTCGCCAATTAAATGACATTTTAAATGACTTCCCCATCTACAAAGCTCTTCACAACCTGGTTCCCTCCTAACACACTCCCATACAGACTGTAATGAGAAGCCCGGTGGGATGCTGAGCTGTACAGAACATAGGAGGACTTACCCATCGTCAGTGTAGCATTGCTGCCTCTCTGGATGGCAGCAACCAGAGACTCCGGCTTGTAGGCCACGATGTGGTAGGCAGAACCCACCAGGCCTGAAAGACAACACCTTCAACACCAACTCTTCTGATGTATACATTGCATGTGTTTATTCTAGGTCCTAGGGAATGGAACTTGGGAGGAAAGAGAGGCACGTCTCTGTGGTACTGTGTGGAAATGTATTTCACGATTATGGTATGCAAAGAGATAGATAGATAGATAGATAGATAGATACACACCCGATATATCTTGATATAAAACGTTATGCATTTAAGTGGACACATTCCATGGAACAACACTACGCCAGCTGTCTAAAACTAGTTGTCACGGGGTTTTTTTCTCTGAAGAGACTGGACCATGTCCAGCTGCACTCTTTATAGAGACTATGTTCTACTTCTTGATGATGTATTTATCTCTTGAGATGATGACGCTGTTGGTGGAAACCAAACGCAGTAGAAGTCACCGCTGCTACATCTTTAGCTCCCTATGCTAGCGAGGTTAGCTCGCATTATGTCCTCCCCTCAGCGCTTCACTCTCCCTCTCTCCCCCTCTCCCCCGGGGGGGAGTCGGGGGGAGAGCTGCTCTCCTCACCCAGAGCCGTGCCCAGCTTGGTGGTGATCCAGGTCTTCTCGACGCAGTCCTTGCCCTCCTGCAGGTCCCAGTAGCCCATCTTGGACACCGATGGTGAAGGACATAAGCTGTGCTGCTGCGCGAAATCTCGCGATGTCACGTGAAACCTCGCGAATTTCGCGTTTCGTCTACAACTTTATTGACAAATATAACGACAACAGCCACATGACGACCACTTTGACAACAACTTTACTTACTGACACTTTGACAGCAACACACTTTTTACACGTTAAGACTACAAAAAACGAAGTAACAGCTGTGCATAATCCGTACATACAGCGTACAGTGTAAATTCAGATTAAATCAGATTGCATTTTTCCAAACGTTACAGTGTTGTTGATAAGAATAATAACACTTATTATGGGTGTTTTACTAGTGCAAAAATAACAATGGCAACAATTACGCATGCATAGGCTGTTGTGTGCGTCATTTGTGTGCATGGCTGTGTGGTTGTGTTTCCGGTTGGCTCCCCGCGGTGCTCGGGTCCCCCAGAAGGTCCTCACCTCCTGGTGGAGAGCAACAGGTGAAGGTTTCTTTAGTTTTTCCCTCGGATGACATTAACGTGTCCTTATGCAACGAAATCAAATGGATGGTGACGTGTACAAATAAAGCTTTTTGGGGACTTCCGTGGAAAGCCTTGAAGCGGACAAGACAGCAAGCAGCAGGGATCACTGATACAGGTACTTAGCCGTGGCCATTGTGGAGCAGTGTTTACTTTGACAATGTCCGCCAATTTAAGTGTTTAATTGAGCGTCAAACTGATACACCAGTTTTACCACCACCAGACATGCATTCGCCGTCCTCGGTGCAGATCAGGGAGGCGAACGCCCACCTGGCGGCTCTCCACCGGCGCGTCGTGGAGCTGGAGGCTGAGCTCCGGGCGGCGGACTGCACCGCCAGGGAGCAGGTCACCGCCTCGACCCGAGAGATCACCCAGCTAACAGAGACCAAGGAGAGGTGGGGGGACACGCCAGAAGTTAATAACTCGTTAACTGAACTAAGTGATCTTAGAAGTATTATGTAGTTAGGCCTATGTAATGTTTACGCCGCTGTTGTTTAGCTCCACATAGATGCATTGAATTGTTAAAGATATGTATCAGTGTCATCATGTGTGAGCAATCCTCTTCGGTTTTAATGCTGACGTGAGTACAAATGAATCTCCTCTCTTCTGTGTCTCAGGGAAATCACCTCTCTCCACAAAAAACTCAGCGAAAGTGAGGAAACCATCCAATGTCACCAACAATCCTTGAAGCAGAGTGAGCTCCTGGTGGTGCAGCTGCAGCACCGTTGCGACCTCCTGAACCGCATCTGTGAGAGCAGACCCACGCTGGACAGGATGCTGGCCTTGATGGCTGAGGCTGAACGGACGGCGCCTGACCTCGGGGCCGCTGGGCCGAGCAGCCACTTGAAGGAAGCCCCTGGAGCGGCCGAGGACACTGGAGCAGCAGCGGCGGGTCAGGAAGACACAAGAGGAGAGGAAAGGAGGACATTCCCCTTTTGTTTCGAGTCGAGGTGCATGTCTGTGCTAGATGAGGGGACCACCGGTTACAGCAAAGTCGTCTTGAACCATAAAGATTTCTGTCTCAGTGAGGATGATGTAGATACGAAGGACATGGAGTTTGGGACTACTGTTTAGATATAGGTGCAAAGGTAATGGTGTAATACCATCACCAGTGTGTCAGTGATTTGGTATATAGAAAAAATGTCAATGCTTTTTATTATTTGTAATTCATAATCAGATTAATCACATTTTTAATTTATTCATTAAATGGTAATTTTGCTTTTCAACTTGTTGCACCTCCTGGCTCTGGTCTGCACAGATCCAGACTTCACAATCCTGGAGGAGGAGGAGGGGGGGGGGACAGAACCATCCAGGGAGATTACTCAGAGAGATTGAAGCCTCCCTCCTAGGACTGTGGTCCTGAAGGACCATGCTACTCTGTTCTTCAGGTCATCCATTGACCCACAGCAATTCTCCAAAAGCATGTAGTGATGTCAGTCGCGAATAGGCTCTTTAAAAGAACAATGAGATTAATTTATTTTTGTTGTAAATGAACACAAGACAGAATAATGGGATGATGTCACTGACTGGCAGTGACAGTCAGTGACTGTCACTGAATGTTGTATGTCGATTAGTGATGGGTTGGTCGTAAATTAGTGTGTATAGTTTGATGTTTTTGGGGGTTTTTTTCTACCAAAAAAGACAGTGTCAAATTCTGATTATTTTTTTTATTTAGAATCATTTAAGTGATAAACATGCACACACAATATACAAGATATTTGTATTGGCCAATTGCAACAGGTACATTGGAATGCTTACTCCCCATTCCCTCCCTCAGTATACATCGCCAAAACAATACCATAATAATAATATATACAATAAAAAAATGTTTAACATCCTCAGGAAGATCTGGAGCTCCAAAACCATCTCAACTAACACCAAACTACGCATCTTCAACTCCAATGTGAAACAGGTGATGCTGTATGGTCCAGAAACATGACGAAAAAACAAACAACCAGACTGCAAATATTCATCAACAACTGCCTCAGGAGGATCCTGAACATCTGGTGGAGGGACAAAGTCAGGACTGTGGACCTGTGGGAGAGAACTGGACAGGATCCCATTGACCTACAGATCCTAAAAAGAAAGTGGAGCTGGATAGGACACACTCTCAGGAAATCAACAACATCACCCGACAAGCCCTAAAGTGGAACCCACAAGGGAAGAGAAAAAGAGGTCGCCCTTTTTTGGATTACATCAACTCCAGCATTGACACGGTCACCACCCTTAAACAGATCACAACATTCCTCCATGGATGAACAGAGACGTCCGCCTACTCCTAAAGGCACGTGACGCTGCTTTTAGGTCGGGCGATGCACTGGCCTACGACTTCCACCCTGTTGCACTCACCCCCATCATCATGAAGTGCTTCTAGAGGCTGGTCCTGGCTCACCTCAAATCTGGCCTGTCACCCTCACTGGATAAACACCAATTTGCCCACCGTGAGAAGGCTGTTCATAGACTTCAGCTCAGCATTTAACACCATCATCCCCTCCAAACACATCTTCAAACTTGGTGACCTCATGAAAACCAAGAACCTCGACATCAACCCCTCAGTTTGTAACTGGTTACTAGACGTCCTAACCAACAGACCCCAGTCAGTCAGGTTAGATCATCTCACCTCCTCCACCCTCACCCTAAACACCAGCGTTCCACAAGGCTGTGTGCTGAGCCCTCTCCTCTACTCCCTCTTCACCCACGACTGCACTCCTGTACATGGTACAAACACCATCATCAAGTTTGCTGACGACACAACGGTGGTGGGCCGCGCTGACAACAACCTGGCCCTCAACACCAAGAAGACCAAGGAGCTCATCGTCAAGTCAAGTCAAGTTTATTGTCACTTCACAGTTTACACAAGTATAAAGCAGTGGTGTGAAAATGTTATGTGCAATACCCGACGACAGACAGCAGTTATAAAAATAAAATATAAATAGAATTAAAATAGAATAGAATAAAGTTAAAAAATAAAAATGCAATTTATAAAATGCAATATATCGGCACAGAAAAGAGCAATATGTATATATAAATCAATGTAATAAAATATACATTGTTATATGCTATACGCCCTTGTTCAGCAGCCTGATGGCCTGACTGTGGAAGCTATCTCTGAGTCTATTTGTACGGCAGTTGATACTGCGGTATCGCCTGCCTGACGGTAAAAGGTGTAAAAGGCGTCGACTTCAGGAAGACCAGAGCTGGCGCACACGCCCCCATCCTCATCAACAGAGCGGAGATCGAGCGTGTCTCCAGCTTCAAATTCCTGGGGGTCCACATCTCCGAGGACCTCTGCTGGTCCCTCAACACGGCCTCACTGGCGTCTCTTCTTCCTGAGGAGCCTGAGGAAAGCCCACCTGTCACCTCAGATTCTGGTGAACTTTTACCAATGTGCTATTGAAAGCATCCTCACCAACTGCATCACAGTGTGGTACGGAAACTGTTTCCAACCGGAAAGCGCTGCAGAGGGTGGTGAAAACCGCCCAACGCATCGTTGGACTACCCCTCCCTGCAATAAACACTACCCACCACAAGCGTTGTCTGAGGAAGGCACAAAAAATAGTGGATGTCACCCCAACCATGGACTGTTGGCCCTCCTCCCCTCCGGGAGGCGCTATAGAAACCTTTGTTCCAAGTCAAGCAGCTTAGGAACAGCTTCTTCCCCTCAGCTGTCATCTCTCTGAGCTCTGCTCCACGAAGACAGACCCCCCCCCTGCTGTCCCCCCCTGCTGCTGCTGTCCCCCTCTGCTGCCCCCCCCCTGCTGCTGCTGTCCCCCTCTGCTGCCCCCCCCCCTGCTGCTGCTGTCCCCCCTGCTGCTGCTGTCCCCCTCTGCTGCCCCCCCCCCTGCTGCTGCCCCCTCTGCTGCCCCTGCCCCCCCCCCTGCTGCTGCCCCCCCCCTGCTGCTGCCCCCTCTGATGCCCCCCCCCTCTGCTCAACACCTATAACAATCACCACCAATGTCTCTGACTAACTGGAAAAAAGAAAAAAGAAAAAAACAAACTATCTCAACTCCCCACCTCTCTATAGTTTATTACTAAGATACCTGTTTACTGTACCTGCCATATAGATTTAAATCTGTTGATAGAACTGCTCCTACTCCTGTATATACATTTATACTTGCCATACATTTATATATGCTCACTTGTATATACATTTAGATCTATATATTTGTATCCTGCTTTCAATAATAGCATACCCCTGATCCCTATGTTAAATACTCACCTACCTGTATATACATATACCTATTATTATGCTCATATCACATTCATACCTAGACTGTCTTTTAACCTGTCAATTTAACCTGTACATTATATTATATTACCATGCACTTTACTGCAACATTTGCACTCTGGTTAGATGCTAAATTATTTTGGCTGTACTGTACTTGTGCTGTGCAACGACAATACATTAGAATCTAATCTAATCTAACAGTTGGAGGAGGGACGTCCAGGCAGAGATGTCTTCCAGTGGGCAAAACTGGGGAGATCTTGAAAAACTTGCCCCCGACCGAGTGAGATGGAAGACATTCGTCAATGGCCTACGCTCCCTGGAGGAGCCAAGGGCTGAACTAACTAAATACAAAAATAAATTACAAAAAAAGAACAGCAAAGTGACTATCACATACCAATCATAGGACAAAACAGCACTAAATGTGGCTGAACTTATAAAAGGCAGGAATGTTAAAATGAAAAACCGTTTGGGAGACAACTGTTCATTTAGCTCAGCTCTTATTGCTGAGCTAAATGAACAGGATCACTTGAAGAGAGCCGGACTCCCCATCTGTACTCTACAGTGAGTACTGTACTCTACAGTGAGTACTGTACTCTACAGTGAGTACTGTACTCTACAGTGAGTACTGTACTCTCCACAGTGAGTACTGTACTCCACAGTGAGTACTGTACTCTACAGTGAGTACTGTGCTCTCCACAGTGAGTACTGTACTCTACAGTGAGTACTGTGCTCTCCACAGTGAGTACTGTACTCCACAGTGAGTACTGTACTCTCCACAGTGAGTACTGTACTCTCTACAGTGAGTACAGTACTCTCCACAGTGAGTACTGTGCTCTCCACAGTGAGTACTGTACTCCACAGTGAGTACTGTACTCTCCACAGTGAGTACTGTACTCTACAGTGAGTACTGTGCTCTCCACAGTGAGTACTGTACTCTCCACAGTGAGTACTGTACTCTCTACAGTGAGTACTGTACTCTACAGTGAGTACTGTGCTCTCCACAGTGAGTACTGTACTCTCCACAGTGAGTACTGTACTCTCCACAGTGAGTACTGTACTCTCTACAGTGAGTACTGTACTCCACAGTGAGTACTGTACTCTCCACAGTGAGTACTGTACTCTACAGTGAGTACTGTGCTCTCCACAGTGAGTACTGTACTCTCTACAGTGAGTACTGTACTCCACAGTGAGTACTGTACTCCACAGTGAGTACTGTACTCTCCACAGTGAGTACTGTACTCTACAGTGAGTACTGTGCTCTCCACAGTGAGTACTGTACTCTCTACAGTGAGTACTGTACTCTCCACAGTGAGTACTGTACTCTCCACAGTGAGTACTGTACTCTCCACAGTGAGTACTGTACTCTCCACAGTGAGTACTGTACTCTCTACAGTGAGTACTGTACTCCACAGTGAGTACTGTACTCTCCACAGTGAGTACTGTACTCTCCACAGTGAGTACTGTACTCTCTACAGTGAGTACTGTACTCCACAGTGAGTACTGTACTCTCCACAGTGAGTACTGTGCTCTCCACAGTGAGTACTGTACTCTCTACAGTGAGTACTGTACTCCACAGTGAGTACTGTACTCTCCACAGTGAGTACTGTACTCTCCACACAGGGGAGCCACTGGTCCTCCAGTGTTTACGTTTCTCGTCATCGAGCTCTGCCGCAAGCCTCTCGCGTCATCACCGTGCGTCACGCAGCCAGAAAGCATCCTCGATACATGCAACCGAATGCAACATGGCCGCATGCATGAGAATGTTAGGCTCTTACAGACAGTTGCATAAGGACCCCCGGCTCACCAACTGGTCCAACATGTACCGAACTTTTAACACTCTCTCCAGACGGACCCGTTTGACGGGGACGCACGGGTTGGGTGACAGGACTTTCACTACGTCCGGAACCGTCAACAAAACGTTACTCAACGACCGCTACGGCCCCCTCCGGGTCACCGGGCTGCTCGCCGGGGCGCTGCGCTGGCCGCGGGTCTGCGGGGTGTTCAGCGGGGGGCCGGGCGTCCTGCCCCGGGTACATCCGCTCCTCACCCCCTGCAGGGCTTACGGGAACCAGGGCAGCGCCTCCGGGTCCGGGGGGGAGAGCTCCGCGTCCGGGGGGGAGAGCTCCGGGTCCGGGGGGGAGGACTCCGGGGGGGACGGCGGGGCCATGCCGTACTCCGAGCCCCAGATGACCGCCCTCACGCCCATGATGGTGCCCGACGTCTTCCCCAACGTCCCCCTGATCGCTGTCAGCAGGAACCCCGTGTTCCCTCGGTTCATCAAAATCATCGAGGTATGGTCCTGCTCCAGGTACCGCCTACACCTAACCTAACCCTAACCCCAACCTAACCCCATATGATGTAGGACAAGGTACCTATCAACTCATCCGATGTGAGTGTGGCCCAGTTGAATTCTGCGGTCCTGGAGCCACACACTGTCACCACGTTCCGATGTCGAGGGTCAAAGGGCCCTCCGTCTCACTGATAACGCTGAGAGACCAACATTCAACTCATTAAACGCTCCTTGTGTCTCGTCGTGGGGGGTCCATTGTGTCTCTCGCGTCAATAGAAGGGATGAGAAACCCTGTGTGTGGTGGGAGTTTGGTGTGTGGTGGGAGTTTCTGAACGCGAGAAAGTAGTGCACTAATGGTTATAAGCGACTCTATAATACATATACAGTCTAGAATAATAATAATACACACACAGATTAGAAGAAAATGTTCTCTGATTCTTCTCATGTCAATAGATTAGTTTGAGCTTCTCCCACACTCTTTTTCTCCGGATCTCTGGATTGGGGTGTTCCTATAGCTTGTTCAATAGTTGATAACTTCGATAGTTCAATATTTTTCTTTGATCTTATCCCTCCTTTTGTAGAGTTTATTATTTGGCTAAAGTTTTCTGTATTTACCTTTTGTATATTGCTTAAGGTGACCTCTGCCCCACTTGACACAACCACTAAGCTGTATGCAAATGGATAAAGCTGTTTGCCATTGTTTTTGTAGTTAGCAAAGTTTCCTAAATGCAGTCACAACCTCGGCTGACTATTCTAACGTTCACTAAGCTCAAAATATTTTAGTCTGCATGGTGTTCAGCCCACCTCGCTGTGAGTGACCTACAGGTCCGCATCCTGTCATCATAATATTCTTCAAATGACCAGGGAGTCGGGAGTCGCTCCACTGGTCCACTTGTTCTCAGCTCTCACTTCTCCGTGTGGGTCGTGGGGGAATAGGAGTAGGCACCCAAATGAAAGGAGACTGCAAGGATGGTGTCCCACCGATTGTGGTGGGCCAACAATGTCCCAGTCCAGCCCACTGCTCAGGGGGGTTGCCCACTGCTCAGCAGCCCACTGCTGAGCCTCGTCTGTGTGTCTCGCTGTGTGTGCGGACGTGTACTTGTGTTTCGGCTGGATGACACCACTGCTGTCTCCTTTAGGTGAAGAATGCTGCGTTGATGGAGCTGCTGAAGAGAAAAGTCCGTCTGGCTCAGCCGTATGTCGGGGTCTTTCTACGGAGAGACGATAAGTAAGGCTCTGATGTGTTGTTACATGTATACGATGTAACGTTGATGTAATTACATTAGAAATTAGAGTTGATATTGTTTTTGTAGGGGATGTCCACTATTATCATAGTGCATTAGACGGAACTTCCATGTAAGTAATGGGTAACAGTCGGACTGCTCTGAAAGGCTTGGCACTGTGGTGTTGCAAACTAGGGAACCTCTGCCTAACCCAGTGGTTCCCAAACCTTTTCTGCAGGGCGCGTTGTGTAGATAATGTCACCTACATGTACCCACATAAAGACGTTCTGACACATCCTTTGCTTGCACACTGCTATAGAATTGTGTTAAAACATAGTCTGAAATGAATACAGAACGGCAACAGAAAATCTAAATAGGGAGGTTTAGGTGCCACCGGCCTAAAAACCCAAAAAACTCAAACCTGGCCTTAAATGTTGGCTGAATGGAAACACTGAGACTCTTTCTCTTCATGTTCTGTTTCACCTCACGGGATCCCACCAAATGTGTGTGTTTCCTTCCAGTAATCAGTCGGATGTGGTGGATTCTCTGGATGCTATATACTCTACTGGGACATTTGTTCAGATCCACGAGATGCAGGACCTGGGCGACAAATTGAGAATGATCGTCATGGGACATCGCAGGTATGAGGTTCTGACAAACTAAATGTTATCTTCTAATACAACCATTATGGAATGATACCATTGCTATCAGCACAGAAAGGTACGCTTGAATATGGTTAGGGTTAACACTATCCCTCTTAAGTAATAGGGTCTGAGTAAAGAGTGTGAGGAAATAACTTGTTATTCACTCACATTCTTTTCTGGCAGGATCCGTATCACACGACAGCTCGACGTGGAGCCCGAGGAGCCTGTGACATCACTTCCTGCCGTGGAGTCGGAGGCAGACGGCGAATCGCTTCCCAGAGCGGCAAAACGCAAACCAAAACGGAGTCGCAAGGACCCTGTGGGTAACGCAGCAGAACCCCTGGAGGCGAAGGTGTGTGGGAACAGATGTCGTACAGAACTTTATATATTCACGCCAGGAGAGCGATGAGCTGTGTGGTTAAAGGGGAACATCTGGGGTCATGGTCACACCCTCCTGGGCTTCTGAGTGCATCCCAGAAAGGTTTTAGGTTGCTTGCTTCCCCCCCCATCCAATAGAATCCAACATCAGGTTCTATAAAGGGAAATTCCCCTTTGACTGAAGCAAAGGTACTCGTGATTGTCCAAGCAATGCCAACCTCCTAAAGGAGCCCAGTGAGATGGTTCAGCCCAAACAAACCCTGTTAATAGTGGTAGTTCGTTGAATGACAACTTTTTGGCATTTACCATTAATTAATACGATTTATTTGAGGACAAACAAAGCATCTCGGTTTAATTAATTCTCTTTGGACCCGGTGCTGTGTTGTCTTGACTGGCCGTTCCTCCTTCAATCTTCCATCCTTCACTGCTCCTCGGACTAGCAGGTTCAATGGTTCCCCAGGCAGTGACCTACTGAACTGCTAGCAGTGCTGCCACTATCATAACATGTCATTAACATTACACTATCACAACATGTCATTAACATTACACTATCACAACATGTCATTAACATTACACTATCATAACATGTCATTAACATTACACTGTCATAGTGAGCTGGACTTTCTGGACTCTTATTCATTACTCATTACAGTTACTGCACTGTTTTGCACTTTATTTATGATGCTGTTGCACTACTGACACTTTAAAATGCTTTTAAATGTTTTTTTCACAATATAACACACGTACATATCAGTCACCAATGACTTCATTGTTATTTCTATGTAAATTTTTTATTTCATTGTGTATAGTATTTTTATAGTATTGTGTTGTAGAATTCCATACTGCAGGAGGGAATGGGGAGGAAGCGTTCCATTGGACTTGTTGCAAATACAATTCTATTAAAGAATTGTATGCAGAGAAACTCATATCACTGTGTGTGTACATGTGTATGTGAACCATAAAGAGGATTCAATCCTCAAGAATAAGATTAAGATTTGGATTCAAAAACATGCATTGAGAATGTATTTTTTGTTCTGTGTCTATCCCCTGGGTGGTGTGCTCTTTTAGATCTCCGAGGCAGACCTGAGCCCGGTCGTCGAGGCCGTGTCCTCGTCTAACATCCTCATGGTGGAGGTGGAGAACATTAATCACGACCAGTTCACGGTCACGGAGGAGGTCAAGGTACGTGTTTAGGCGTACATGCGTCGTCCAGTACACTCAATTCTCACGCTTCCGGGTTGGATGATGAGTACCATAAATATGAGTTGACGTTGTCTTTTCCAGGCGTTGACCGCAGAAATAGTGAAGACGATCCGTGACATCATCGCTCTGAACCCTCTTTACAGGCGAGTCCAGTCAGCTGAAATACCGTTGCTGTTCTGTTCAACACAATGTTATATGTCATTGTGACTTAATAATATAAAGTATATATTTGATTGTGTGGAACAGAAGTAACTTTATTGTAACCGTATTATGAAATCCAGGTGGTTGTTGTGTTACTGTTTCTCTTCAAGCTGCCTGTGTGTCCAGGGTACTTATGTTCCTTCGCTTGTGTGATTTCTCCTCCAGGGAGTCGGTCCTCCAGATGATGCAGGCCGGTCAGAGGGTGGTGGACAACCCTATCTACCTCAGTGACATGGGGGCCGCGCTGACGGGGGCCGAGTCCAGTGAACTTCAGGACATTCTGGAGGAGACCGATGTAAATACAGGGGCCAACAGAATGTTTCATTTCATTGTTTCTCCGAATCATCGACCACGACTACTTCTTAAAATGCATCTTATCTGTTCAGATTGTGGTGGTGCATAACAATTGTGCTAAAATGAATTTGAGTTTAAGGTCACACAAGGTCACTGAAATTGAAATAGAAATAGTCATATATTCATAAGCTCAAAGTTGGGGTTATAATGAACCACCCATCAAAGTGAAGTCCAGATTCAGAGAAAGACGCAACGTGACTGGACACTTTGCATACCAAACATGTGTTTGTATGTTTTGTTAATTACTGACCAATAACTTCAACCTGACAATACGAGCGTCCGGCAGATTTAGCCGATACAAAGAGAGACACTTTGGCTGTAGCTCAGGCTTTAAAATGTAACATGTAGCCCTATACCCTTCAAACATACACATCCAACAATGCTGCTGTTGATTTGATGTCCTCCTTTCCAGATCCCTAAGCGGCTGTACAAGGCGCTGTCTCTGCTGAAGAAGGAGTACGAGCTCAGTAAACTACAGCAGCGGCTCGGTAGAGAGGTCAGCCTGCCCGCCTTAACTCAGAGATCACTTATCCATACGTTGTCATCTTCACATGTTGTTGCTGTTGAGATCTGTTGTTCATGAAGTAACTTGTTGTTATAAAGTGCACAACACAAACAGGTTCTAACATGAAGGAAACAACCTTCTTCATCATCTCAGGTAGAAGAGAAGATCAAACTAACTCACAGGAAATATCTGCTTCAGGAGCAGCTGAAGATCATTAAGAAGGTTTGTGGTGTTTGTGGTCTTGTCAACAAATGTTACCGTTATGTTATGTGTGATGTACTTCCCACATGCTGTTAGACGTATCATGCTTCTAGTCTAATAACATCTTTAAAAAACCTCACACTGAGGCGAGGTGTAATAAAGGAAAACACAAGGTCTCTGCCATCCATTGATCGCAATTGGATCAAACTTGGTGGTTAGATTACTTAAGGGCCATGCAATAGTTGATTAGATTTAGCGCAGATCCGGATCCAGGGGATTTCTTTTGGTGTGGCGGTGAAAAATGCAACAGGCGGATTCTTTTCAGGAGCTTGGCTTAGAGAAGGAGGATAAGGACGCCATCGAGGAGAAGTTCAGGGAGAGACTTAAGGACCGAATCGTCCCTCCACACATCATGACGGTCATCGACGAAGAACTGAACAAACTAGGACTACTGGACAACCACTCTTCAGAGTTCAAGTAAAGTCGATTCTGTGGGATGTCGGTCATTCTATATATTTGAACCATTTATGTAAAGTTCCTTATTAACGTTGTTTGTTTGTGTTCCAGTGTAACTCGTAACTACCTGGACTGGCTGACCAACATGCCCTGGGGGACCAACAGCGAGGAGAACCTAGCTCTGGACCGGGCCAAGGAGGTTCTGGAGGAGGACCACTACGGGATGGACGACGTCAAAAAACGCATACTGGTTAGGAAACACATGGTGTCCCGCCGTCGGTTAGCAACCAAAACAAAGAAAATAATCGAGAGAGATAGATATATCTATATATATAGATATATATCTATAGATATAGATATAGATATATATATATCTATATCTATAGATATATATATTCTCTCTCTCTCTCTCTCTCTCTCTCTCTCTCTCTCTCTCTCTCTCTCTCTCTCTCTCTCTCTCTCTCTCTCTCTCTCTCTCTCTCTTCCCCCCCCCTCCCTCCCTCCCTCCTCCCCCCCACTAGGAGTTCATTGCGGTCAGCCAGCTCCGTGGTTCCACCCAGGGAAAGATCCTGTGCTTCTACGGCCCCCCGGGGGTGGGCAAGACGTCCATCGCCCGGTCCATCGCCCGGGCGCTCAACAGAGAGTACTTCCGCTTCAGCGTCGGCGGCATGACGGACGTGGCCGAGATCAAAGGCCACAGGTAGAGATTTAGCCGACTCGCTTCTGTAGAGAAGAGTAGTTCTGGCTTATGGCTCATAACTCATTAGGAGACTACATTAGTGGAGAGAAGTCTTCTACCCGTGTCCCGGGACATATAGCTGAAAAAAACCTTTTAAAAAATAATTTAAATTAACAAAAATGTATTAATAATAATAAATATATGAATCATTTAAAAAGACCAAAACTGATCAGATTAGATGCATGTGTCTGTGCTGGCAGGCTTAACATTTCAACCATTATGTGCATCCACTGCCCTCTTATAGCCGGTGACTCACCAACACACACTGTTAGTGTGGCTTTTATTACATTGGCAATCCATCTTAGAATTGATTCCTGAGTCTCAAATCGTGGTTCTACCGCTGTCACTCGCTTGGAACAATATACTTACACATTTGCATTAATACAGACTTTCTCCCTGTAAAACAAACAGGACCTTATTCATAATGAATTATTTAGCAATGGTAATATATCATAACCATTGTTGATGTCATGATACCAAAGGACATGTCAATTTATAGACTGAACACGTATCTCATTTACTAAATTACATAATTGTAAATGTCATTTGCTGTATAAAGATAATTGCCATTCATCAAGTCAGGTTTTAGGGTTTGTTACACCATTTTATTTTAGTGTACTTGTGTGTAATGTGTGTGCTTGTGTGTACTTGTGTGTAATGTGTGTAATGTGTGTACTTGTGTGTAATGTGTGTACTTGTGTGTAATGTGTGTGCTTGTGTGTAATGTGTGTACTTGTGTGTAATGTGTGTGCTTGTGTGTAATGTGTGTACTTGTGTGTAATGTGTGTACTTGTGTGTAATGTGTGTACTTGTGTGTAATGTGTGTGCTTGTGTGTAATGTGTGTACTTGTGTGTAATGTGTGTGCTTGTGTGTAATGTGTGTACTTGTGTGTAATGTGTGTGCTTGTGTGTAATGTGTGTACTTGTGTGTAATGTGTGTAATGTGTGTACTTGTGTGTAATGTGTGTAATGTGTGTACTTGTGTGTAATGTGTGTACTTGTGTGTAATGTGTGTACTTGTGTGTAATGTGTGTAATGTGTGTACTTGTGTGTAATGTGTGTGCTTGTGTGTAATGTGTGTACTTGTGTGTAATGTGTGTAATGTGTGTACTTGTGTGTAATGTGTGTGCTTGTGTGTAATGTGTGTACTTGTGTGTAATGTGTGTGCTTGTGTGTAATGTGTGTGCTTGTGTGTAATGTGTGTGCTTGTGTGTAATGTGTGTACTTGTGTGTAATGTGTGTGCTTGTGTGTAATGTGTGTACTTGTGTGTAATGTGTGTGCTTGTGTGTAATGTGTGTGCTTGTGTGTAATGTGTGTGCTTGTGTGTAATGTGTGTGCTTGTGTGTAATGTGTGTACTTGTGTGTAATGTGTGTGCGTGTTCATGGCTGTTTTCAGACGGACGTATGTTGGAGCGATGCCAGGAAAGATTATCCAGTGCCTGAAGAAAACCAAGACTGAAAACCCACTGGTGCTTATAGACGAGGTCAGGCTTTTACATACATTATGGTGCTTATAGACCAGGTCAGGCTTTTACATACATTATGGTGCTTATAGACCAGGTCAGGCTTTTACATACATTATGGTGCTTATAGACCAGGTCAGGCTTTTACATACATTATGGTGCTTATAGACCAGGTCAGGCTTTTACATACATTATGGTGCTTATAGACCAGGTCAGGCTTTTACATACATTATGGTGCTTATAGACCAGGTCAGGCTTTTACATACATTATGGTGCTTATAGACCAGGTCAGGCTTTTACATACATTATGGTGCTTATAGACCAGGTCAGGCTTTTACATACATTATGGTGCTTATAGACCAGGTCAGGCTTTTACATACATTATGGTGCTTATAGACCAGGTCAGGCTTTTACATACATTATGGTGCTTATAGACCAGGTCAGGCTTTTACATACATTATGGTGCTTATAGACCAGGTCAGGCTTTTACATACATTATGGTGCTTATAGACCAGGTCAGGCTTTTACATACATTATGGTGCTTATAGACCAGGTCAGGCTTTTACATACATTATGGTGCTTATAGACCAGGTCAGGCTTTTACATACATTATGGTGCTTATAGACCAGGTCAGGCTTTTACATACATTATGGTGCTTATAGACCAGGTCAGGCTTTTACATACATTATGGTGCTTATAGACCAGGTCAGGCTTTTACATACATTATGGTGCTTATAGACCAGGTCAGGCTTTTACATACATTATGGTGCTTATAGACCAGGTCAGGCTTTTACATACATTATGGTGCTTATAGACCAGGTCAGGCTTTTACATACATTATGGTGCTTATAGACCAGGTCAGGCTTTTACATACATTATGGTGCTTATAGACCAGGTCAGGCTTTTACATACATTATGGTGCTTATAGACAGGAGGTAGAGCGGCCTCACAACCGGAAGGTTGCTGGTTTGATCCCCGGCTCCTCCTGGTGTCCTTGAGCAAGACGCCCTAACCCATACTGCTCCTGACCTGCTGGCTGTCTCCTTGATGGCTGACTCCGCCGTCGGTGGTTGAATGTGTGAATGTGAGGCATGACTATTACAGACAACACCGTGCTTCTAGACGAGGTCAGGCTTTAATAGACAATACGGTGTAAGGTGTGACTTGGGCCATGTGACTGGTGTGTGTCTTGTCTTGGGCCATGTGACTGGTGTGTGTCTTGTCTTGGGCCATGTGACTGGTGTGTGTCTTGTCTTGGGCCATGTGACTGGTGTGTGTCTTGGGCCATGTGACTGGTGTGTGTCTTGTCTTGGGCCATGTGACTGGTGTGTGTCTTGTCTTGGGCCATGTGACTGGTGTGTGTCTTGTCTTGGGCCATGTGACTGGTGTGTATCTTGTCTTGGGCCATGTGACTGGTGTGTATCTTGTCTTGGGCCATGTGACTGGTGTGTGTCTTGTCTTGGGCCATGTGACTGGTGTGTATCTTGTCTTGGGCCATGTGACTGGTGTGTATCTTGTCTTGGGCCATGTGACTGGTGTGTATCTTGTCTTGGGCCATGTGACTGGTGTGTATCTTGTCTTGGGCCATGTGACTGGTGTGTATCTTGTCTTGGGCCATGTGACTGGTGTGTGTCTTGTCTTGGGCCATGTGACTGGTGTGTGTCTTGTCTTGGGCCATGTGACTGGTGTGTGTCTTGTCTTGGGCCATGTGACTGGTGTGTGTCTCTTGTCTTGGGCCATGTGACTGGTGTGTGTCTCTTGTCTTGGGCCATGTGACTGGTGGGTCTCTTGTCTGATGTTAATTTGTTCCACCAGGTTGATAAGATGGGCCGGGGTTACCAGGGCGACCCCTCCTCAGCCCTGCTGGAGCTTCTGGACCCGGAGCAGAATGCTAACTTTCTGGACCATTACCTGGATGTACCAGTCGACCTGTCAAAGGTGTGTGTGTGTGTGTGTGTGTGTGTGTGTGTGTGTGTGTGTGTGTGTGTGTGTGTGTGTGTGTGTGTGTGTGTGTGTGTGTGTGTGTGTGTGTGTGTGTGTGTGTGTGTGTGTGTGTGTGTGTGTGTGTGTGTGTGTGTGGTGTGTGTGTGTGTGTGTGTGTGTGTGTGTGTGTGTGTGTGTGTGTGTGTGTGTGTGTGTGTGTCCTTCCTTCCTTCCTTCCTTCCTTCCTTCTCCTACTAGCCGTGGTGTCGCTGAGTGTGACAACTGCTCCTGACCAGCCGGCTGTCTCCTTGCATGGCCGCCACCGTCTGTGTGTGACTGAGGAAATAATTGTAACACGCTTTGTGTAAAAGTCCATTTACCATTTGTTAATATATGTACATGTATATATGACTATATGTTATGTACATTCAGTTCCCAGTATATTACGTTAATATGCAGAAAGTAGGCGATAGGACACGTGACGGAAGTTGACCGTGGTCCTCCTCTGCTGTCAGGTTCTGTTCATCTGCACGGCCAACGTCCTGGACACCATCCCAGAGCCGCTCAGGGACCGCATGGAGATGATCAACGTGTCGGGATATGTGGCCGAGGAGAAGCTGGCCATCGCTGAGGTAGCGCCTCATTGATATGTACATGTTAAATATAACTATATAACTACCTGATGATGAACAGTGATGACTTGACCCCAGAGTCACTGATTTCTGTCAACTAAGGCATGAGGATGAAAACAACGCAATGCAAACGTATAACCATATAACCTTATTGGAATTAGTAATCCCTCTTTCCCTCTGCTCCTTCCCCCTCACCACAGCGCTACCTGGTCCCCCAGCTGCGCTCTCTGACCGGCCTGACCACGGAGAGCGGGGCCATATCTCCAGAGGCCCTCAGCCTCCTCATCAAACAGTACTGCAGAGAGTCTGGAGTGAGGAACCTGCAGAAGCAAGTGGAGAAGGTACCGCGCTTCATGGTGCTCTGAAACGTCCTGTTGGAGGGGGGAACCTCGGGGTCCACTCTGGCTGAAGCACCGTACTGATAAAGACAACGTTCCTAGTTTTAATATTTAATAAATACATTGAAGAATCGGTTGATTGCCTCCGCCATCCAACATGGCGGAGGCTGCGGCGGTTATGTTTTTCGCCAGTTTGTCGGTTTGTCTGTAAGCAAAACATAACACAAAAAGTTCTGTTACGGAATTGGACAAAACCTGGTGTTGAGATTCCTTAAGGCACCAAAGAACAGTCGGATCCAAAGGCCCTTTTTTGGTGTGGCGGGTATGCCCTCTACTGAGAGCCCTCTAGATGTATTGGTGTTCTATTAATGATGCCTCTTATCGACGTACTGGATCCATGGATTAAGTAATATTGAATGGATTCAAGTACAACAATTCACTTAATTGTTTCATTGGGGTTCAAATCTCTGTGATTACAGATGCACCCCCAATAGTGTACATGTGTGTTTCTGGTAGTAAAATATTTGTTCTATTTGGTAACTGACGTGTTCCCGTCTCTGTTCCCAGGTGTTCCGCAAGGTGGCGTTCCAGATCGTCAGCGGTACGGAACGCGCCGTCACCATCACGCCGGACAACCTGCACGACTACGTGGGCAAGCCGCTGTTCACCGTGGACCGGATGTATGACATCACCCCCCCGGGCGTGGTCATGGGCCTGGCCTGGACTGCCATGGGTAGGAACACACATACACATACACACAGTCCAGCTGGGACACAGCAGGTTTTAAATGCAGTCTCTGGCGGTTCTCCCCAGGTGGCACCACGTTGTTCATAGAGACGTTGTTGCGGCGTCCTCGTGAGCCGGGCGCCAAGGAAGGAGACGGCTCTCTAGAGCTCACAGGTCAGGAGGCGTCGCTTTAGATCCAGTCTAAGGAGGGTTTTCTAAGTGTAAGGCGTGCTTCCCCTAAGGGGCGCAAGAGGGTTTAAATACAATAAATGAAAACAATTGGTTTTATGTTTTTTAATGAATTATTTTTTAATTAATTGATTAATATCAATTCTAAATGTGTATGTGTGCGCGTTCTTAGACTTTGAAACCCCTGCCTTATTATAAACCTCAATATTGCATCGTTCATGACTTCACATTTTAATTTGAATTGATAATCTCCTAGTTTTCGACTTGGCGTGTCTTCCTGTCCCTCTGCAGGGCAGCTGGGTGACGTGATGAAAGAAAGTGCTAAGATCGCCTCCACCTTCGCCAGGTCCTTCCTGATGACCCAGGACCCCCAGAACCACTTCCTGGTCAACTCTCACATACATATGCATGTTCCTGAGGTATGCAAACGTTTTAAGTGTATATTATTTTTCATTTTATTATTCACTTTAATGTTGTTGTGTAAATACTATGTCTGTCACCCAGTGCACTGGAACCATCCCTGGAAGGGATGGTTCCAGTGCAATGGGGGGACTAGGGTTTGGGGGGACTAGGGTTTGGGGGGGGTAGTTAACATGTGGCCTGAGAAGCCCTCTGAGACTGGAACTGTGTTAAGTGCTACACTAATAAAAAATGTAACCGCTATAATTGAACAGCTGTACATACAGTATATACATATACATATACATATATATACAGTATATGTCCAAAACGGAAAGCAAACACAGGCTCTTTAAAAAAGGGTTTCATTGTTGGGTTTTGTTTTTGGAAACGGCTTTCTCTTGTGTTAATGTTGTGGTAATTCTTTCTATTTGCTGGCGGACACCAAAGAGTTAATGACTTGTGATGGTTCTGGTTCCAGGGGGCCACTCCAAAAGACGGACCGAGTGCCGGGTGCACCATCGTCACCGCCTTGTTGTCCCTGGCCACAAACCAGTCGGTGCGCCAGAATGTGGCGATGACGGGAGAAGTGTCTCTGACAGGGAAGATCCTGCCAGTAGGGGGCATCAAAGAGAAGACTATCGCTGTAAGTATCCTCAGTCTTAGAATCATGTCCTTTATCAATCAATCCAAATTACTTATGTTGCAAGAGAAATGATTTGGGGATTCATCACCATAAGTTCAGTTTAATGCTATTCCTGGTCAAGAAATGAGACCAGGTGTAGAAGGGAACAGTGAAGGAACACTTGACTATGACAATTGTAGCTGTAGTTGATTCATTGAGTTGCTTATTTTCTTACCTGCAATGTGGACCTAATGCGTCCCAATCAGATCAAAGAGCCATTCTGCCGTCCTACGGTGTTCCATAAGCCAGAGTAAAAGGCTGAACTATCAGAATTAAGAATCTAAGACTTAAAAACTCCATGCAGGCCCGTCGTGCCGGTGTGTCGTGTCTCATCCTCCCGGCCGAGAACAAGACGGACTTCTCTGAACTCCCGGAGTACATCACACAAGACCTGGAGGTGCACTTTGTGGACCACTACTCCAAGGTCTACCCCATCGCGTTCCCAGCAGTATAGCGAGAACCTGCCATCAGACTAAAGGACCAAAACACTGCACGCATCGGTTGGTAGTTCAAGACCTCTTGGGCGGTCTGGTTCAAGTTGTTCCATCAACCCGGGGGACCTCGTATTACAACCATCACCCTCCTCATAACGTTTGACAGAAGCCAACTGGATGGATGAGAACTTGGTTGCCATTTAATTCAAGGTTCAGGTGCTTCAACGCGTTACCCATTTATGGTATAATATAAATTGTTTCAGATGTTATTTTGTATAAATATAAAATTATGTAATAAATTATGAAGTGTGCATTGTGATCTGAATTTCTTCAATGAGTTGCATGTCCCTGGCCTTGAATCTCTAACCTTATTCACATATTACCTCATAACCAAATATATTGCTGAAACATTAATAGTGATTTAGATCAGGGGTTCCCACCCTTTTTTGTGCCACGGACCGGCAGATACATGAAAAAAATCTCGCGTACCGGTCGTCAATTTTCGCGGACCGGTTGTCTAACAAAACGGCAGGGCTCGATTTCAGTATAAACGCGCATGTACGCGGAGCGCCCGTAACACAAACCCCGGCTCGTTCACGACCGACACGTCACTAGCGCGTAGTCTCTTTAGTAGCGCGTGCAACTGAAAGTCTCGTTATGCCGCCGATATATTTAATCTATATATATATAGATTATACCGGCCATATATACCGCTATATAATCTATATATAGATTATACTATATATAATCTATAGATTATACCGCCCGCCGTTCACCTATACTCAAATTATTTGAGTCAAATATGATACACAGCTGTTTGGCGGCCCGACAGTAACACCTCCACGGCCCGGTACCGGTCCGCGGCCCGGCGGTTGGGAACCCCTGATTTAGATAACATGAATACATTAACAATCTAAATCAGCCACATGGGAGTGAACTTCCTCAGAATCAATCACTGATTCAAGTAGATCAGAACAAACTAGTTTGTAGGCTTGATATTGATTATACCGAAGTGTTACATCAAGCAGATCTATTGAAACGCACTTATGCAAATTTGCTTTAAGAGTGAATCTGCAGATTAATGTTTCCGTTAGGGTTTAAGGTGGGTATCATGTTAATAGGACTTTCACCGTTCCAATAACCTTGAAGTCTTTTATGGCAGCTTGTACCAAAATTGATGTTATAATGGCTAATTAGTATTTAAATGTCATCTACAGATTTTTAACAAAAGTGTTACCCAAATGTATTGGCTCGACCATCAAAGTGAATAAGCAGTCTTACATTTATTGCAAGTTCCTATGTACATTTCAGCACTATACATAGTCTTGTACCTTAAATAAAAACAGTGGAGATGTATTAATTGGAGGTTACCATGCCAAGAGAATTACTTTTAAAGCAGCCAATGCAAGTGACTTCAGCATTTGTTCTGAAAAAAGCTTTTGGAAATGCTCAGCAATATTTTCTTCACATCGGGACTTCCAATAATCACTCAAACAGCGTAGAATCTTGAACAGATTTAATGACAGTTTACTCCTTCTTGGTAGCTGCCTTTCTCATCGCAGCCAGCACGTTGCTCAGCTCCTCGCGCTTTCTCTTGGCCCGGATGTGAGTACCGATCTGTAGACAGAAGGAGCTTTCAGTGAGTGTCGTGAGAACATCTACACAACAGGCAAACCAGGACATGCAGCCCCGTTCTTGTGACACCTGTCTAGACATAGACCTGGGGTCCAGCATCAATCGACTCTAGAGGTCTGGATCTCTTGTACTGATGTGAATTACAAGTCTATTGAACCCAGGCAACTGCAGGAGTGACCTTACAGCGGATCACCAGGACTAATCTACATCACCTTCAACGTCTGATGTCTTACTCATGAATAACTTCTACATCCTCGGTCCATGGTCTTGTTTTATATGGGCCACATACTGGGCTAGTATTGGTAGAGTATAGGTGCTGGTTAGTTGGTTCCCCAATGACCGTACCAGTCTGGGTGATAAACAACCATTAACTCCTCTCCTGGATTTACTAAAATACACGTTACCAATATGAGGACTACATTGTACCGAGGCTGTGAAAGAATGAGTTTAAATTAACCATCAATAGCACTTTCGTCTTTTAGAATCCATGCATTCAGATGTCGCAAAACTGAGGTACTACAGTGTGATAATAAAGACAAGACATTGTTAACATTCGACCACAGGGCAACACAAAAGGCCACGTACCCTCTTCTTAATGAACTTCAGAGCTCTCTTGTCCTTGGACACCTTGAGCAGCTCCATGGCACGCCTCTCATAGGGAGCGAAACCACACACCTCGCGGATCATGTCACGCACGAACTTGCTGTGCTTGGTCAGGCGCTGGGAAGAGGAAGAAAGGTGCTCAGTTATTTGAGGCGTGACGAAGGAGATGCATGCCTTCATGAGGGCCTGGACTGTCCTAGTAAGACCCATTTCTGCCCCTACTTCCAGTTCCTTAACATGACAGCAAAGTCGCTGTAGTGTTCTGTGTAACTCAAATCGCCTCTCTGCTCCTTAGCTTCCTGCATCTTATGCAGTTCTTATACAAGAGCATCTCAAAACATGACTGAATGGCATAGCTGCTATATAATATGCAATTATAATTTCTTCATGGGAATCATCAGTCACAGACAGTAAGTGAGGAGGGCTGAGACACTTACTCCTCGTCTGCGGCAGTGTCTGGGGGCAGAGACGTTCTTGGTGACCGGGTGGCCTTTGGTCAGGCCCACGGCCATCGGGTAGCGGATCGCCATGTCTGGAGGAACACAGCGGGGGTTACAACAGAACCTCTTCTTGTGCTTTAACTAAACAGACCAACTCCCCCCAAAATAACACAACTAAATGTTATTTAGACCCCAGTCTCCAGTACAGGAATCCTACTCCAGAATCACATTCTAGGAACCTTTCTTAGGCTTCTCCTGGTCAATAACAGCCAGCGTTAACACCACGGACTAAACTAGAGTAGGAAACATTCTACAAGATATGTATTGGCCAATTGGAACAGTAGGGAATACACCTCAAACAATACCAGAACAATAGAACTATCAAAAAAGAGCAGCAACGAGACAGTTAAATGATAGGTACATGTGTTGAAAGTACATGCTTTGTTAATTTATTACAAAGCCTTTAAAGTGCCAGTAGCAGTGAAGCCAGGACCTCCTGAGCCTCCAGCCTCATTAAGACACGCTGAGCTTAGAGGAACCAGGGCTGTAGTCCCGTACTTTATAGCCTATCGAAGCTCGTCCCAGGAGGTAGATGAGGCCATCACTGAAGGTCTAACGGACCACTCATGACGGGTAACATGTTTAACGTCTAAAGCGGACATTTCTCTGCATAATGAGACTATAGAGAGAGGGAGAGTCAGCTCGACAAGAGGCTACTGTTGGCGTCCCATAGGTTTATGGACGACACTTCACGGACAAAAATAACACCGTTAACCTTTATTGTACTCCGACAATATTCACCACATATGTTGTAATCCCCCGTATTGATCTAATATGTGTACCATGACAGCTGTGTTTGGCGAGATTGCGGAGATTTGAGAAGGATTGTTAACACACAAAACACAGCAAAAATATTGCCTTACCTTCGTCAATGGCTGTCAAACAGGAAGGAGCGTCGTACGGTGGCCGCTTGGTAAAGAAGGTTTGAATTGAGGCTGGTATACTAAACAGCACCCCTAGCGGCGTGGAGGTGGACTTGTGCTGTGCAATGACAATCGATTTGAATGAAATATATAAGTGTGTAAATGTGTATGGAAATTTGTGTAATATTTTTGTAGTTATCTTGCCTACCTATGTTGCATGCACGTGTTGTAAGTTGATTTGGACAGAAGCGTCTGAAAATATATAGTAATGTATATAGTATGTATATAGTAATGTAATGTATCGTATGAATGGTGTAGTAAAAAGGAGACAGAGCCACTGTTTTGATTTAAAGAGAAATAATAATAAAATACCCATTCTGTGTGCTTAAATTTAGCATATACAATTTATTGTATATGCAACTACATGAAGTGGGTCAGAAGATTATGGCCGACCCCTCTCACCCAGGCCCCAGTCTCTTTCCCCCATCCCCTCCGGCAGGAGGCTGCGGGCCATCAGGTCAAGAACTGTATGCCACAAACACAGCTTCTTCCCCACGGCCTCCAGCCTCGTCAACGAGGCCCGCCTCCCCCTCTGAAGATCCCCACCGCCCCCCTCCCCCACTGGACACAGCCCTCATACACCCACACATACATTCATACAGACAATATTTATACTTATATTTATATTTAGATTAAAATACAACATTTGCACTGGACTTAGTCCTTACTGAATATTTTTGTGCCTTGTATTGTTCTGTTTTGTCTCGACCCCTCTCACCCAGGCCCCAGTCTCTCTGCACCTCTCCCCTCCAGCAAGTGGCTCCCCCCGACACATACACTCATACTGACCAATATTTATATTTATATTTCTACTTATATTTAGACTTATATTTTAAAATGCAAAATTTGCACTGGACTTATTATTTTGCTTTGGTTTGTACTGCACGTTACTGTGGTGCTCCGGACCCGTGTCAAATTCCAATGGGTGTTTTTACAACATGTGTTCGACCTTCACTGATGACAACCAAGCATCGCTCGTCCAAGACGCTCTTCAGGGCTCTGGCTCCACAGTGGTGGAATGAACTCCCGTCTCATGTCAGGACGGCAGAGTCCCTCGCCAGCTTCCGCAAGAGACTCAAGACCCACCTGTTCAGAGTCCACCTGGACTCTCCATGAACCCTCCTTCTCCTTTGTGAATCCCTAACTTGCTTAAGTCCTGACATTAATAGCTCTTAGCATGTTGTATATTCTAACAAGTGTATATCCTTAATGTTGATAACACGCTCTTATCACAGCTACTTAAGCAGGTGACCTGGCAGTACGAAATTGTGTTATTCATCTTGTTAATATGAATACTTGTGAACTGCTCTATTTTTATGTTTGCGTACCTCAGTGTTATGCTATTGTCTGCTTCAACAAATGTACACCATGTAAGTCGCTTTGGATAAAAGCGTCTGCCAAATGCCCTAAATGTAATGTAATGTGTATGGCAATAAACCACTTTCTGATTCTGATGTAGTTCCGATGTACACCAGTAAAGGGCAGCCGCGAGCAGCGGAGCGCGAGGCTCGCCCCGGAGCTCCACCCGAAGAAGTGTCGTTTTTCGGCGCGGTCCGCGTGAACAGCACCCACCGGCCATCTTGACTTCTCCTAGACGAGCGCGGAGCTCTCTTCACTCAAACGGCTCTTCGGGACTGTTCTCACACACGGAGACCCGCCGCCTCCTCCACTACACACCGCCGTGTTACTCCACCGCGCTCGTTTGGGACAGGTCCGTCAGAACAACACAGGGTTCACCGAAAGGGAGCGGAGGGCGAAACTTGGGCTCACAAACCGGGACACCGAACAACATCCTCCCGTCATGGCGACCGCTACCCCGGGCCGCGAAGGAGGAGGTGGAGCAGGCCGCCACACGGCCTCCTCCACCCCGCTGTCCCCTACCCGCATCACCCGGCTGAAGGAGAAGCAGGACCTGCAGCACCTGAACGACCGGCTGGCGGTGTACATCGACCGGGTCCGCTCCCTGGAGGGGGAGAACGACCGGCTGCTGGTGAAGGTGTCCGAGAAGGAGGACGTGACCACCCGGGAGGTGAGCGCCTCCGGTCCGACCCACAGACCCTGTTCGTGGTTGAATTGTAAAACCCCTCAAAATACGGGTACATTTCATCCGGTGACGCATCAAACTACACCCGTCCTGTTTAAACGTATCAACACGGAACTACCGTGAACTACCGTGTGGTAATGGGATGTGACCCTTCATTAGTGACCGAGAGTCGGAAGTGTCTCAATGCCCTTTGTCATTCATCGAGAACCACCAGGTGGTCACGTTACTCTCTCAAAACAATATAAACCTATACATGACTTAAAAACCAAACCAAACTAAATAAAACACGTTGAACCATTTCCCTATATAGATATAGAGATATAAAACGTGTATATACATATTGCGGTGGCCCACGCGTGTTGACGGCACTCGAGTCATACTGGCGGTGTGTTTTAAACGTGTTATTAATGTTAATTCTCCTGACTCATGACCTTGAGCCTCGGGTCATGTTTATTCGGTGGTCTCCTATCGGGGTGTGTGTGTGTGTATTACCTGTACGGCCCCCCCTCCCCCCTATGGACGGATTGAGCGGGATATCGCGCGCCAATAGGCGGACGCCGACGTCATGTGACGTAATTTGAATGTCGGATGCCCCGCCCCGTCGGGTTTTATGGTTGTTTATGAAGTCCCTAACTGGCTACAATTTTTGATAAACTATTAATACAAGTTTTTTACCATCAACAAAAGCTCTTATTGTTGAGATTCAAGCTTCTCTTGCACCAGACTACTCCAGTAACCAGGCAGAAGAAAGACATGTTCTTAGTAATATGTAAGGACACTCAGTCCACGACAATACACCTTTGGCTTCACCATTCGTCATTGTAGCCCCTGGTTGATGAACTTATCGGTCAGAAGCTGGAGAGACAACTTATTGTACTTTCACCTGAGCACTGGTTCTGCTCTGAGAGTCCCGTTAGGACGGAAATGCACTTATGACTTCTGGTGACTAGTAGTTATCTTGCCTTCCTGTTGAATGACCTCATTGTGATTTTAATGTTTTATCATTTTTATATATGTGTAGAGATATTACTATGGCTTGTTAGAAACGATATGCTCTTGACCACATTACTTCTGGTCACTAGCACTTCTGGTCTCTTGCCTACCTGTTTCTTAATTTTATTGTAATTGACTTGGGTCAAAATCTAAATGACTAATGTAATGCACAATAAAATTGTCATTTTATGAGATGATGGTGCTGACTAGACACAATGGTATGATGAAAGAGGAAGTGGAACCACCCTGTGACGTTTATGTCATTGTTGTGTATTTCCAAGTGTGTGATGTGTTCTGATTGATGTTTAGCTATCGGCTTGCCTTTTTAAAGTTTGTAGATAAGACGGGAAGTTCACTTTTTAAACAATTTATTAACTTCTGTTGTGACTTGCAACAGAAATATAAGACATTGTTTTTTTGTTATTTTCTGTCCAGGTGAGCGGTCTGAAAGTGTTGTACGAGGCGGAGCTGGCAGACGCCCGGCGTGTCCTGGATGAGACCGCTAAAGAGAGGGCCCGGCTCCAGATCGACCTGGGGAAGGCTCAGGCTGACTTGGAGGAAACTTCTCGCAGGTAATGTGTAGACATCAGGGGTTTGTTTCAACGTCATCGCCGGGTGATATTGAGGAAGGAGATTAAATGAACGAAGTGACGAGATGAATATGCAGATATTTTGGCAAATATAACCGTTTTATAAATCCAATTTTAATTTATCACACCCAAACATGGTCAAATCTAAAAGGCCAAACATTGTCAGAAAAGACCAATTTGAAATTCTTAATCTAATATCCCAATATCAGTTCCATTTTGAGCTAAATTCACCAACATTATTTCTGTGAAACACTTGATACTTCAATGAAAACCACATCTGTTGCCTACTGGAGGTCGGCCTCTGGTAGGGGCTGGAGGTCGGCCTCTGGTAGGCCTCTGTATTTATTTATCCCTAATATATGTGTACATCTGTGTTGCATGTCCCACCAGTCTGAAGAAGAAGGACGGGGACCTAGCAGCGTCCGTCTCCCGGGCCTCGGCTCTGGAAGCCCAGCTGAACCAGAGCGAAGCGGCCTTGGCTACCGCATTGAGCCAGAACGCTGGTCTCAGTGCTGAGCTGGGAGACATCAGGTCCTTGCTGGCTAAGGTATGAATAATGACACTAATTCAACTGAAATATGACCCGTTTATCAGCTTCAGAATGCATTTAATGTGATTGCACAGTACAACCAAATTGTGTAGCAATCCGCATGATCACTTTTTACACACAACAGCAATTGAAAATATAAATGATTAAACAAAAATTCAACAAAATAAACTGATTTAATAGTAAAATATGGTTAAAGTATATATGGACATATTACGGTGGCCCTATGTACAGTCATGCACAGTTTGAAAATATATATACATACTAGGGCTGCCCCCGACCAAAGATTTCCCTGGTCGACCAATGGTCGTCAATGAAGGACACTAGTCCACTAATGGTCGTCAATGAAGGACACTAGTCGACCAATGGTCGTCAATGAAGGACACTAGTCCACTAATGGTTGTCAATGAAGGACACTAGTCGACCAATGGTCGTCAATGAAGGACACTAGTCCACTAATGGTTGTCAATGAAGGACACTAGTCGACCAATGGTCGTCAATGAAGGACACTAGTCGACCAATGGTCGTCAATGAAGGACACTAGTCGACCAATGGTCGTCAACGAAGGACACTAGTCCACTAATGGTCGTCAATGAAGGACACTAGTCGACCAATGGTCGTCAATAAAGGACACTAGTCGACCAATGGTCATCAATGAAGGACACTAGTCGACCAATGGTCGTCAATGAAGGACACTAGTCCACCAATGGTCGTCAATGAAGGACACTAGTCGACCAATGGTCGTCAATGAAGGACACTAGTCCACTAATGGTCCACTAATGGTGCTCATGAAACAAGCCGCCTGTTTAGTGACACCGGCAAGTCATTAAATTAGGATTCTGAATGTGTCGGAAAAATCAACAAGGAGACTGTCTCAACATTTTGTTAATTTATTTCAACACAGCACATAACATCACGCAACTTATGAATTTTTTTAAAACCAACACAATAACTTTATAAAACAAATGATGAGTAAAAACTGTCTTTTGTTATTAAAATGTTTCGTTTCTTTTAACAATGTAAAATAAATATAAATTATATAAACAAACTAATAAATAAATATAGGCGTTGTCCGGGAGAAGTGAGCTCCGTGTCTTGGTCACAATGAAGCCGGCTTTTGAAAATATGCGCTCCGATGGCGTGGAAGGAATGGAGTGGATGAGGAAGGGATGGAGTGGATGAGGAAGGGATGGAGTGGATGAGGAAGGGATGGAGAGGATGAGGAAGGGATGGAGAGGATGAGGAAGGGATGGAGAGGATGAGGAAGGGATGGAGAGGAGGATGAGGAAGGGATGGAGAGGAGGAGGAGGAGGAGGAGAGGGATGGAGTGGAGGAGGGAGGGAGGAGGAGGAAGGGATGGAGAGGATGAGGAAGGGATGGAGAGGATGAGGAAGGGATGGAGTGGATGCGTTAAGCTGCTCTGGCAAGCTTAGGATAGTGTTCCTTATTTATTTGTCATTGATATCTGCTGCTGCTTTTCCCTCTGCTTCTTCGGTGCGGGCTCACTTTCCTCTGCTATCCTCTCTCACGTGCTGCAATACAGTATTGTTGTTAAACGGAACAGTTCAATTCTCTTACGGCTCTGGGTAGAAACTGTTCCAAAGTGTGTTTGTCCGTGATCTGATGGACATGAAGCATCTACCTGTCATGTACTTTATTCAGTAATAATTGTTAATTGTTCAACATTGTTTTACAGGCGGAAGATGGACACGCTGTGTCCAAGCGTCAGTTGGAGGCCGAGACTCTGATGCGTGTCGACCTGGAGAACCGCTGTCAGTCCCTGTCTGAGGAGCTGGAGTTCAGAAAGAACATGTTTGAGGAGGTGAGACAGGGTTGTTCCCGTAACCACATGGTGGTGATACAGCAATGCATGTATCTGGTATCAGGAGCTCTTATCGGACAGCAGACCCTGTTGTCAGTGAAGTAGATTAGCCATGGACTTCACCTATAAATCTGTTTTATTTGTCTGATCGGTGTGTTCAAAGTTTGTTATGACGGAAACCTTGTATCTTAATCGATGCTATTGAGCGTCCTTTATGTCCGTCTGTGGGTTTTACACATTTTGAACCAATGAAAAGTCTTAAAAAGACCATGTGACTAAACTGGGCTAACTGTCGGCAGAACCCCGTAGCTGCACCCTCCTCCATACATAGCAGTTGTTTGGACACCGTCTCTGGTTGTTTGCATTGCAAGGCTAAATAAAGGACTGGTTCTTGTAGAAGTACAACGCTTTCTTTACTTAAGAAACGCCAAGTCTATAAAGGCCGATGTTTTATGTATACGAGGCCTGAGATGCAGGAGTGGAGAAGAGGACAGGTTGGAGTGTACTTTAGTTTAATTAACAAGAGATGTTGGCCGAATATTCAACGACTCGGGACTCAAAAAGCTGCAGTAAATGGTAGGTTGATAACGTACTGCAATGATGCTTACTGTTGTAATTGATGACAGACAAAACACCCATTCCTGTGTCAAATTTAGCTTTATGTAAAAGTATAAATAAAATAACGACACAATCTGACCATATATAATAATACCAATACCAACAACCGTGTTCAATTATATTTTTTGTCCATAAAACTTAACGACATACACAACAGCGACGATATAATGAAGTGAGATGATTCTCACTTCATTATAATTATTATAATTCTACTGAATGACCCTTGACCCCAAAACTTTGAGTCTACTGGTTTGCCAGCCAGTTGGGGGCCTCTGAGGTGGCCATTAGTTGTTTAGGTTAACAAGAAACTTGCAGTGACTTTGTGCACATGATTAGAAGGTCTCCCTCACTAAGAGTCCTATATTCTATTATTTAATGCGCTACAAACTCGTTTTGATGAACTTAAACTTACAAAAAGAAGTCTTCGTTATTTAGAGATTCATATTTAGCTTCGGTGTAAACAAACTGGATCCACTTGTTTCCTCCTCTCTGGTGTGTGAAAGTGGAGATGAGTATCGAGTGCACTTTGGCATTAAGAAAAGAAAACGCCTAGTACTGGCCTAGTACTGGCCTAGTACTGGGTCGGGGTTTCCCTTTTGGTGAACTGTGAAATCTTTAATTTGGTTTTTTTTCAATGTAGTAAAGTGTGTGCGTATTAATATAATGTAATGTACAAAACATATTTCGTATTGGGCTGATCAAATGACCTAGGGGTGTTACTTGTGTAGCACATATGCAAGCAAATCATTTTCAGGACGGAGCGATGTTGTGCAATGTTGTGTTGCATTAAATACATCCAGACAAATATATATATAAATATATATATAAATATATATGTATAATGATAACAGTTCCATAACCCTCGTCTTCCATCCCTCCATGGGCCTGGTTCCTCAGGAGGTGCGCGGGTCTCGCCACAGGCAGGAGCAGAGGATCGTGGAAGTGGATTCTGGAGTCAGACAGGACTATGAGTTCAAACTGGCTCAGGCTTTACAGGTATGTGTGTTGGGTAGACTGTAGGGTGTAGTTCTTCTTCTTGTTCTTCTTCTATGCCTTTCGTTAGTAATCACTCCAAAGCAAGAGTGTTGATTAGGTTCTTCTCCTGTTACTGTGATGTTAACCTAGTGTTTATCTGATTCTTTGACCAACAACACAGGGTTTGCCATCATTATCATATAAGTTATCGTACCATAAGACAACTTCATATTTACAGGTTCTGATTAGAACCTGTAAATCAAATCCGGTTAGATGAGTTTCATTATTCAGTTTAGGGTCTAAACAGAGATCCAAATGCAGGTCTTGCTTTTGCAGCTTGGTAACATTTTAAAAGTCGGGCTTTACATTAGTTCCAACATCCTGAGTTCAGAGCTAAAGGTGTGGGTGGGCCTTTAGTTTGCATGCTGTTTTGTTGCTCATCTGAAGTGATCTAACATCTTGTTTGGCCCCCAGGACCTCAGGAGGCAGCACGACGAGCAGGTTTCCCTGTACAAGGAGGAGCTTGAGAAAACCTTCCAGGCCAAGGTAGGACACCTTAATTATGTCTCTGCCCCTGTCGTAAAAGGAATGTCAACAGAAATGCTACACACGTTTCCTTTTCCTGTTATTGTTGCTGTAACTAACCGATGTAAATCACCTTCTTGTGTCGGGTGCCATCCAGCTGGGCAACGCCCTGGTTTCCGCTGAGATGAACGACAAGGCCATGAGCTCGGCCCGGGAGGAGGTCCACGAGGGCCGCACCAGAATAGAGAGCCTGGGATACCAGCTGAGCTCGCTGCAGAAACAGGTCCACTCACACCTCACGCCATCCTAAATCATTCCTACGCTGTGCGTACGCTGGTATGCACCAGCATACGCATTTATTGTCCCTCAACTGACTTTGAATTTTAAATTGGTGGTGTATGGAAAAATTCTTGTCTTCTATGATTCTGAATCGATTCCCAACTTCCAAAAATCGCTTAAATCATTTTTCTTTTTTGGTTTGTCAGTTGATATGGCATTTCTACAATACAAAAATGACAATCTTATACACACGCCATACTTTGCTACACCGCCTTTCTTATCGCAAAGCGTTAGTTTGGAGTAGATCCCATATGTACTGGATCCAGAATCAATGTGGAATCATTTTGATCAGAGAATCAATTTGAAATTGAACCGTGACCCCCCCGAGAATCCAAATGGCACCGCGAGACACTCATCCCGAGTATCTGTCTGTAGGCCTCCGCTGCAGAAGAGCGCATCAGGGAGCTGGAAGAGATGCTGCTGGCGGAGAAGGACAAGCACCGTCGTGCCATGGAAGGCAAGGAGATGGAGATGAGCGAGCTAAGGGACCGGATGAGCGCCCAGCTCAGCGAGTACCAGGAGCTCCTGGATGTCAAGCTGGCCCTGGACATGGAGATCAACGCCTACAGGAAGCTACTGGAGGGAGAGGAGCACCGGTGAGGCACACAGGACAACTTGTACAACTTAAAGACATACAACTGAACTGCTAACACTGAATGGAGAACCAAAACTTGAATGAAAACAAAATATACTGAATCTGGACAAACAAGTAATTGTTGTAATGCCTTGACTTGCGACTGTGTTTTATCATTTAGAGCGAGTCATTTTCTAGTATATAAGTATATCATGTGGGGTACCAGGGAGCTTCTGTGGTACACCGAGAAACAAGTCTCTCCACCAAGGGGTTTGACACATTTTATTTCTCATGTACTTATTTGTATTATTTTCGTCGCTTATTCACCACGGCAGGCAATTAATTCATTAAATAATGTAAAACCAATCAATTAATTATACGTTCTGGGAAATTTGTTTCTGTGCCTCCATTGAAACCCTCTGGCGCCCCCCAGAGGTCGAGGCATGCCTCACACTTTGAAAAGCCTTGGTCTACACAAGGTACCAGAAGAAGAGATGAAGCAGTATTACATTGTCTCGACTCCTACGAAATGCTTAGAGTTGCTGCCATTTCTTAGCATTCTATTGCTGTATCATTGACTGTTCCTTTTTCAAAAGACTCCTCCTTGATGTGTTTTAAAAGCCAGTGAATCATGATTCCTTTGCCTCCTTAGCCTGAAGCTGTCCCCAAGCCCCTCATCCCACGTCACCGTCTCCAGAATGTCTGGCTCCAAGAGGAAGAGGCTGGAGGCGGAGGAAGGAACCTTCATGGAGGAGGCCACAGCTGGACAGCTCCTTGTGTCAGAAGACGCCACGGCTAGCGGCGCCGTCACCATCCTGCCCACCGACATGGACGGGAACGCTGTCACTCTGGCTAACGACACGGAGGAGGTACCGATCACACTTATTGATACTCCATGGCAGTGTCCTCAATCCTCCCCTCGTTCCCTACTCCCTCTCTAGTAGTTCAATGTAGAGGACTATATAGAGAAATCCTTCCCTCATTCCCTACTCCCTCTCTAGTAGTTCAATGTAGAGGACTATATAGTGAAATCCTTCCCTCATTCCCTACTCCCTCTCTAGTAGTTAAATGTAGAGGACTATATAGTGAAATCCTTCCCTCGTTCCCTACTTCCTACTTCCTCTAGTAGTTCAATGTAGAGGACTATATAGTGAAATCCTTCCCTCATTCCCTACTCCCTCTCTAGTAGTTCAATGTAGAGGACTATATAGTGAAATCCTTCCCTCGTTCCCTACTTCCTACTCCCTCTCTAGTAGTTCAATGTAGAGGACTATATAGTGAAATCCTTCCCTCATTCCCTACTCCCTCTCTAGTAGTTAAATGTAGAGGACTATATAGTGAGATCCTTCCCTCGTTCCCTACTCCCTCTCTAGTAGTTCAATGTAGAGGACTATATAGTGAGATCCTTCCCTCGTTCCCTACTCCCTCTCTAGTAGTTCAATGTAGAGGACTATATAGTGAAATCCTTCCCTCGTTCCCTACTCCCTCTCTAGTATTTCAATGTAGAGGACTATATAGTGAAATCCTTCCCTCATTCCCTACTCCCTCTCTAGTATTTCAATGTAGAGGACTATATAGTGAAATCCTTCCCTCATTCCCTACTCCCTCTCTAGTAGTTCAATGTAGAGGACTATATAGTGAAATCCTTCCCTCATTCCCTACTCCCTCTCTAGTAGTTCAATGTAGAGGACTATATAGTACATCTCTCCCTACTCCCTCTCTATCTATATCTGTGCATTATATAAGATATAATAATTCTCACTAAACATTCGGACAGCACTACAAAAAGTCACTATAAAGTGCACTATGTAGTGAGTTGAGTGATTTTGGAAACAGCCATTAAGTTATTATTAATAATCTATATAATAATAATCTAATGACTGGTGTCTTGAATGCACCGATGTACACATGTAGTGTAAACCATGTTTGTGTTAGTATAGCCCCTTACACAAACATGGTTTGCACTACATGTGTACATGTGTACCGTACACATGTACACATGTACACTACATGTGTACATGTGTACCGTACACTACATGTGTACATGTGTACCGTATACATGTGTCGGTGCATTCAACGAGGTCCTTGAATGCAGATCAATTAGATGTCCTTAAAGAATACAGAAACTTTATTGATGAGGATGGAAGGATGAATGTGTGTGCTTCTAGAAAGAAACACACACTCAAATGACCTGACCTTCCACTTGGGGAAGAGCAACACATTCACACGCTGCTTTACTCTTCTGTCCCCCAGGACCAGCCCCTGGGCAGCTGGAGGCTGAAGAGGCAGGTGGACGGGGGCGAGGAGGTCACCTACAAGTTCTCCCCCAAGTTTATCCTCAAAGCCGGCCAGACCGTGACGGTAAGGACCGTGTGTGTGTGTGATTACGTACTTTCAAACGCTGAGTTCAGTTCTTAAAGCTCACGTCTCCACTATCCCAGGTGTGGTCCTCGGATGCAGGCATGGCCCACGGGCCGCCGTCTGACCTGCTGTGGAAGAGCCAGGCTTCCTGGGGAACAGGAAATGACATCATCACCACCTTGGTCAACTCCGACGGGGAGGTCAGCGTGCGGTCCATAAACAAATCCAGTGTCGATGATGCCACGGGGGT
The DNA here is from genome assembly GCA_027704905.1 of Muraenolepis orangiensis. Taxonomy (NCBI): domain Eukaryota; kingdom Metazoa; phylum Chordata; class Actinopteri; order Gadiformes; family Muraenolepididae; genus Muraenolepis; species Muraenolepis orangiensis. Next base: position 2,107,748 of record CM051004.1, read on the forward strand.
GTCAGGATGAGGGGGGGGGGGGGTGTCAGGATGAGAGGGGGGGTGTCAGGATGAGGGGGGGGGGGGTGGGGTGTCAGGATGAGGGGGGGGGGTGTCAGGATGAGGGGGGGGTGTCAGGATGAGGGGGGGGTCAGGATGAGAGGGGGGGGGGGGGTGGGGACCGTGTCTCACACCACCTTGTGTTCCTCTGATAGGAGGTGGCCAGGAGGACCGTGGCCAAGACTGAGGTGGAGAACGAAGAGGACGATGACTTGGTGATGGGAGCGGTAAGCAGAGAGTACCGGTCCTTGTTGATTACAAAACGATTTGATTGTATGCTAAATGTCCATGCTTTCAATAGACTAGAGGTCATTCACAAGTATTGGTCGCTGTAAAATAATTATACGGTTCATCTCTAAAACGGCTACAAACTTGCAGTTTCTGCCAAAGTGTGCAACTCTTGCCGGTCAGACAAATGTGTTTTGTTGTGAGGTGTTTTTATGGTCCATGATGAATGCTGGCTAATGTCCTCTCTTTGATCCAACCAGGGCAAGAAGACCTCCTCCAGAGAGTGTGCGGTGATGTGAGCGTCTGCTGCTCAATTTCTACTCACCACAGAGCCACTTGCATATTTTTCTATTTGTCTTGTCATCTAGTTTTGTTTTTTTGTAATAGCTCAGCAGGACAACAGGACTTTATTATTTTTCTACTGTTGTGCCAAGCCATGGGCCCCGCTTTTGATAAAATACACAACTAGTTATCTTTATGATGTTCGGTCATGAAGATGGAGAACTATATGCCGACACTGACGTTGGCATCGTGACTTCACCTTTACAGAGTCCTCGAGGTCGTGGTTTTGTTTAGAAGGTTTAAGGGGATCATGTCAACACATTTTACATTTTAACTCATTATTAATCGTTGCCTTTTTTTCTGCACACTGTTGGCCGATTGGTAGGATGACCCCTACCAATGACCCCTACCAGTGACCCCTACCAATGACCCCTACCAGTGACCCCTACCAGTGACCCCTACCAGTGACCCCTACCAGTGACCCCTACTGACTGGGGTGTTGGTACTGGGATGTCTTCATCTTTGTTTGCTGTGACTTATTTCACTAGGACATATTTAGGCTATTTTAGATTTCTGAAGGCCCTAACATGCCTCTGGCCATTTCGTGCAGAAAGTACGAGCGGTAATGATGACTGTTCTGGTTTTACCTTCTCCGGTCGGTCTTTAGGTATTCCTTGTAAACCATAGTATCATGTTACTGAAGGGTGGCACACAATGTGAGAATTATTTAATGTTAACGTTGACTTGAAATGAAAAACATGTCAACTGAGACAACCATGCCCGGACATCATAGAGTATCAATGCAATAAGTGTTGTGATGGAATCTCTTGATGCAGGGCTATGTGAAGTAAAGTACTGCTACCTTACTTCACTTTTAATTCACTTCCATCCAAAGTGACTATTACACGTGTTAAACCATTATACACTCCTCTGATGGGCAGTCACTTTGAAAGATGGTAACATTGTATACTGACTAAAGTTAAAGCTAGGTTGTTAAAGAAGTGTTGGATAGTTATTGGGTTGCTATTGATTGTGCTCCAACACCACATTATGTGAAGTCATAGTCTTAACAGTTTTTAATTTTTAATTTGATTTTACTCCTCTAATGCAAAGAAATGTGTTGCTGCACCTTGTTTGGAATCGTAGCGAAGAAGTTCACACTAAAGATAATGTTGTGATTGTTCTACGGTGATGCGGTGGAGCTAAATTGGCATGGTGCTGAACCTTCCTAAGGTTGTTAAATGACCGCTGTAAGCCCCATCAGCACCAGCCGTAGTAGAAGGCCGGGTCATTTTCATGCTTTCATTATAAATGCACACTGCCGTTGGACGACTATTTCTCTGCCCAACTTGGTTCAGGATTGGGATCAAAAGCTGCAACGGATGCACTGCTTTTCCAAATTATGTTTTATTACCCCGGGAATTGGTTACTATATTGTGTGTATTTCAATGCATTGCTTGTCACAAACATATTTAGGCATTTTTCTGATGTAATCCATTTCTTTAGAAATTTTGGTTGAAGTATTTGTGTGGGTCTGGGGTGTTTTAAGGTCATTTGGATGTTCTGGAAGCAGTGTTACTCCAGTGAGGCCCAGAGGATTAGCATTCAGAGACGAGAAAGAATGCCAATTCTGCCAGACGACAAACCAATTGAAATGGGGAAATTCTGTTTGGAATTAATATTATTCCAGTATGCTTTAGTATTGGTCAATATAGCCAATATATCATTCCCACTGTAGACCAGTCCTGGGGCCTCTTGTGTACTTTAAGGATGCACCTTGTTAATCCTGGAGGGGTTGGTCACCCTGAGCTAAAACTAGTTCACTCTAAACATCATTTATGTCTAAATTGGGCATCACTGCTTTGACACTGAGCCATAACACCCAAATCCAATCACCTTTTGAAGTGGGGGGGGGGGGGGGTGGTGCATGCCAAATTTCAGATTGTTCATTCTTGCTATCTTTTTGTATACATAATAAATGTTTTTAAAATATGCGGTCTCATTTAGCAGTATCTGGTCGTTGTGATGGTTTATACGATGGGCTGTCTCGTGCTATTAGGTTTGTTGTAAAGCTCCTATCTCTTATCCAAAACCATCCTAGGTTTCATAAACAGGCTTCACCTTGGCACATGGTACATACTTTTATACAGCTTACTGACCATACCAGCAACGCATCATTTAGGCTTGCAAAAATGTATCGGCATCAGAAAAAGAATAACATTAATAATTACTTTTATCAATCTAAAGACCTAATTTTTTTCTAAAGATCTAATTTTTAGACCCACTGATCAGAAGTTGAGCTCTAAATAATTTCCAACAGTTCCAGGTGCTGTCGTTTCCAACAGATATGTGGACCAGTAGTCTGGTCGTGTTCTGGCCATGTGTGTGTGTTGGTATAACAGTAAAAATAAGGAATATGTGCAGGTGTGGTCCATCTGTTCCTCGTGGAACCCTACAGCGGAACGTCCACCCGGAGGATCAAACACACCAGAGAGGGGTTCCTCCAAAGCTCCAACACATCAGTGGAGTCCCCATTTACCTCCATCAGTGTGGGGAGGGAGGAAATTTTTATTTTTAAGTACATACAGTATATATAATCAAATTGTCATGGTGTTAAAATGGTGAGTACACACTCAAGTAAAATATCTGTAGCTTTAGGTGTGTGGGTGGTAGTGGCGCCAGAGTTCAACTCTCAGCTGAAAGGTACGGTGTTCGATCCCCAATTTCCGCAGCCTACCTAACCTCTGCTCTGCAGTGTGAGCAGGATCTCTCTCTCTCTCTCTCTCTCTCTCTCTCTCTCTCTCTCTCCTCTCTCTCTCTCTCTCTCTCTCTCCTCTCTCTCTCCTCTCTCTCTCCTCTCTCTCTCTCTCTCTCTCTCTCTCTCTCTCTCTCTCTCCTCTCTCTCTCTCTCTCTCTCTCTCTCTCTCTCTCTCTCTCTCTCTCTCTCTCTCTCTCTCTCTCTCTACCACAACACTCTGGGCTCACTGAAAGGGTCTACTCCAAGTCACTAAAGATGTTCGGTCACAATTCTACTCATAACCTAATCAATAAAAACCCTGGCCACTCAAAGCTTTTTTCCACCATAAACCATCTTCTGAAGCCACAATCCTCAACTGAGGCTACAGATGAGCTATGTAACCGCTTTATTGACTGTTTTAGATCTAAAGTCAACAACAATCGCTCTCTAAAGTCCAGCTCTTCCTCTCTGTTATCCCTTGCCACCAACCCCCTGCCTGGGAGCTTGCTGTCCCTCCCATAGCTCACTAGGGCGCAGCAGAGCCACATGTGCCCTGGACCCCATTCCCACTGCTCTAATCATATATCCTCATTCTCAGCCCTTTCATCACCCTAGCTGTAAACCTTTCCTCTCAAACTGGTTAAGTCCCACCTGCTCTCAAGGTTGTTGTCATCCGCCTCTTTCTCAAGAAGCCCACCCTTGACACGGGAAGTTCTAGCAAACTATAGGCCAATCTCCAACTTTGCCTTCCTATCCAAGGTGTTAGAGAAGGTATTTGCTTCTCAGCTCCAGGACCACCTCAAACACAACAACCTGTCTGTCAGGCGTTCATTCAGTCTTCGAAGGACCTGCTGATGGCAGCTGATGCAGGATCACCATCTGTTCTCATTCTCCTCCACCTGACCGCAGACACGGTGGATCATACACACCACACCACCATTGGACTATCAGACTCTGCACTCAAGTGGTCTCAAGCAGCCTTGACTGTCTTGACTGTTTCTCTCTCTCTCTCTGCGATTGTCTCTACCTTTCTGGCAGGACTGAATATATCTCACTGGGAGAATGTTAGTCCAGACTGCACCCGGTCACCTGTGTTCTGCAGGGCTCGGTTCTCGGACCCATCCTCTTCATTATTTACATGCTTTCCCTTGGTCGTGTCATCAGCAGACATGGGATGTCTTTCCATTGTTATGCTGATGACACAGCTGTACATTAAAACTCCCCAAGCCCCTCTGCAGCCATGCCTCACCACTGGTCTGGAGGAGATAACGGCTTGGATGAGCAACAACTTCCTTCAGTTAAATAGTAACACAACTGAAGCTCTCATTGTTGGTACCCCACATCATGTTCAGTCATCCCCCATATCTCATCTCACCTTCAACGGTCAGGTCTTCCCCCTCTCCTCATCAGTCACTAATTTGGGTGTCAGGTTTGACCCACACCTGACATTTAATGACCATATAAAGCATCTGTGTAAAACCTCCTATCATCTCAAAAACATGGGGGGGGGGGCTTTTGCTCAGCTGCTCCACGCCTGTGGAATGGCCTTCCTCATCATTTAAGGAGACAACAGACCCTGGACTCTTTTAAGACAGGCCTTAAAACCTTTTTATTGAGGAACGCCTTTTCATGTTAAAATTAGTGCTCACTATTTTTAGGAATTCTCTTTTGTATTTGTGTATGTTTTTAACTTTGTAGCACCCTGAGATACTTGTGAATGAAAAGTGCAATACAAATAAAATGCATTATTATTATTATTAATTATTATTATTATTATTATTATGATTAGTAGTAGTAGTAGTAGTAGTAGTAGCTTTTATCTTTGTTTAAGTTTATGGCATTAAAGTGTATTAGTCTCTAAACTGACTGGATCACTATAAGAAAAACTTAAAGCAATTGACATTGAATATGACAAATTAAGATGGAGTCACCATAACATCACAAGAAGTTATTGTACCAAGGGAGGCCCCACCCCCTTTATTCAGGGAATGATTGACAGCTAGGGAAAGAGCTGTGCGCGCGAGCACGCTTATACCGGTAGTTGGCTTTATTTGCAAGTCAGAAAACGGGTCAAATCAGAACTATGATAAGATAAGTCGGACGATATTAAAGCAATACACATTTGAATGCTAAATTCCACCCGTATTTTGTTCAATCAACTGAATTGATGAACTTGACAAACGTATGAGCTACTATACGCTCGTCACCACGTGACTCCACTCCAATTCGAACTCTGATGCGCGTCATCGATACATCTAATGGACGGATCGATACAGAACCAGAACATTGTGAGCCCAGGCTTCCCCGTGTAGCCGACCTGCTTGGCAGTGAGTCGGTAAGTACTGCAGTACACCAGACTCACTCATTACAACTCAGACTCGCTCATTACAACTCCCAACACGTCGGACCACTTTAGCGGCTAACGGGGCGGAAGCTAATGCTAACCCGCTACGGCATAACGGCCTATCGGCCTATCGATGTGACCACGTGTGTATTATATATTATTATTATTATTATTATTATTATATACACGTCCACCATGTGAGACATGAGCGGTACACACAACACGGTCACACGGTACACACACGGCAAAGGGACGATGAACCACTGCAGAAAGCACATTTCTTAAGGCTTTTCGGGGGGCACTTTACACTATCGACAATTGTTAATTAAATAGGTATTTATGTTACGCTGCTTTAAGGAAGAATTTTTGCGTTTTACAAGTACAGTGCGTCAGCGTTAATCGATCTTTTAATTGAATTACTGTAAAATGTCACTCACCGTGACCTTGTTTTGACCCTACAGGATCAAACCGTCATGATGAACCAGGATCAGACTTTGGCCAAACTGAAGAAGGAAGTCCGCTCCCTGCTCCTCTCCTCCAACCTGGGTCTCAGCGTGGAGGAGCTGAGGAGGGACTACCTCCAAATGCTGGGCCACCGCATGCCCCTGAAGGACCTGGGCTTCCTCAGCATCCTGGACATGGCCATGGACATGCCCGACGTGGTGTCCTTGTGCTACTTGGCAGACGGCAGCTTAGTTCTAAAAGGTAACACCCCATGGTGTGTTGTGTTGTTTGAGGATTGGACTGGATTTAAAGAAATGTAAATCTGTCATGTTGCTAACGAGCGATGGCTGAACTATTAGCCAATAATATCCACCTTATTTAGCATTGACGCTGATTTAGACATCTCCTCTCCTCACCCGCTCCTCTTCTCCTTCCTCCTCTGCTCCTTCCATCTCTTCTCCTCACTATCTTTCATCTACACCTCACCTTCCCTCTTTCTCTCCTCCTCTTCCTCTCTCCTCCTCACCTCACCTTCCCTCTTTCTCTCCTCCTCTTCCTCTCTCCTCCTCACCTCACCTTCCCTCTTTCTCTCCTCCTCTTCCTCTCTCCTCCTCACCTCCCTGCCCTCTTTAATCCTCTCATTCTCCGGTTCTCCTCCTTTATCTTCATCTCCTCATCCTCACTCCCGTCCTCCTCACTCTTCCCCCTTCCTCCTCACTCTCTCCTCTACCTTCCCCTCCCCCTCTTATGATCCCCTCATCCCTCCTCCTCCTCACACTCCTATCTTCAACTCCTCCTCTCCCGTAGTGGTCACTGACGAGAGCACTCGGGGCATCAAGGAGCTGGTTTCCAGGCAGCGAGTCGACAAGCCTAAGAACAAGAGGGTCTCCTTCCACAAGCAGCTGTACCCCCGCCCCATGGTCCCCATCATACTTCCCAGATGGGGCCGGGCGCCCCCTGCCCTCCCCGCCCACGTCAGAGCCCAGATGCGTCAGCTGCTCTCCCAGGTTCTGCTGTGGTCTGCAAAATGTGGACGTAGCGTCCAAAATGACAATAAAAGTTATACAAGTAATGTATTATTAGTTGTGGTATGGTTTTTGTGCTGCTCTGGCTCTGGTTCTAGGGCCCGCTCCGTTTGTCGGAGCTGGAGAGCAGGTTCCAGAAGTGCTTCGGCCAGCCACTCCGCTTCACAGACTACGGCTTCTACTCGCTGGGGGACATGCTGGCCCGCGTGCAGGACCTCTCCATCAAGTACACCAGGAGGGGCTCCATTATCAGCCTCAAACAGCCGGACCAGCCGGTGTTTCGGCCACTCCGAACGGGACCTGTGAAACCTGGAGCTGTCAGACCCACATCCAACCACTTGTCCTATTCTTCTTCTTGTTCTTTATCAGAACCGAAGACGGGCGTGCTCCAGCCAGCCCCCGGCTCAGGTGGGTGGGGGAGTGTATGTGGGGTCTAGGCCGGTGTGGTTCTATAGAGCTGTCTGCAGTCCACCTGTACCCGTCCCTGGGCACCACGGCCTAACCTGCTCACACAATGCCTGACTTATTCTTCAATGCAACTGCACTGGATTAGAGCGTTTGCTAAATATTTGTTTATTTATGTAGTGTCGCATTGTCTTCATCGTCAACTTTAGCCCCGTCACAGTGTACGCCGAGCCAGAGTATTACCCAGAATTCCTCAGTGGCTTCCTGTCAGGGTTTGGAGCCTTGCGGTAGCGGCTTCACGTGCGTCGTGGATAACGGACCCCAAGCACCGGACCCAGAGCCTCAACAACCAGACCAGGATGGTCAGCAACTGGAGAAGTTCATGTTCGAGGTGGGTGTTACATTCATTCATTCAGTCTGGTCACAGCTAATGGGAGTACTGAATCCAAACGAGATGTTGTTAGCTCACATTTAAGGCTATGGGCCAACCACATGGTTAGGTTAATGAAGCTGAAATACAAACAAATAATCCATAGACTGACATAGAGACTGTGTCCCACATTGTGTATAGTTAATTGCTGAATATTATGTCACTATTCTGTCTCCTGCCATTTCGCCAGCTGGAGGTGGAGCTTCATCAAAAGATTCTGGAGAACAGCGATGCCGGTTCTGTGAGTCCGGAGCTGAAGGCCAAGCTGCAGAAGGTCAAGACCCCTGAACCCTTCCCAAATGAGTTGAGAGTCAAGAAGTTGGCCCGGCTAGGATCGCTGCTAGGATGCTAAGTAGCAAGAAGTCTGACCTATCATAGGAAACCAGAGCAGAATGGTGTAGTATAGGGCAGTATAGCTCAGGAGGTAGAGAGGTCGTCTGACAACCAGAAGGCTGCTGGTTCGATCCCCCGGCTCCCTCTAGCAAAACGCTCTGTGAGCAAGACACCCTAACCCTAACTGCTGATGTGCTGGCTGTCTTCTTGCATGGCTGACTGTCGGTGGATGAATGTGCGTATGAATGGGTGAATGTGAGTTATGACTTGTAAAGCGCTTTATAAAAAGCAGTTAATTGACCATTAGTGGGTGATGGGTGTTCGACTTTAAGGGTAAACGATTCACCCTTGAGCTCAATGATGAACCCCTACCTCCTTAAAGACACATATTAAAGTTTATTAGTCTCTAAACTGACTGGATGAGTATAAGAAAAACATGTATTAAAACCTATTTTTCAAAGCAATTGCATATGACAAATAAAGATTGAGTCACCACATTGAGTTACAACATTAATTTGTACCAAATATTGAATTATTGAATAAGACTTGATGAGGCCCAGATGAGACCTGATGAGCTGAAGCTATCAATCAAGAACCAGGTGCTCAGGCTAACATATTCTATTGTAGAACAATAAGCCACCCAACGCTTGGCTTGTATAAATGGTGGTCCCTGGCTAATACGAGTGACTCTCTCTGCAGGTGGTAGGAGACAGCAGCCAGGGGTTGTCCGTCCACAACCTGCCTACTCAATACAAGGTAGCTTCTCTCTGACACACATGTCATCCTACATGTTGCATGCAGTGCCTGAGTTGACATTAGAATCACAATGCCTTTATTGTCATCCTACAATTTTTGTAAAACATTGCAGTCCTCAAGAAACTCTTTCAAACAATACAAAATATAAATCATGTAAAAAGAAAACTAAACTTAACTAAATCAAATAAATATAAAATATATGTATAATAACAAATTAATATATAATAAGATGTGGTTATTTGTGAGGTGGTTTCCGGTGTGGAAAATTGTATACGGAATGTTGGAACATTGCATGTACAAAACAATTCATACTAGTACTAAATATGATTGAATATCCATAAGCACGGGTGGCCTTAAGGAAGGGGATTTTCAGCGTTGTGTTAATAAAAGGACGCATGGAAATTAACGGCTTAAGAGACCTTTTGGATTTGTTAAGTCACCCGGGGTTTCAAGCTGAAATCTATGCAGGGATGTGAGGGCCAAAACTAAATATAAATACATAATCATATATTCAAATGCTGAAATAAATGAATACATATATATGAAATGTAATGCTTAATAATATAATTATATAATACAATAGATGAATATATATAATGTTATTAATTGTTATTTGTCTGTTTATTTATATTATATATATTTACACATTTATTCACACATTTATCCATTTGTATTTATTAGGTATTCAGAGTATCTGTGGATGATTTTGTGTGGATTATTTTAAATTGTTTTACTAAACGCCCATATCTCTGTCTGTGACTGGTCAAATGTGTTTACATATGTCACACGTATCCCTGGTTAATCAGGCTACACCAAGTTTGGTATCAATTTGCCAACAGTGTTTGTTTCAACTACTGGACTGAACTTCTTGACCCATCTTTAATAGTCTGAGTATATTTGTGCTGCTAATCAGGTTGATACTAACTGTAACTAGAGTTTTGCAATTAAGTTGTACTTTAATCATTAGTCCATTGTTAGCCAAGTGTTGAAGTGTAGTCTTGAGTATATTTAGTTGCTTACCAGGTTAATACTAACTAACTCGAGTTTGTCAGGTTTGTCAGGTTTACTATCTGTAACTCGAGTTTGTCAGGTTTACTATCTGTAACTCGAGTTTGTCAGGTTGATACTAAGTGTAACTAGTGTTGCAAGTAAGTTGTGCTTCACTCATTGGTCTATTGTTAGTCAAGTGGTCAGGTAGTGCTTAAGTGTTGTGGCCCATTGAAGGTGGTTTCACCCAATCTAGGTCAACTGCCTTGTTAATCATGTGGGAGGGGCCTGCACTCCTAGCAGACTCTCAGTCAATTAGCAACCAGTGTTATTTAGCCACTTCCTGAAAGCGGCAGCTTTGGAGCGGCAAGGCAGACAAAGGCTACAGTCGTCTTTTTCAAGTTCGACTTCTTCTCAGATCGGCATCTTATTGTACTGTAATCTACCATGTGTGGCATTGCGGTACACACTTCTTTGCGGAGGTCACGCTGGGTCACATCCAGGCGCCGCCGTGATTCCACAAACCTCATTTACCCTACTCTGTCTACCCATGTCCAGCTAGTGGTAACTGGGGGGAATTGCCAGTCGGCAGTGCAGAAAACTGAGTTCATCTCAGGCTATGCATCCTTGCTTGCCCTGAACTTCCTTGCTCTTACTGAGACTTGGATCAGCCCTGAGAACACGGCCTCGCCTCCTGCTTTGTCAGATGTGTCTTCTTTTTCTCACACCCCCAGAGTCGCAAGACGAGGCGGTGGTACTGGTCTGTTGATTTCGCGTAACTGGAAATACTCCCCCATTTTTATTCCACAGTTCTCCTCCTCCTCATTTGAATGTCATGCTGTAACTGTTTGTTTTCCATTTAAGCTCATTATTGCAGTTGTTTATGGTCCACCCGGCCCAGCTGGTGACTTCTTGGAGGAGCTTGACATGCTGATCTCCCACTTCCCTGATGATGGTTCTGGCCTCATCCTTCTTGGCGACTTCAACATCTTGACTGAGGAGTTGGACCCTCTTCTCTCCTTCCTTGCCTCCTTCGACCTTTCCCGCTGCCCCTCTCCTCCGACCCACAAGGCCGGCAACCAGCTGGACCTCATCTTCATTAGACACTGCGATACAGGAAATACTTTCAGTTACTCCTCTCCATCTATCCGATCACTTCTTCATGTCCTTCTCCCCCGATATCCGATCCTCCTTCCCTGACCCCCCGGCTGATGCTCATCAACCACCCATGTCTTCCCCCCACCCTCCCACATCCCTCCCTTAGCCATTTCTCTCCCCTCTCCACAGATGATGTTCTTCACCTCATCACATCCAGCCGCCCCACCACATGCTCACTTGATCCAGTTCCCTCCCCTCTGCTTCAGTCCACTGCGCCTGAACTCCTGCCCTTCCTGACACACATCATCAACGCATCTCTGACGTCTGGATGCTTTCCCGCTGCTTTCAAGACAGTCACCCCCCTCCTGAAGACATCTCAAATTGGATGTTGATGCACCACCTAAAGCTCAACCTGGACAAGACTGAGCTAGTGTTCTTCCCGGCAAAGGGCTGTCCACACCGAGACCTGGCTGTCACCATTGATGATGCAGTGGTGACACCGACTCGGACCGCAAGGAATCTGGGTGACCCTGGGCGACCAACTGTCGTTCTCGGCAAACATTGCATCGGTGACACGCTCCTGCAGATTCCTCCTCTACAACATCAGGAGGATTCAGCCTTTTCTCAATGAAAAGGCTGCCAGGTGCTCCTCCAGGCTCTTGCAGGACTACTGCAACTCCCTCCTTGCTGGCGCCCCGGCATTTGCCATCAGGCCCCTGGAGCTCATTCAGAAAGCTGCAGCTCGCCTGGTGTTCAACCGCCCCAAGTACTCCCACACATCTACCCTCCTTCAGACTCTACACTGGCTCCCTGTAGCTGCTCGCATCCAGTTCAAGACCTTGGTGCTAGCCTACAAGGCAGTAAAAGGTACTGCTCCATCCTACCTCCAGGCAATGGTCAAGGCCTACATCCCAACCCGTCCACTTCGCTCGGCTTCTTCGGGCGTCTGCTGCTTGCCCCCTCACTTAGGGGCCCCTGAGGGCCGATCTACGCGGTCACGGCTTTTTTCCGTGCTGTGGCCCCAATTTGGTGGAACAAACTCCCCACGGAGGTCAGGACTGCAGAGTCACTCCCCATCTTCCACCACAGGCTGAAAACCCATCTCTTCACATACACTTCCCGGATCCTTCCTCGTAGCGTCAATTAAGTCAGTCAAAAGTAGATGACATATTATAGATAGGTAGATATTCTAAATATTGTTGCATATTGTTTGCCAACTTATTGTACTTTTTCCCTTACACTTTAGCCTGAATGATTGTCCTTCTACCTGAGCGCTGGTTCAGATATTGGAGACTTCAGGTGACGAGTTGTTCTCTTACCTTCCTTTGTTGAACACACTACTGTAAGTCTCTTTGGATGAAAGCGTCTGCTAAATGACTGTAATGTAGTGTAGTGTAATGTAGTGTAGTGTAACGTAGCGTAGTGTAACGTAGTGTAGTCTAATATAACAGGGGCACTGTAAGTCACGTTAAACAGCCAATAGCAGTAAGAGCTCCTCTAAACGCTGGCACCACTTCCTGGGATGGCGGTCGATGTGGTTGCAAAATAAATGTCCATCAAAAGCCAGGGGGCAGGCTCTAACCTGCGATTGGTGGTTGAACTTGAATCTATTGCTTTTGCCTAGTTTTCGATGGCCACACCCAATCCTAATGACATCTTGCGTACCACAATGGTAGATATGTTGGCTGTAGCTGAATGTGTGGAGGCAGATGCCAATTGTTTTGCTTTTTAGATCAGATAATGTTTATGTATGATATATATATTCACTGTGCAAACTCATAGCTCCATCGATTAGTTGAGCTGTAATAGTTAATTATATGATTAGATATTTATTCATTTATTGAAGCATTTCAATATATATAGATATATAGATCTATATATATATATAGATATATAGATATATATTTTGTTTTTGCCCTTACAACCCTCCCAAGTCCAGGCCATTTCCATAAATCATTATTGTCTTAATTACTACTCGAGAATAATCAAGCCAGCTATTTCTAATTGATATATTGACCGTACCAATGTCTGTGCTGTGGTCCTTGCTTTCTGGTGGGGTTCTTGTCCTGGTGGTTCTACTGGTGGGGTTCTTGTTCTGGTGGTTCTACTGGTGGTTGTGGTGTCCAGAGGGTGTTTGGCGAGGAGCTGCCGTTGCTGCAGAGTGGGTTCCTCAGCGTCACGGAGCTGGTGGCGGCACTGAGCGACCTCTTCCACCTGGAGCCAGCAGGGGGCGCCCACGACCCCCACTGGATAGTCAAGAACATCCACAGCACCGTAGAGACGGGTCAGAACCTCTTCTGTCTCTCTCATTGTCTGTTTACCAGTCTTTCTCGCTGTCTCTCGTGCTCCTCATGTCTCCCTTACTGTCTCTCTGCTTGTCGCTCCCTTTCTGTCTTCTTCTTGTCTCTCTGTCTGCCTATTTCACTCTGTCTCTCCCGCAGTCCTATCTGCCACCCTGCTAGTTATCTATCTGAAGCATGAGCTCAGGTTAAGGTTTTTGTCCCTGTTGGCCAGCAGCTCAGAGTGTGTATATCTCTGTATCCTCCAGCAGAGTCTAGGGCAGAGAAGGGGAGACGGAGGGGAGGCAGTCTGGTCCAGAGCATCAACGGATCTCTCTGGGAACCGCATGAGGATGCCGACAAGGAGCAAGAAGAAGATGATGAATATAAGGTGGAGGAGGAGGAGAGAAGAATCACCACCCGTGACTCCTCTCTCACCAACCAGCAGGTGATCCCCAGTCTGACTGCCGTTACCTCTACCGGTTTAGCGCCCTCACTTCTGATTTGTGTTAGGATTTGAACGTTGTTTGGGTCACAAGAGACCCAGTTTGAGGGCCGGGTGCTCCCCAGCTGTCGGAGCACAGTGAAGCACTCCAAGCAGACTATAATTCCAATATTGTGTTTTAATTTAGTTTAGCTACCTGTGGGAGTCTCCCACCTGACTCCCACCTCCAGAGTATACGGCCAGAGAGATATCCTGTTACTGTCACACCCACGTTGCCCTCCAAAATCAAAAGTCTTAATTTAAGTCAATTTTTCTTTTGTATTAGAAGATCTGCAGTTAGTCGAGGGTCATCTATGTACTACAAAAACACCACAGAAGTCATAACGAGTATCATCATCTTTAGAGCAGCAAAGGCAATAATGAAGGATTACAATATCAAATATGATCTTCTCTCCGACTAAATTCTCTGCCCTGTCCACTGTGTCTCCCCTGTCCACTGTCTCCCCTGTCCACTGTGTCTCCCCTGTCCACTGTGTCTCCCCTGTCCACTTTGTCTCCCCTCTGTGTCTCCCCTGTCCACTGTCTCCCCTGTCCACTGTGTCTCCCCTGTCCACTGTGTCTCCCCTGTCCACTGTGTCTCCCCTGTCCACTTTGTCTCCCCTCTGTGTCTCCCCTGTCCACTGTCTCCCCTGTCCACTGTGTCTCCCCTGTCCACTGTCTCCCCTGTCCACTGTGTCTCCCCTGTCCACTGTGTCTCCCCTGTCCACTGTGTCTCCCCTGTCTCCCTGATGGTCTCTCTCTCCCTGTCTTGCCTGGAGCCGGTCCGGCTGTACCTGCCGATGCTGGTGCGGCCCGGCTGGGCGGGTCCTCTGGACGCAGTGCGTGGCCAGCGTCTGAGGTCCCCCACGGGCCGGGCCCCCAGGGCCCTGGGGGCCGTGCTGGTGGAGCAGGTGGAGTCCCCCAGCAGCTTCCACGTGCGCTTCAGCGAGAGCCAGGAGGCCCGCTCCCTGGAGTATATGATGCTGGAGATGAGGTGCAGCATGGAGGGCCACGGCTGGGGGCTAGCATGAGGGCTTAAACAGGATCTAAATAGCGCTAGTGGAGGGCTAAAACAGGATTGAAATAGGGCTAGAACAGGATTGAAATAGGGCCAGTGTAGGGCTAAAACAGGATTGAAATAGGGCTAGTGTAGGGCTAAAACAGGATTTAGATATGGTTTGTGTAGGGCTAAAACAGGATTGAAGTAGGGCTAGTGTAGGGCTTAAAACAGGATTGAAATAGGGCTAAAACAGGATTGAAATAGGGCTAGTGTAGGGCTAAAACAGGATTGAAATAGGGCTAAAACAGGATTGAAATAGGGCTAATGTAGGGCTAAAAACAGGATTGAAATAGGGCTAAAAAAATATTGTAGGGCTAAAAACAGGATTGAGATAGGGCTAGTCGAGGTGGCTAGAAGGAGGCGAATGGGGAGTGAATAAGAGGACTTTGTAAACATGGTTATAGTCCATTAGGCATTAAATGTAGATTAATTAGTATAAAATATAAATGATGCACACATCTCTCTCTCGCTCTCTCCCTTCCCCCCCCCCCCCCCCCCCCAGGAGCTGCTACATCCACTCCAAGGTGTCGGCCCGGTACCGGCTGCCGGCCCGCTACCTGCGTCGTGGCCAGGTGTGCTGCGTGGCCCCCCAGGACCTGTGGTTCTACCGCGTGGTGGTGCACCGTGTGGTCAGCCCAGACCAGGCGGAGGTCTACTACGTGGACTTTGGGAACCTGAACCTGGTCTCCATGGACAAGCTCATGTTCCTCAAGTAGGGAGAGAGCACTGATTTAATAATCCACGTGAAGTGACTAAATATTGACATATTTCGTTTTTTTTGGTGTTTCCCTCACGGGGGTCTTCTCCTCTTCTTGTAGTCTCATTATAAGGGAACCTGACTTAAACAATGGAAATAAGTACATTCCTATAAGACGGTTTTGTTAAATTAATTTGAATCCCTTTATCTAGAGGAAATAAAGTATTGATTGAGAGGGTCGACTAACACATTTCATACAGGTTAGTATGTTGGAACGCCGGTTCTGAGATCCTTCACATTCCTTTTTGTTTTCCAAGTTTGTGGAGTAAACGCAACACAGAGCATCTCAGTGTGATGTGAGCACACGTTGGATCAATCGAATGTTTGTGATGTTTCACATGCTCTCATTCCAGGTCCTGTTACGCTCAGCTTCCTGTTCAGGCTGTCCCTGCCATGCTCACTGGAGTCCGACCCATCGCTGTGAGTGTGAGTGTGTGTGTGTGTGTGTGTGTG
The DNA here is from genome assembly GCA_027704905.1 of Muraenolepis orangiensis. Lineage (NCBI taxonomy): Eukaryota > Metazoa > Chordata > Actinopteri > Gadiformes > Muraenolepididae > Muraenolepis > Muraenolepis orangiensis. The sequence goes on from CM051004.1 coordinate 2,123,889, forward strand.
TGTGTGTGTGTGTGTGTGTGTGTGTGTGTGTGTCAATTTGGATACAAATTTTAATCTTAAGGTCAAATCTTACGTCAGTCAGAACGGCAATCTGAATAGGAAGTTGTACGTTTTCCCAGTATGCCGAAATATGGTAAATGGTCTGTATTACTAAATAGTGATTTAGTTGTTCACCATGGGGAAAGGGCTATATAATTTACTAAATAGTGATTTAGTTGTTCACCATGGGGAAAGGGCTATATAATTTACTAAATAGTGATTTAGTTGTTCACCATGGGGAAAGGGCTATATAATTTACTAAATAGTGATTTAGTTGTTCACCATGGGGAAAGGGGTGTATTATTTACTAAATAGTGATTTAGTTGTTCACCATGGGGAAAGGGTATTATTTAGTAAATAGTGATTTAGTTGTTCACCATGGGGAAAGGGTGTATTATTTAGTAAATAGTGATTTAGTTGTTCACCATGGGGAAAGGGTATTATTTAGTAAATAGTGACTTAGTTGTTCACCATGGGGAAAGGGTATTATTTAGTAAATAGTGATTTAGTTGTTCACCATGGGGAAAGGGTATTATTTAGTAAATAGTGATTTAGTTGTTCACCATGGGGAAAGGGTATTATTTAGTAAATAGTGATTTAGTTGTTCACCATGGGGAAAGGGTATTATTTAGTAAATAGTGATTTAGTTGTTCACCATGGGGAAAGGGTATTATTTAGTAAATAGTGATTTAGTTGTTCACCATGGGGAAAGGGTATTTATAACGTTTCACATTTAAGGGACAACTTTCCTTTTATAAATGGGAAAACTGAAAAGCTCAAACGTGAGTTGTAGTTGACTACACATTTATTTAAACTTTATAAATGGAATGAACATTTGTGAACAGAAAAGCTACAAAAGACAACACTGCAGTGTACAACTGCGGTTACTGCCATGATAATCATGATGCCACGATTGGTCGTTTTTAGACAACCTGTGTGTGTGTGTGTGTTCGTATGTTTGTCCGCCCCCTTCAGGACGCCTGGAGCACTGCGGCCACCGCCTCCTTCCAGGAGCTTTGCAGGGACCGCACACTGGTGGCTGTCCTCCACGGCTACCATGGCGATGTGCTGCAGCTCTTCCTGTGTGACACGCGCACGGAGGAGGACCACTACGTGCACAGTGTCCTGCAGGCGCAGGGCCACGCCCATCCCTGCCCCCCTGACGGCACCATCACCACGGTCAGTTACACGCACGCACACGCCAAGCACCACACAACACCAGCATTGCTGTCAGTTCACATACATGATAAATATCGCCCTGTTGCCCGGGGAAGGTAAAAGGCCACGTCAGGCGAGTAAACCTAACAACACACTTGCCAAATTGGGCAAGTGGTAAAAAAAGGCTTTAGCCTTTGTTGTTATTTGATAACTCATAAATAAAACCATTTGTCATCAGGCAAGTAAATTTGTGAAAAAAGACCTTAACGTTAAGCCCTGATGCATGCATACATATCTATATATATATATATAGATATATAAATAGTACATGCATAACAGTATATAGGCATACTGTACATGCACACATTCATTCTTATTGGCACATGAAATCTACAAAGCATTTACATTTCTACAAAAAATGACCACATTTTGTCTGTCTGCCTGTCTGTCTGTATTATTTCTGCCCGTCTGTCTGTCTGTTTCAGGGGTGTGTCCGGGACTACCTGGTGAGTTTTTACCTGGGGGAGGGGCTGAGTGACCTCGAGGTGGAAGAAGAGGACACGCCCACAAACCGCCAACCAATCACAGGACAGCATTGTCAGTCCTCGGGTTTTCACACCTCTGCCTCAGGCACCATGAAGGTAACACACACACACACACACACACACACACACACACACACACACACAAGATGCGTGCATGTGGACAAACAACACTGACTGGAAAAACACATCACATGTGGTGAAGTTCCTGCATCTCCTTGGATAAAAGTGTTGGTCTATCAGGTTTCAGAGGAGGAGACGCTTCCTGAACTGGAGCCTGTGGAGGTCTTCGACAGCCCCTTGGAGACACTGGTACTCACTCACTCCTTTTGTCCTTGGACCATGTGTGCATCGGTATTTACTGTTTTAAAACAGAAAGGTAGACTGTGAAAACTCCTCCATCTTGGTTCTTTCCACGGGCGGTTCAAACCCAGTAGGTCTCATTAGTTCCACTACTAAAAGCTCCAATGTGAAGCGGCACTACCAGATAAAGCACTCAGATGTCTAAGGCGTTGTTGGTATTTAATTGTCGTTGTGTTCCACGACGAGGGATTTCTGCTTCACACACATTCGCCGCGCATCGAGAAAACTCATGTATTTAGCGTGAATATGGGCCGATAACGACGGGCGGCCGATCGGCGTCCCTTGTTGAAATGGCTAATGTCTTGGCATGAAGCTTCTTGAACAGGAAGTGTGTTGGTGTGAAGGTGTGTTAACCTCTTCATCAGTAGGCCTCTTTCTTAGGGCTACAATATCCTGCACAAATATCGTACACAAATAAGAATTGTTACATAATCAGCACAATGATTCACAATGATTGTCATCAGAATTGTTCGTTTTCAGCTGGTTCCTTTCCTTGCTGTGGTGTACTGCTTTTTCTTAGTGTGTTCAATACTTTTTTCCTGTTTCATTCCACTTTATTACGCATTAATGTTTAGATTTTTTGAGTTAATACCAAATTTCACTTGAATAGGCTCATTGGAAATACATTTACTGGACAAAATGTTGATGTGTTCAATACTTATTTCCCCCATTGTACACACACATACACACACACACACACACACACACACCTATGAGGAGAATACTCTGTAGGGCTGGTTTCCATCCCCTCCCGTGGCGGCCTATGGAAAGGGGATGGAAACCAGCCCTACCGAGCATTCTCCTAGCCAACGTCCAGTCTCTCCACTGTCGTATCACCTCGCAGCGGGACATCAGGGAGTGTTGCGCCATGGTTTTTACGGAAACGTGGCTGTCCTCCGTGATTCCTGACGAAGCAACCACCGGGATTCTCCTTGTTTCGGACCGACAGAACAGCTGAGTCCACGGGGAAGAACACAGGTGGTGGCGTATGCTGCTTGGTGCAACAGCTGGTGGACGGACGTTCAGGTGCTTTCTCAACACTGCTCATCTAATCTGGAATTACTGACGATCAAGTGTCGCCCCCTTTTTACTTGCCGAGGGAAATCTCCGCTGTTCTCATGGCGGCGGTTTACATCCAACCACGGGCTGATGGAACATCGCATTGGACCAACTTTACATCAAAGTGAGCAAACTTCAGAATGGCTACCCGAGGCAGTCCCCTCTGTAGCGGGGGACTTTAACTGCAATTTAAAAAAGGTATTACCAAAATACTATCAACACATCTCATGTCCGACAAGACACAACAAGACTCTTGATCACTGCTACACCACCATCAAGCACGCTTAATCGCGCTGTTGCGCGGCCGGCTTTCGGCAAATCAGACCACTCCTCCGTGCTTCTACTTCCTGTTTACAAGCAGAAGTTGAAGTCCACGCCCACAGTTGTAAAGAATGTGTGTAGCTGGACAGATGACTCATACTACACCTGCAGGGACTTCAGGAGCCACCGGGGAACCCACTCCACCATCAGCCTGGACGGCTGGTCAGTCGTCAGCTGCTTCCGCTTCCTTGGGATACAGATTTCCGATGACCTGGCGTGGACACGCAACACTGAGGTCATGCTGAAGAAGGCACACCAGCGCCTCTATGCCCTGTGGTGCCTCAGAAAAAGCGGAATAGGCCAACGGGGGCTAGTGAACTTCTACCGTGGAGAGCGTCCTGACGAGTGGCGTCACCGTGTGGTACGGCAACACCACTGAACAGGACAAGAAAGCCATCCAGAGGGTTGTGAGGACGGCAGAGAAGATCATCGGGTGTGCACTTCCATGCATTGAGGAGATCGATAGGACCAGATGTCGGGAAGAAGGCCATGTCCATCACAAAGGACTGCAACAACCATGGGGTCCATCTCTTCTCCCCCTACCGTCTGGACGCCCGTTACACAGCATCACACCGTGGATCTGTTTTGACGATATGCTAATTGGCAGGTAACATGGAGCAAAGTCCATGCTTCGAGAGGTTGGTCAAGGACTTTATTTGCTCCGTGTTACCTGCCACGCTGGACCCATGGCAATTTGCATATCGTCAGAACAGATCCACGGACGACGCAATTGCAATGGCCCTCCACACTGCACTTTCCCACCTGGAGGGAAAGAGTTGTTATGATGCTGTTTGTGGACTACAGCTCAGCATTCAACACGATCCACGATCCTGCCAAGCTCGACACCAAGCTTAGTGTGTGGTGAGGATGGGCAGCACCACCTCAGAGCCACTGACCCTCAACACGGGAGCCCCCCAGGGATGCGTGCTGAGCCCTCTCCTCTACTCCCTCTACACCCACGACTGCATGGCTATGCACAGCTCCAACGTCATCAAGTTTGCTGACGACACGACAGTGATGGGCCTGATCGTCGGCGATGACGAGACGGCCTACAGGGAGGAGGTTGGATCACTGGAGCAGTGGTGCCAGGAGAACAGCCTCGCCCTCAACGTCAAGAAGACCAAGGAGCTGATCGTGGACTACAGGAAGCAGAGAGAGCACGCCCCTATCTCTATCGACGGTGTTGCAGTAGAGAGGGTCAGCAGCTTCATGTTCCTCGGCGTGCACATCTCCGAGGACCTCACATGGTCCATGCACACCACACATGTGGTGAAAAGGGCCCATCAACGCTTGTATTTCCTCAGGCGTCTGAGGAAATTCAGCATGGGCCCCCGCATACTGAGAACATTCTATACCGGCACCATCGAGAGTGTTCTTACAGGGTGTATCGCCGCCTGGTACGGGAACTGTACCGCATCCGAGCGCAGAACGTTTCAAAGGGTGGTGCGGACGGCCAAGTATATCGTTGGAGGTGAACTTCCCTCCCTCCTGGATATATACATCAAGCGGTGCGTGGCCAAGGCCAAACGCATCATAAAAGACAATGCCCACCCCAGCCACGAACTGTACTCACTTTTACCGTCAGGCAGGCGATACCGCAGTATCAAGTGCCGTACAAACAGACTTAGAGACAGCTTCCACAGTCAGGCCATCAGGCTGCTGAACAAGGGCGTATAGCATATAACAATGTATATTTTATTTAATTGATTTATATATATATTGCTCTTTTTCTGTGCTAATATATTGCATTTTATATGTGCATTTTTATATTTTTATATATTTAACTTTATACAGTTTGTACTTTTTACTTCTTTTTTTATTCTATTCTGTTTTTTATAACTGCTGTCTGTCGTCGGGTATTGCACATAAGATTTTCACTCATTGCTTATACTTGTATAAACTGTGATGTGACAATAAACTTGACTTGACTTGATCAGAACAAGGACTACCAGGTTTAAGGATAGTTTTTATCTGCTAGGTGTGCTGCCACTTTCACTTTCATAACATTGTCATTAACATTACACTATCATAACATTGTCATTAACATTACACTATCATAACATGTCATTAACATTACACTATCATAACATGTCATTAACATTACACTATCGTAACATGTCATTAACATTACACTATCATAACATGTCATTAACATTACACTATCATAACATGTCATTAACATTACACTATCATAACATGTCATTAACATTACACTGTCATACTTTGCTGGACTTTCTGGACTCATCACAGTAACTTCACTGTACTGCACTGTATTCATGAGGCTGCTGCACTACTGGCACTTTAAAATGCTTTTAAAGATTTTTGTAAAAAAATATAAAAAAAAACAAACATGTACATTCAACACATGTACATATCATTTAACAGTAATGTTGCTGCTCTTTATTTGTTTATTTTTATTGTATATATATTGTATACATTCCAATGTACTTTAGTACATTGTACAAATAGATTGTATCTCTTGTATCTTGTATTGTTTTGTATTGGACCATGTGTGTATTGGTATTCACTGTATTTCTTGCTGGTTCAGAACCTGCTCGAGTCCTCGCTGAAGAGGATCCCCTGTGGTGCGGGGCAGCAGACCTCGGCCTTGGAGGACTGGAGGCCCCCCAGTCTCCCTGAACCAGCAGGGGGCCCCCAGCCCACTGAGCAGCCCTCCTGGGGAAATGGGTCACAAGTGAGTGGATCTCTGCTAGTGGAACGTGTCTGACAAGAGTCGGTGTGTGTGTGTGTGTGTGTGTGTGTGTGTGTGTGTGTGTGTGTGTGTGTGTGTGTGTGTGTGTGTGTGTGTGTGTGTGTGTGTGTGTGTGTGTGTGTGTGTGTGTGTGTGTGTGTGTGTGTGTGTGTGTGTGTGTGTGTGGTGTGTGTGTGTGTGTGTGTGTGTGTGTGTGTGTGTGTGTGTGTGTGTGAAGATTTTTTTTATTTACTTTAAAAGTAAAAAAATTGTTTTACCTTGAAACTATACAAATCAAAGGTTGACTGGCTGTTTTACCTCAGGCCCCTCCCCCCCAGTGCACTGGTAACCATGCCAACACGAGACCAGGGGAGGAGAGCAGACCCGCTGTTCACCCTGGACCGGCTGTGACCCCTGACCCCCATGGAGCATGGGGGGCCTCACCGTCCCCCGTCCCTCCCACCGTCCTTATCTCACGAAGCCTTCTCACGCCCGGTCTGGCCAAGGACTGGTTCTACGGTACACACGCCCACGGCTTAAGGGGTTAAAATTATGTTATGTTGAAATTGAAGGCGTTTGGATAAATAATACTTTTTGGGCAATATTCTGCCAGAAACATTTATGGCGTAACCTAGAGTTGCATGAGCCTCATGTTTTATTGGCTGGTCTGGGCTCTCATCTCTGTGTCTCTTCCCCATAACGAGTCCCCTGTCTATATTCTATTAACAGAGTTACACTGAATCACCTCTCTCTCTCTCTCTCTCTCTCTCTCTCTCTCTCTCTCTCTCTCTCTCTCTCTCCTCTCTCTCTCTCTCTCTCTCTCTCTCTCTCTCTCTCTCTCTCTCTCTCTCTCTCTCTCTCTCTCTCTCTCTCTCTCTGATAATAGAGGAAGTGTGTGTGTAAGTTAACGAGGTCGCCACACAGCCATGCTTCTTAATCACCGTTAACGAACAACACCGTTAACGGCACCAAGTGCTCTCCTGTGTGCGAGAGAGAGAGATGGAGTGTAGCCCCAAGGCCTGTGCTTCTTCTGCACACCTTTCAGCCAATCAGGCGACTCCTTCAGGTCACATGTGGGCGATGCTGAGAAACAAACACCAAGTACACAATCAATATGAAAGTATACAAGGCATGGGGATATGGTCTCACTTCACCTCTTCTACCACACATTAAAGCACCAATATTATTAGGATACTTTAGGCTGTGACTCTACTCTGAGAGGCCTTCTGGTGCTACATTAGAGGAAAATAGGGATAGGGAAATCTATTACATTTGATGGTGCATTACTTACATGACACTTGTATGTGTGTTTTTTTTTTATACCATTTAAATGTCTTTAATTCTTCTGTTGAACCCCCTGGCTGATGTGGGGCACAACCTGTTATCAGCTGTTCCACAACATGGATATAGGTTTTAAGAAGGTCAGCAAAGAGTTTTAACTCCATGTTGGACTTTCTTCCTTTTTAATTTCAATACTTTATTCTGATAAAAATGCAAATCTAAAAAAGGGATATAATACAATAACACTGTATTGAGGAAGAATTGACATGAAGACATGTTGGTTATCTCACGTCCTCATGGTACATGGACAGTGTATTGGTTATTTGACCTCCACAGGCGGGTCACAGAATGAAACGGGTTGGGAGCCCCGCGCCTCGGGGACGTCAAAGAGCTCTTCAGTAGAACTGACTGACTGGTCGGTGGTGTTGTCTTGTCCCCTCCAGGCCTGCCGGGGGCCCCGTTCCGCTCCCCTGGACGCAGCATGGTCTTCCCGCTGTTCGGTGGCCGCGATCTGGCCACGGTCAACACAAAGTGACCACCGATCTCTTATACCGACCGATCCGTCCCCTCTCAGCCTTATACCGATTATTATTATGTTTGTAAAAGTTTAAAAAAAATGTAAATGTTTTTTTTATTATGAGAGTTATCAAACTTTATTTACATATCTTGAGTCTCGGACATAGTCTATATTTTCCTGTGCTGAGAATAATTCTGTTAATAATTCCGTTATTCACTTGTTTGGTTATAGTTAGTCTTGCATGTGTTACGGTATGTTGGTGTTTACATTGGTTCAGCTTGTGGTTAACATTTACTGTGAAGAACTTGGGGATAAGGACAAATGTGAAAGTGATTCTGAGTAATACAGTAATAAACTATGGTCTTGATAAATGATGGTCCTCTCCAAACGTCCTTTCCTCCTCTTCCTTTTTGCTTGGGGTCTAATCAGACTTCTTTCTACTCAGTCCAGTGGTTTTGTTTGTGCTTTGAGTAAAGACAGTAACTGAAATTTGAAAGCAGGAGCTTACAAATAATCAGAAAATGAAGCACTTTTGGGATGAGGTCCCTAGTAAAGGTTGATAGTGAGAGTGTTGACCCTGTGTGAGCTGTGTACTCCTACGACCCGCCCACCTGAACGATGCCGACTTCTGGTCGATTCTCTTGTGTCATTTCGGGACAGGGCTATATTCAGTTGAACCTCTTCATTGACCCAAATCAAACATTCTGATTGATTTAACCCAAAGCCAATAACAAACAGGGCAAATTGAATCCATATCTACATTGTATCCTACATATTTAAAACCGTGCATCTAGCACGACATTTGGACCACGATTCAAGATTCACAATGTTTTTATTGTCCATGTGTAACAGTACAATGGAAGGCTTACTCCCCATTCCCTCCCGCCGTATGAGTTTTAACAATACTATGCTATACTAAACTATGGAATACTATACGATGAAAAAACACTATATACTATACACTATTATATAATTTAAACAACACTTTGTACTACCTACTATATGCTATACTATATACTTTAAACAACACTATATACTACCTACTATATACTATAAATAACACTATATACTACCTACTATATACTATACTATAAACAGTATATAGTGTCAGCCCCTCAACACCCAGAGCCTTTAGCATTTCTGGACGGATCTCGTCAACCCCTGGGGCTTTGCCACTGCGAAGATGTTTGACTACCGCAGTGACTTCCTCCAGGGAGATTGACGTTTGCCGTCCTTCTTCCTCCAGCTCTGTCTCTACCATTGAGGGTGTAGTTGGGTTAAGAAGTTCCTCTTATGTTCTTTCCACCGCCCGATCACCTCCTCAGTTGAGGTCAGCAATGTCCCACCCTTACTGTACACAGCTTGGTTGGATCCACGCTTCCCCCTCCTGAGGCGCCGGATTGTTTGGCAAAAACGCTTTGGTGCCGACTGAAAGTCCTTCTCCATGGCTTCTCCGAATTCCTCCCACACCCGCTGCTTTGCCTCCGCTACAGCCGAGGCTGCCGTCCTCTTGGCCTGTCGATACCTCGCAACCGAGTCCGGAGTCTCACAGGCTAACCTAGCCCGGAAGGCCTCCTTCTTCAGCTATATACTACCTACTATATACTATAAACAACACTATATACTACCTACTATATACTATACTATATACTATAAACAACACTATATACTACCTACTATATACTATAAACAACACTATATACTACCTACTATATACTATACTATATACTATAAACAACACTATATACTACCTACTATATACTATAAACAACACTATATACTACCTACTATATACTATACTATATACTATAAACAACACTATATACTACCTACTATATACTATACTATATACACTATAAACAACACTATATACTACCTACTATATACTATACTATATACTATAAAAACACTATATACTACCTACTATATACTATCGTTTATAGTATATAGTGTTTTTATAGTATATAGTATAGTATATAGTAGGTAGAATATAGTGTTTTTTATAGTATATAGTATATACTATAAAAAACACTATACTACTACTATGTACTATGCTATATACACTATAGACAACACTATATACTAAACTATATACTATAAACAACACTATACTATAACAATGATCTATCCATAGCACTACTATGTAACCCTCTACAACCCTCTCCATATTTTCTTTTAATATATTATATATATATATAATATAAATATATATATATAATAAGTTGTTTCAGGGTTTGGTTTTCCTGCAAGTGTTCGTATGGTTCATTTACTCTCTGCCTGTCTGTCTCTCCCATCATCCAACCCTCTGCCTGTCTGTCTCTCCCATCATCCAACCCTCTACCTGTCTGTCTCTCCCATCATCCAACCCTCTGCCTGTCTGTCTCTCCCATCATCCAACCCTCTGCCTGTCTGTCTCGCCCATCATCCATCCCTCTGCCTGTCTGTCTCCCTCCCATCATCCAACCCTCTACCTGTCTGTCTCCCTCCCATCATCCAACCCTCTGCCTGTCTGTCTCCCTCCCATCATCCAACCCTCTGCCTGTCTGTCTCCCTCCCATCATCCAACCCTCTGCCTGTCTGTCTCCCTCCCATCATCCAACCCTCTGCCTGTCTGTCTCCCTCCCATCATCCAACCCTCTGCCTGTCTGTCTCCCTCCCATCATCCAACCCTCTGCCTGTCTGTCTCTCCCATCATCCAACCCTCTGCCTTTCTGTCTCTCCCATCAACCAACCCTCTGCCTGTCTGTCTCTCCCATCATCCAACCCTCTGCCTGTCTGTCTCCCTCCCATCATCCAACCCTCTGCCTGTCTGTCTCTCTCCCATCATCCAACCCTCTGCCTGTCTGTCTCCCTCCCATCATCCAACCCTCTGCCTGTCTGTCTCCCTCCCATCATCCAACCCTCTGCCTGTCTGTCTCCCTCCCATCATCCAACCCTCTGCCTGTCTGTCTCCCTCCCATCATCCAACCCTCTGCCTGTCTGTCTCTCCCATCAACCAACCCTCTGCCTGTCTGTCTCTCCCATCATCCAACCCTCTGCCTGTCTGTCTCTCCCATCATCCAACCCTCTGCCTGTCTGTCTCCCTCCCATCATCCAACCCTCTGCCTGTCTGTCTCTCCCATCATCCAACCCTCTGCCTGTCTGTCTCTCCCATCATCCAACCCTCCCAAAGCACCATGCTGCCTGTAAGGCTGTAATTCCAATGGGCTGAGTGGAGTGCCCGTCTCAGGCGAGTGCACGTCCACCTGTCTAGCGGTGTTAGCTCTCTGTAGAGCGCTCTGTAGCGTGTTAGCTCTCTGTAGAGCGCTGTGTAGCGGTGTTAGCTCTCTGTAGAGCACTGTGTAGCGGTGTTAGCTCTCTGTAGAGCACAGTGTAACGTGTTAGCTCTCTGTAGAGTGCTGTGTAGCGTGTTAGCTCTCTGTAGAGCGCTGTGTAGCGGGGTTAGCTCTCTGTAGAGCGCTGTGTAGCGGTGTTAGCTCTCTGTAGAGCGCTGTGTAGCGTGTTAGCTCTCTGTAGAGCGCTGTGTAGCGGTGTTAGCTCTCTGTAGAGCGCTGTGTAGCGGTGTTAGCTCTCTGTAGAGCGCTGTGTAGCGGTGCTAGCTCTCTGTAGAGCGCTGTGTAGCGGTGTTAGCTCTCTGTAGAGCGCTGTGTAGCGGTGTTAGCTCTCTGTAGAGCGCTGTGTAGCGGTGTTAGCTCTCTGTAGAGCACTGTGTAGCGGTGTTAGCTCTCTGTAGAGCGAGCTGTGTGTAGCGTGTGGTGTTAGCTCTCTGTAGAGCAGCTGTGTGTAGCGTGGGTGTTAGCTCTCTGTAGAGTGCTGTGTAGCGTGTTAGCTCTCTGTAGAGCGCTGTGTAGCGGTGTTAGCTCTCTGTAGAGCGCTGTGTAGCGGTGTTAGCTCTCTGTAGAGCACTGTGTAGCGGTGTTAGCTCTCTGTAGAGCACTGTGTAGTGGTGTTAGCTCTCTGTAGAGCACTGTGTAGCGGTGTTAGCTCTCTGTAGAGCGCTGTGTAGCGGTGTTAGCTCTCTGTAGAGCGCTGTGTAGCGGTGTTAGCTCTCTGTAGAGCGCTGTGTAGCGTGTTAGCTCTCTGTAGAGTGCTGTGTAGCGGTGTTAGCTCTCTGTAGAGCGCTGTGTAGCGTGTTAGCTCTCTGTAGAGCGCTGTGTAGCGGTGTTAGCTCTCTGTAGAGCGCTGTGTAGCGTGTTAGCTCTCTGTAGAGCGCTGTGTAGCGTGTTAGCTCTCTGTAGAGCGCTGTGTAGCGGTGTTAGCTCTCTGTAGAGCGCTGTGTAGCGGTGTTAGCTCTCTGTAGAGCGCTTTGTAGCGTGTTAGCTCTCTGTAGAGCGCTGTGTAGCGGTGTTAGCTCTCTGTAGAGCGCTGTGTAGCGTGTTAGCTCTCTGTAGAGCGCTGTGTAGCAGTGTTAGCTCTCTGTAGAGCGCTGTGTAGCGTGTTAGCTCTCTATAGAGCGCTGTGTGGCGTGTTAGCTCTCTGTAAAGCACTGTGTAGCAGTGTTAGCTCTCTGTAGAGTGCTGTGTAGCAGTGTTAGCTCTCTGTAAAGCGCTGTGTAGCGGTGTTAGCTCTCTGTAGCGGTGTTAGCTCTCTGTAGAGCACTGTGTAGCGGTGTTAGCTCTCTGTAGAGCGCTGTGTAGCGTGTTAGCTCTCTGTAGAGTGCTGTGTAGCGGTGTTAGCTCTCTGTAGAGCGATGTGTAGCGGTGTTAGCTCTCTGTAGCTGTGTAGCGGTGTTAGCCCTCTGTAGAGCGCTGTGTAGCGGTGTTAGCTCTCTGTAGAGCACTGTGTAGCATGTTAGCTCTCTGTAGAGCGCTGTGTAGCGTGTTAGCTCTCTGTAGAGCGCTGTGTAGCGGTGTTAGCTCTCTGTAGAGCGCTTTGTAGCGGTGTTAGCTCTCTGTAGAGCACTGTGTAGCGGTGTTAGCTCTCTGTAGAGCACTGTGTAGCGGTGTTAGCTCTCTGTAGAGCGCTGTGTAGTGGTGTTAACTCTCTGTAGAGCGCTGTGTAGCGGTGTTAGCTCTCTGTAGAGCGCTGTGTAGCGGTGTTAGCTCTCTGTAGAGCGCTGTGTAGCGGTGATAGCTCTCTGTAGAGCGCTGTGTAGCGGTGTTAGCTCTCTGTAGAGCGCTGTGTAGCGTGTTAGCTCTCTGTAGAGCGCTGTGTAGCGGTGTTAGCTCTCTGTAGAGCGCTGTGTAGCGTGTTAGCTCTCTGTAGAGCGCTGTGTAGCGTGTTAGCTCTCTGTAGAGCGCTGTGTAGCGGTGTTAGCTCTCTGTAGAGCGCTGTGTAGCGGTGTTAGCTCTCTGTAGAGCGCTTTGTAGCGTGTTAGCTCTCTGTAGAGCGCTGTGTAGCAGTGTTAGCTCTCTGTAGAGCGCTGTGTAGTGTGTTAGCTCTCTGTAGAGCGCTGTGTAGCAGTGTTAGCTCTCTGTAGAGCGCTGTGTAGCGTGTTAGCTCTCTGTAGAGCGCTGTGTAGCGGTGTTAGCTCTCTATAGAGCGCTGTGTGGCGTGTTAGCTCTCTGTAAAGCACTGTGTAGCAGTGTTAGCTCTCTGTAGAGGGCTGTGTAGCGGTGTTAGCTCTCTGTAGAGTGCTGTGTAGCGGTGTTAGCTCTCTGTAGCTGTGTAGCGTGTGCTAAGTGATGCTGAGGTATGCATGCAGGATCCCCAGCAGCACACCTGATGGATGGGTACACTTACAGCTGGCCAGCACATCTTCCAGCCATGATCCATCATCTCCCACACCTCCTCTCTCTCCTCTCCCCACTCCTGTCCTCCTCTCCTCTATCGTCTCCTCTCCTCATTTCCTCCACTCTCCTCTCTCTCTCTCTCTCTCTCTCTCTCTCTCTCTCTCTCTCTCTCTCTCTCTCTCTCTCTCTCTCTCTCTCTCTCTCTCTCTCACTCACTCACTCACTCACTCACTCTGTCCACTCTCCTCTCTCTCTCTCTCTCTCTCTCTCTCTCTCTCTCTCTCTCTCTCTCTCTCTCTCTCTCTCTCTCTCTCTCTCTCTCCACTCTGTCCTCTTTCTCTCTCTCTCTCTCTCTCTCTCTCTCTCTCTCTCTCTCTCTCTCTCTCTCTCTCTCTCTCTCTCTCTCACTCTGTCCTCTTTCTCTCTCTCTCTCTCTCTCTCTCTCTCTCTCTCTCTCTCTCTCTCTCTCTCTCTCTCTCTCTCTCTCTCTCTCTCTCTCTCTCTCTCTCCAGCTCTGTCCATCTCTATCTTTCCTCTCCTCCTCTATCCTCCTCCTTTCTCCTCTCCTCTTTAGTATACTCTTCTCCTCTGGAGTCATGCCCAGAACCAACATTTCACAAGATGTGTGGGCCAGTATTTTAGATATTGATTTATTGATATTAAATAGCAGTCGCCTGCCAATGTATATTATGACCCAAAAAAAGGATAATTTTAACGTTTGATTTGGTTAATACAGAGGTGGGAATGCTGTGATTGAATGCATTATTTTAACATTCACATTTGACAGATACATAATGTCATAGAATAGTCTGTTTGGATATAAAGTGTCCACACATCTGCTGTTATATGAAGTCAACCTAAGTGTGACGCTATAGATGCTCCCAGACATCAAATCATTAAAGGAAGTTATGGTAAGCAGATTTTAGTTTTTTGAAATATACAATTTGCACAAAAGAAATCAATAACAAATATAACATTTGACATTGTGTAATATGACATTGTGTGACATTCGAAACCATGACAACCGGCCAGTGGTTTTGGATGATGTCATACTACTAGACACACACACACACACACACACATATACACACACACACACACATAGGGAGGGGATGATGTTGATGAGGTTTGTTACTCAAAGAAAGAGAGAGAGAGAGAGAGAGAGAGAGAGAGAGAGAGAGAGAGAGAGAGAGAGAGAGGGATGACATGGAAAGAAAGGCAGTCTACACAGTGTGGGTCAGAGGGAGGGAGAGGGGCTGAACCAGATAAACATCCAGTAAGAGCTGCCTCACGGCACACACAATAACATTAGCCTTGATTTCACACACACACACACACACACACACACACACACACACACACACACACACACACACACACACACACACACACACACACACACACACACACACACACACACACACAGTGACCTTTCTCTCCCACCCAGGAAGTAACTGGTTGCTATAGGGATATTCTCTGCGAGGTGTGTGTGTGTGTCAAAACAAGACTAATGCTATTTTGTGTATCATGTGTGTGTGTCTGCGTGCCAAACACAGCCATAACCACACCCTAACCAGCCCATCTAAGCCCACTTTAACCGGCCTATCTTACACCACCCTAACCAGCCCATAAATCTAACCCCACCCTAACCAGACCATAATTGGATCCACACCCTAATGGTCTAAGCCCAGTGTCCACCCCCCCCACATCCCAAACTACAGCAGCATTCAGGGGTTCATCCTCTTTATGTCTGTATCATTATTCTGTCATCCAGCATCACCTCTCAGTCCAGACAGAGTTCCATCCAGTGTCTTCAAGACCTGCGCTGACCAGCTGGCTCCTGTGTCTGTCGTCCCAGCGTGCTTCAAAACGACCACCATTGTGCCGTTACCCAAAAAGACCAAGGTAACAAGCCTCAATGATTATCGTCCAGTGGCTTTAACACCCATAGCCATGAAGTGCCTGGAGAAACTTGTCATGTCGTATATTAACTCTTCCATCCCTGAGTCCCTAGACCCACTCCAGTTTGCATACAGACCAAACAGGTCTGTAGAAGACGCCATTTCCCTGGCACTACACACGGCCCTGCAGCACCTAGACAGGAGGGACACCTCCGTCAGACTGCTGTTCATTGACTACAGCTCGGCGTTCAACACCATCGTTCCCTCCAAGCTGGTCCTGAAACTGGTCTGGGCGCCCCCTAAGGAGCTCATCGTGGACTTGGCCTGGACGGGACACCGGTGGGAATCGTCATCCATTTCCTTGGACTACAGATTTCCGACGAAACTGGCGTGGACCCGCAACACGGAGGTCATGCTAAAAAAGGCTCACCAGCGCCTCTATGCTCTGCGGTGCCTCAGAAAAAGTGGAATAGGCCAACGGCTGGTGAACTTCTACCGTGACAAGAAAGCCATCCAGAGGGTCGTGAGGACGACAGAGAAGATCATCGGGTGTGTACGTCCATGCATTGAGGAGATCTGTAGGGCCAGATGTCGGAAGAAGGCCATGTCCATCATAAAGGACTGCAACCACCCTGGGCTCCATCTCTTCACCCCCATACCGTCTGGTCGCCGGTTCCTCAGCATCCGTACAGCAAGGACTAGCAGGTTTAAGGATAGTTTTTATCCACAGGCAGTGACCTACTGAACTGCTAGTGAGAGTGCTGCCACTATCATAACATTGTCATTAACATTACACTATCATAACATGTCATTAACATTACACTATCATAACATGTCATTAACATTACACTATCATAACATTGTCATTAACATTACACTATCATAACATGTCATTAACATTACACTATCATAACATGTCATTAACATTACACTATCATAACATGTCATTAACATTACACTATCATACTTTGCTGGACTTTCTGGACTCATCACAGTTACTTCACTGTACTGCACTGTATTCATGAGGCTGCTGCACTACGGCACTTTAAAATGCTTTTATATGCTTGTTGCACAGTATTACACATATATATATATCAAATATATCATCCATCAATCACTTTATTGTTATTTTTATGTAATTGTTTTTGTGTATAGTATTCTTATAGTACTAGCGCATTGCCCGTGGGATTCCACGGGATCTAGACGTAGTAGTTGACACTAACTTTTCACATAAAAATGTTGTATAATGGAAAGAACAACCCGTACAAAAATACAAATACAGTTCATAAATAAACATTTATTGAACTTCAAATACACATTTGTTCTATTGCTGCATAGCAACTGTTGTGGTGGAGGACTCCATTGTGGACGTTCAGCTGAGCATTGAAACCCCTGAATTGTCCACTAAATCGCCTGCAAAACTAAAACTTCTCGATCGAATGCTTAACAAATGGACCTTGGTCCCGTTCCCCCCGAGCCTCCAGTGTGAAGACCCCCCTCAACCTGGAAGGGGGCGTATTTCTTGTGACAGACAGACACACACACACACACACACACACACACACACAGAGTCCGTTAGAGAATTATATAGTAGATTGTGTTCTAGAATAGAATTTCATACTGCAGGAGGGAATGGGAAGTAAGTATTGCATTGTACTTGTTGCAAATGGCAAATACAATTCTGGAATCTTGAATCCTGAATCTTGAATCTCTGTCCTCCCGACCCCTGAATGGGGGTTGTTTATATTTTTAGTTCTTTGGTCAAATGTGTGTTCAACAGGATCCTTAGTATTCTTTATATATGTTTTGTGTATTGAATGTTGCGTGGTGGTGTGTTTGAGGCCATGTGATGATGTGTGGTGAACAGTGGACCCAAGGTGACCGTCTGCAGGCCGACTGACCCAGCAGTTTACACTGACTATCCGCTGTCACACCTGCACCTCCCCTCGGAATCGATCCACCCAGTCATATCCAACGCCCCCTCCGACTCGAAGGCGGTGACCTCCGCTCCTGTTTCATATCAGCTGATGGTAATTCAAGTTCTTCCTATATCCTCTGTCCAACCCACAAGATGTGACCTTTTCATATGAATGAAATCCCACTGTCATCTGTGTATTTTGACAGCACAACCAGTTGAGTGACCTCTATCATATATGTAAATAAATATATTGAGGATTAGGAGTTTCCATGACCTTGGTGTGACCTTGACAAGTGAGCCCAGAGAGGAGCACGGAGGGGTCTGTCCAGAAGACCTGGGGGGTTTCCTTGGTTGGTTTCTGCTTGATCTGCAGGACTCTGGGGTGGTGCCTGTGTGGTCTGGTCCATCCTGACCTGAATACATCTCTCATGGTCACAGGGGACACCGGCCCCATCTAAAGGCCAACAGGACTTGGAAGAAATGTGAAAAATTATGTTGTGAAAACGTATCAAAGGTATCACGTTAAAAGGGTCATGTAACACATGCTATCAGGCACCAGTGGGATTATCCATACAGGCCGTTTCAACGTTTTCATGTGACTAAAATGGTCTGTTACTTGGTGACATCACCCAGTGAGAGTGTCCACCCAGATCTATAATTGATAGATAAGCCTTCCAGTTGGTACGGTCCACTGGGTAGTCTGGTAAACCGATCCATCCATTATGGATCTGGGTGGACACTCTCACTGGGTGATGGCACCGAGTTACAGACAATTTTAGTCACATGACAATTTAGGTTAATCACACTCACACCTGGTAGTTAGAATATGACACCTTTAATGCATTGCTTGCTGTGCGAGAATGGTATGAATGGTTAGAATGTTCAAATATAAATATACTATTGTATGCCTGGCTTGGCAGCTCCTCAAGTGTTGGTCCGTGGTGGATGATCTCAGCTGTGCTGAAGAGACTCTATAGTCTCCCTTCTGGCAGCCGCACTCAATCTCTCCTGGCAGAACATCTGCTCCTCATTCATTTTAACATCCAACCTACTTCTGAGAGAGGAGAGAGAGAAGTGCTGCTCCTAACTTTAGTGTCTAAACTAAACGTGTGTGTATGTGTGTTGTGTGTGTGTAAGAGGGACAGTTGGTTGATTTCCAAGGCCGGTTTGCCAAAGGTCAAATGTCAATGTCCCTAACCTGACCTTGTGGCCCTTGTTTCTGTTGAAACATTGAGCAGTTACTGTCCAAACACCCTTATTTAAGACCTTATAAACCCTTATTTAAACAAGACATTTATAACGGTTAGGCATTGGTGGCAGACATTAATATCCCATAATATATTACCAAATATCAGATTTTATTATTTTATCTTCTGCATTGTGACTGATTTCATCTTTATTAACTGATGAAAGGGAAATCCTACCTACGACCTACCCTACGACATGTCACCAGGTCATTTCTAGCTACTATAAAGGTACTATAAAGGTTAAAGGTTAAAGGTACTATAAAGGTTAAAGGTTAAAGGTACTATAAAGGTTAAAGGTACTATAAAGGTTAAAGGTACTATAAAGGTTAAAGGTTAAAGGTACTATAAAGGTTAAAGGTACTATAAAGGTTAAAGGTACTATAAAGGTTAAAGGTTAAAGGTACTATAAAGGTTAAAGGTATTATAAAGGTTAAAGGTACTATAAAGGTTAAAGGTACTATAAAGGTTAAAGGTTAAAGGTACTATAAAGGTTAAAGGTACTATGAAGGTTAAAGGTATTATAAAGGTTAAAGGTACTATAAAGGTTAAAGGTACTATAAAGGTTAAAGGTTAAAGGTACTATAAAGGTTAAAGGTATTATAAAGGTTAAAGGTACTATAAAGGTTAAAGGTACTATAAAGGTTAAAGGTACTATAAAGGTTAAAGGTATAAAGGTTAAAGGTACTATAAAGGTTAAAGGTTAAAGGTACTATAAAGGTTAAAGGTATTATAAAGGTTAAAGGTTAAAGGTACTATAAAGGTTAAAGGTACTATGAAGGTTAAAGGTACTATAAAGGTTAAGGTTAAAGGTACTATAAAGGTTAAAGGTTAAGGGTACTATGAAGGTTAAAGGTACTATAAAGGTTAAAGGTATTATAAAGGTTAAAGGTACTATGACGGTTAAAGGTACTATGACGGTTAAAGGTACTATAAAGGTTAAAGGTTAAGGGTACTATGAAGGTTAAAGGTACTATAAAGGTTAAAGGTTAAGGGTACTATAAAGGTTAAAGGTACTATGAAGGTTAAAGGTACTATAAAGGTTAAAGGTACTATAAAGGTTAAAGGTACTATAAAGGTTAAAGGTTAAAGGTACTATAAAGGTTAAAGGTACTATAAAGGTTAAAGGTACTATAAAGGTTAAAGGTTAAAGGTACTATAAAGGTTAAAGGTTAAAGGTACAGTGTGCCCATGTACTCAGCATGAATGAACCACATTACTCGCCGAGCATCAGTACTGTAGAGCAAGGAGAGGACGAGGAGGCTAACTGCTGCCAAACCCTTTCAGCACCACGGACAGCTCCCGGCCGCTTGGACTACAACTCCCAGAGGGAGAGGACGGATAGCCTCGTCGATACTTGGACTACAATTCCCAGAGGGAGAGGACGGATAGGCTCGTCGATACTTGCGGTCACTTTATTCTGACATTAAGTAGATTAGGTTTTGGCCTCATCGATTAGGGGTCAATCCAAGTGAAACAGAACTACTGGCAGGCGCGTGTCGGAGCTTCATTTAAATAGTTTAATAATAATCAAATAAAATAATCTTGATTTTCGGTTTTGTTTGATCAATCAATCAATCGATCGGTATTTAATCCCAACTTGGAGTAAGGTCCCTGTGTGGTTGTTCTCTAGGACTACCGTCAGCTCCCCTTCCGGCGCGTCGGCTCCACTTGTTGGCGTCGGACGACTCGAAATACAGACAGACAGACACACACACACACACACACACACACAGACAGGCAGGCAGACAGACAGACAGACAGACACACACACATACACAGACAGACAGGCAGACAGACAGACAGACAGACACACACACACACACAGAAAGACAGGCAGACACACACACAGACAGACAGACAGAAAGACAGGCAGACAGACAGACACACACACAGACAGACAGACAGAAAGACACACACACAGACAGACAGGCAGACACACACACACACACAGACAGAAAGACAGGCAGACAGACAGACTACGTTGATGGTTTAAAAAAAAGAGAAAGCAAAGCGTCTCTCTGGACGCATCTCAGTAGTTCTCATCTCTCTTCTCTGAGCTCCGGGCTGCGGCTCCGAGCTCTCTGCTCTGCGGGGCTTCTGTTCTCCTCGTCGCCGGCTGCCACACATCACCTTGGGATACACGCTGGATACACGGGTTCACCGCACTCCTATGCAAGCGTCTCTCTCTCTCTCTCTCTCTCTCTCTCTCTCTCTCTCTCTCCTCTCTCTCTCTCTCTCTCTCTCTCTCTCTCTCTCTCTCTCTCTCTCTCTCTTCCCCGTGTGATGCGAAGAGGATGCTGGCGCCTTTCCCGGCAAACCTCTACCGGATTACCATGAATTCAGGACGCGGTTGATGGTGCTGATGATGTAACCAACAGGTATGTGTTTCGGGCTGGATCTGAGATTCCATTGGGTTTAAGATTCAGACGACATATGGTTTCTGTCGTTCACTGAGCTTAATCTTTCTTTCTTTATGTGTCAGCGTGTTGAACCTACGCTGTCCTTCCCGGTGTAGGGAAGGAATAGAAACGTGTTTCTCATTCTGATGAAAACGGACGGGCTGGCTGCAGGCTCCCACCCAGCAGGTGAACGGTCGGGCCGATAGCAGCGCACTAACTACTGAGTTGACGTGATGTGTCACCTAGGTTATTATATCTGTTGGCGGAGATGGACTCATCCTTCAAGGGAAAAAGGGGTGCGGGTCCATTCCTGCCTTCTCAATGGTACCCAAAACAACTGAAATCCAAGATCCATCTCTGTGCGTGTGTTTGAACATACATTGTTCAAACACATTTTTGGATGAGAGGGTGCATTGTGTGTGTGTGTGTGTGTGTGTGTGCATGTGTGTGTGTGTGTGTGTGTGTGTGTGTGTGTAGGGGGGTTGGGGGCAGGGGGAGTGGTGGGAAATACAGCTTGACTAAAGAGCCATGGCTTCCATACATCCCTCCCTCTCTCCCTCCCTCCCCCCCTCTCCCTCTCTCCCTCCCTCCCCCCCTCTCCCTCTCTCCCTCCCTCC
>CM051004.1:2148114-2155614 GCA_027704905.1 Muraenolepis orangiensis
CACGGACACACACACACGGACACACACAGACAGACACACACACACACACACACGGACACACACAGACAGACACACACACACACACACATTTGATTAGAGTGTGACATCATCACAATCAATAACTAAATGGTAACTATCAACAGGTGATTGATTTGCCAATGAATGTGTAACGTGAACATAAGACAACATACATGTTCTCTATAATGAAACCTTGAAACAGTACAGATACTTAATAATGTACATTATAATCATAAATCATCATAAACACATCCAGGTTCAACATGGACTCACTTTATATAAACTCTTAAAGTGTTCAGTCAACATCAGAATCAACTCTGCTATTATCAATTATATCAATGACCAATGACCGTTTCCCTTTTGTATGAGTGCATGGGTTTCTTGACATTATATTTGTGTCCTATAATAACAATATACTAATATAATAACGTACAATAATGCAATTCCCAATGCATGATTTGTTCAAAATGACCATGTGTGTGTTTTTGCATGTTGGTAAATACTGTATGTGCTGTATATGCATGTACTGTACATACAGTGCATACCCCTGTATACCAATACATACACACATATATACATACATACACACATATATACAAGTGTGTTCAATGTGATGTGTGGAGCCACAGAGAATACCGCCTGTCATCTCAGCACCGTGGACTACACTCCCCTAGCAGCCATCTTGGTTCGGTTGTCTTGGTACTGAAGGCGGAATTCCACAACATTCACTTGCCTTTGGCACTGGGAGATACCCAGTAACACCACAGCCCTCTACTGGTTACACTGGGAGATACCCAGTAACACCACAGCCCTCTACTGGTTACACTGGGAGATACCCAGTAACACCACAGTCCTCTACTGGTTACACTGGGAGCTGTCCAGTAACACCACAGCCCTCTACTGGTTACACTGGGAGATACCCAGTAACACCACAGCCCTCTACTGGTTACACTGGGAGATACCCAGTAACACCACAGTCCTCTACTGGTTACACTGGGAGATACCCAGTAACACCACAGTCCTCTACTGGTTACACTGGGAGCTGTCCAGTAACACCACAGTCCTCTACTGGTTACACTGGGAGCTGTCCAGTAACACCACAGCCCTCTACTGGTTACACTGGGAGCTGTCCAGTAACACCACAGTCCTCTACTGGTTACACTGGGAGCTGTCCAGTAACACCACAGCCCTCTACTGGTTACACTGGGAGCTGTCCAGTAACACCACAGCCCTCTACTGGTTACACTGGGAGCTGTCCAGTAACACCACAGCCCTCTACTGGTTACACTGGGAGCTGTCCAGTAACACCACAGCCCTCTACTGGTTACACTGGGAGCTGTCCAGTAACACCACAGCCCTCTACTGGTTACACTGGGAGCTGTCCAGTAACACCACAGCCCTCTACTGGTTACACTGGGAGCTGTCCATCATGAAGTCACGTAGTCTGGTGAGGCAATTCATTTTTAATAGTGAGAGAAAAGGATCATATTCAAAGAGTTTAAACATGAATTATGGACTGAAGGCTGTGAATATTTTAGCTGGCCTACGAGAAGAGGAGCCACGCTCTCAGTCTGCTGGGGCTTTAACTGACTCTCTCTCTCACTCACTCTTTAACTGACTCGCTCTCTCACTCACTCTTTAACTGACTCTCTCTCTCACTCACTCTTTAACTGACTCTCTCTCTCACTCACTCTTTAACTGACTCGCTCTCTCACTCACTCTTTAACTGACTCGCTCTCTCACTCACTCTTTAACTGACTCTCTCTCTCACTCACTCTTTAACTGACTCTCTCTCACTCACTCTTTAACTGACTCTCTCACTCACTCACTCTTTAACTGACTCGCTCTCTCACTCACTCACTCTTTAACTGACTCTCTCACTCACTCACTCACTCTTTAACTGACTCACTCTCTCACTCACTCACTCTTTAACTGACTCGCTCTCTCACTCACTCTTTAACTGACTCTCTCACTCACTCACTCTTTAACTGACTCTCTCACTCACTCTTTAACTGACTCTCTCACTCACTCTTTAACTGACTCTCTCTCACTCACTCTTTAACTGACTCTCTCACTCACTCACTCTTTAACTGACTCTCTCTCTCACTCACTCTTTAACTGACTCGCTCTCTCACTCACTCTTTAACTGACTCTCTCACTCACTCACTCTTTAACTGACTCCCTCTCTCACTCACTCTTTAATTGACTCGCTCTCTCACTCACTCACTCTTTAACTGACTCCCTCTCTCACTCACTCTTTAACTGACTCGCTCTCTCACTAACTCACTCTTTAACTGACTCTCGCACTCACTCACTCTTTAACTGACTCGCTCTCTCACTCACTCACTCTTTAACTGACTCTCTCACTCACTCACTCTTTAACTGACTCGCTCTCTCACTCACTCACTCTTTAACTGACTCTCACTCACTCACTCTTTAACTGACTCTCTCTCTCACTCACTCTTTAACTGACTCGCTCTCTCACTCACTCACTCACTCACTCTTTAACTGACTCTCTCTCTCACTCACTCTTTAACTGACTCTCTCACTCACTCTTTAACTGACTCGCTCTCTCACTCACTCACTCTTTAACTGACTCTCTCTCTCACTCACTCTTTAACTGACTCTCTCACTCACTCTTTAACTGACTCGCTCTCTCACTCACTCACTCTTTAACTGACTCTCTCTCTCTCTCTCACTCACTCTTTAACTGACTCGCTCTCTCACTCACTCACTCTTTAACTGACTCTCTCTCTCACTCACTCTTTAACTGACTCTCTCACTCACTCTTTAACTGACTCGCTCTCTCACTCACTCACTCTTTAACTGACTCTCTCTCACTCACTCTTTAACTGACTCTCTCTCTCCCTCACTCTTTAACTGACTCTCTCTCTCACACACTCTTTAACTGACTCGCTCTCTCACTCACTCTTTAACTAACTCTCTCTCTCACCCACTCTTTAACTGACTCTCTCACTCACTCACTCTTTAACTGACTCTCTCTCTCACTCACTCTTTAACTGACTCGCTCTCTCACTCACTCTTTAACTGACTCTCTCTCACTCACTCTTTAACTGACTCTCTCTCTCACTCACTCTTTAACTGACTCTCTCTCTAACTCACTCTTTAACTGACTCTCTCTCCCTCACTCTTTAACTGACTCTCTCTCTCACTCACTCTTTAACTGACTCTCTCACTCACTCACTCTTTAACTGACTCTCTCTCACTCACTCTTTAACTGACTCTCTCTCTCACTCACTCTTTAACTGACTCTCTCTCTCCCTCACTCTTTAACTGACTCTCTCACTCACTCACTCTTTAACTGACTCTCTCACTCACTCTTTAACTGACTCTCTCACTCAATCACTCTTTAACTGACTCTCTCACTCACTCACTCTTTAACTGACTCTCTCACTCACTCACTCTTTAACTGGCTCGCTCTCTCACTCACTCACTCTTTAACTGACTCTCTCACTCACTCACTCTTTAACTGACTCTCTCACTCACTCTTTAACTGACTCTCTCTCTCTCACTGACTCTTTAACTGACTCGCTCTCTCACTCACTCACTCTTTAACTGACTCTCTCTCACTCACTCTTTAACTGACTCGCTCTCTCACTCACTCTTTAACTGACTCGCTCTCTCACTCACTCACTCTTTAACTGACTCTCTCTCTCACTCACTTTTTAACTGACTCGCTCTCTCACTCACTCTTTAACTGACTCTCTCTCTCACTCACTCTTTAACTGACTCGCTCTCTCACTCACTCACTCACTCTTTAACTGACTCTCTCTCTCACTCACTCTTTAACTGACTCGCTCTCTCACTCACTCTTTAACTGACTCTCTCTCACTCACTCTTTAACTGACTCTCTCTCTCACTCACTCTTTAACTCACTCTCTCTCTAACTCACTCTTTAACTGACTCTCTCTCTCCCTCACTCTTTAACTGACTCTCTCTCTCACTCACTCTTTAACTGACTCTCTCACTCACTCACTCTTTAACTGACTCTCTCTCTCCCTCACTCTTTAACTGACTCTCTCACTCACTCACTCTTTAACTGACTCTCTCACTCACTCTTTAACTGACTCTCTCACTCAATCACTCTTTAACTGACTCTCTCACTCACTCACTCTTTAACTGACTCTCTCACTCACTCACTCTTTAACTGACTCACTCTCTCTTTAACTGACTCTCTCACTCACTCACTCTTTAACTGACTCTCTCACTCACTCACTCTTTAACTGACTCTCTCTCTCACTGACTCTTTAACTGACTCGCTCTCTCACTCACTCACTCTTTAACTGACTCTCTCTCTCACTCACTCTTTAACTGACTCGCTCTCTCACTCACTCACTCTTTAACTGACTCGCTCTCTCACTCACTCACTCTTTAACTGACTCGCTCTCTCACTCACTCACTCTTTAACTGACTCGCTCTCTCACTCACTCACTCTTTAACTAACTCGCTCTCTCACTCACTCTTTAACTGACACGCTCTCTCACTCACTCACTCTTTAACTGACTCGCTCTCTCACTCACTCACTCTTTAACTAACTCGCTCTCTCACGCACTCACTCTTTAACTGACTCTCTCACTCACTCACTCTTTAACTGACTCGCTCTCTCACTCACTCTTTAACTGACTCGCTCTCTCACTCACTCTTTAACTGACTCGCTCTCTCACTCACTCTTTAACTGACTCGCTCTCTCACTCACTCACTCTTTAACTGACTCGCTCTCTCACTCACTCTTTAACTGACTCGCTCTCTCACTCACTCACTCTTTAACTGACTCTCTCTCTCACTCACTCACTCTTTAACTGACTCGCTCTCTCACTCACTCTTTAACTGACTCTCTCTCTCACTCACTCACTCTTTAACTGACTCGCTCTCTCACTCACTCTTTAACTGACTCGCTCTCTCACTCACTCTTTAACTGACTCGCTCTCTCACTCACTCTTTAACTGACTCGCTCTCTCACTCACTCTTTAACTGACTCGCTCTCTCACTCACTCACTCTTTAACTGACTCTCTCTCTCACTCACTCACTCTTTAACTGACTCGCTCTCTCACTCACTCTTTAACTGACTCGCTCTCTCACTCACTCTTTAACTGACTCGCTCTCTCACTCACTCACTCTTTAACTGACTCGCTCTCTCACTCACTCACTCTTTAACTAACTCGCTCTCTCACTCACTCACTCTTTAACTGACTCTCTCACTCACTCACTCTTTAACTGACTCTCTCACTCACTCACTCTTTAACTGACTCGCTCTCTCACTCACTCTTTAACTGACTCGCTCTCTCACTCACTCTTTAACTGACTCTCTCACTCAGTCACTCTTTAACTGACTCTCTCTCACTCACTCTTTAACTGACTCGCTCTCTCACTCACTCACTCTTTAACTGACTCTCTCTCACTCACTCTTTAACTGACTCTCTCACTCACTCACTCTTTAACTGACTCGCTCTCTCACTCACTCTTTAACTGACTCGCTCTCTCACTCACTCACTCTTTAACTGACTCTCTCTCTCACTCACTCACTCTTTAACTGACTCGCTCTCTCACTCACTCTTTAACTGACTCGCTCTCTCACTCACTCTTTAACTGACTCGCTCTCTCACTCACTCTTTAACTGACTCGCTCTCTCACTCACTCACTCTTTAACTGACTCTCTCTCTCATTCACTCTTTAACTGACTCTCTCACTCACTCACTCTTTAACTGACTCGCTCTCTCACTCACTCTTTAACTGACTCGCTCTCTCACTCACTCTTTAACTGACTCTCTCTCACTCACTCTTTAACTGACTCACTCTCTCACTCACTCTTTAACTGACTCCCTCTCTCACTCACTCTTTAACTGACTCTCTCACTCACTCACTCTTTAACTGACTCTCTCACTCACTCACTCTTTAACTGACTCTCTCACTCACTCACTCTTTAACTGACTCTCTCACTCACTCACTCTTTAACTGACTCTCTCACTCACTCACTCTTTAACTGACTCTCTCACTCACTCACTCACTCACTCTTTAACTGACTCTCTCTCTCACTCACTCTTTAACTGACTCACTCTCTCTTTAACTGACTCTCTCTCTCACTCACTCTTTAACTGACTCTCTCACTCACTCACTCACTCACTCACTCACTCACTCTTTAACTGACTCCCTCTCTCACTCACTCTTTAACTGACTCTCTCACTCACTCACTCTTTAACTGACTCTCTCACTCACTCACTCTTTAACTGACTCCCTCTCTCACTCACTCTTTAACTGACTCTCTCTCTCACTCACTCACTCTTTAACTGACTCTCTCTCTCACTCACTCACTCTTTAACTGACTCTCTCTCTCACTCACTCACTCTAACTCACTTGCACTCAGCCACCCACTCATCCACTTTCACTCTGCTAACTCATTCATTTGCTCGTTCACTCACACACTGTACTTACTCACTCATTCATGAATTCATTCACTCGATTCACTCTCAATATACTCATCCACTTTACTCATCGAATTCACTCACTCACACCCAAGGGATTGCTGGTTCATTGGCTGTGCCTGGCTAACTGCCCGTGATGAGCTGGTTGTTGCTTTGCATGGTTGGCGTGCACACACACACGCACACACGCACGCACACACACACACGCACACACACACACACGCACGCACGCGCACACACACACACACACACACACACACGCACACACACACACACACACGCACACACACACACACGCACACACACACGCACGCACGCACGCACACGCGCGCACGCACACACACACACACACCGGATTTTGCTCTTTGCAATAGGTATTGATTGTGTGCTTTAATAGGAGCTGAGGGGCTCATTCCTGTGATTGGTCCTTACACTTACTGCCCGTCCTTCCCTTGACCCCGCCCCGCCCCGCCCATTGATCAGCCGTAGTGTTAACCCTTGACCCCGCCCCGCCCATTGATCAGCGGTAGTGTTAACCCTTGACCCACCGGCCGGTCACCTCAACAAGAGGAGACTACGGAGGGTTAACACATCTAGTTTAACGCCTTGCCTGCTTGATACATTATGGACATTACATCACAATTATTATGATCACAAGAACACTTACTTTTAAAATTGAATATATTTGATAGATAAGTATATATATATAATGTATTTGAGTATAATATCCCACTTTTTATTATACTATACAAGTAGTAAAAGTATAGGATCTGCATACTTTAATTTTAAATTCCAACTTTGAATGGAACTAAAGTGGACCATAGCAGTGTTCATCCCTATGCTCTCAGGCCCTGACTGGAGCCCCAAATAACCCTACTCATCACACACACATGGCTATGTGAGAGAGAGAGAGAGAGAGAGAGAGAGAGAGAGAGAGAGAGAGAGAGAGAGAGAGAGAGAGAGAGAGAGAGAGAGAGAGAGAGAGAGAGAGAGAGAGAGAGAGAGAGAGAGAGAGAGAGAGAGAGAGAGGGAGAGAGAGAG
>CM051004.1:2165614-2180614 GCA_027704905.1 Muraenolepis orangiensis
ATAGGTGCCAAAAAGTCAACCAAGTTACAACCATAGGTTAATGCGATTATCTAACATTGAACACACACCCACGCACGCACGCACAGACACAAACACACACACACACACACACACACACACACACACGCACACACACACACACTTCTGGAAGCCAAACAAATGTACCATAAACAAATGTGGGCACTATTGAAACGCTGTGATCCTATGCATAACTTATATTATGATCATTTTATGGAAGAAGAAGAAGAAGAAGAAGAAGAAGAAGAAGAAGAAGAAGAAGAAGAAGAAGAAGAAGAAGAAGAAGAAGGCTTCATAGCTCCAGTTTTAAAGTATCCAGTATCACAAGATGTCAGCGATGCTCCTGACCTCTGCTGGACTCCAGGAGGAAGAGGCCTGGAAGATGAAGTTGAAGATGAAGATGGCTGTTGTTTGTTCACAGCTTGTCGGTTTGTTGGGCAGAACATTTTGAAAAGATTGTCCCAGAAATAAATAAATTCTAATTACAACATACAATTGTTAGCTCTATTGTGAGTCAACTTACTGTACTTTTACTTGAGCTCTGTTTCTGCTCTTGGAGGCAAGGTAATAGGAAGGAATATGGAAGGAAATGCACTCCTGATTTCTGGTGACTAGTAGTTATCTTGCCTACCTATGTTGAATGACCTTATTGTAAGTCGCTTTGGATAAAAGCGTCTGCTAAATGACTATAATACAAACAACACACCAGAAATGATTAGATGATTGGATAGAGAACAATATACTTTCAGTTCTAGAGTTAGAGATAGATTTACTTTTAGATGTGCTGTTTATACCATATTTATATATACCACCATGTCGCCAATGTGTATGGAATGTAAGTTCATCCCATCCGCACACACAGTGAATGGGGCGCGCTCCCGCGATCTGTGGCCACGGCCGTGAATGTGAGCGTCGGGAGCGCGCCCAGGACCGCCTGCAACTCTCTAGTCTCTACTGACAGCTAGCGACTGATAACTCCATCTCCTCTGGCTGTACGCGGCTCTCAGGTAAGTTGACAGCTGTGTTTTCCCCGCGGGTTGGTGTTCCCGGTGGAGGTGCGGGTGTCAGAAGGTGGAGGAGACGTGCCCGGGGGGTTTCCTAAGGGTTTGAGACCCTTCCGACCATTTGTTTTGGACTTTGGAGCTAGTCTGCGAGCAACGCTAGCTGGTAACGTAGCTTACTTACTTAGCAGCCCCTTGGAAAACTTCCTTGGTCACCGTTATGTAAGCTTGACAGGCAGCTTGACGTGTGCGGACGGCTTCCGAAGTGTCGACCGACTCACTCCCGTCTCCGGGTCCGTCCGTATTTTGAACGGCAATAACGAGCCCACCAGTAGCTGCTAGCTGCACATAGCATGCTACTGGTGCTAATGGTGTCACGCCTGTCTTCCTGTAGACGGGTGATGGTGATGGTGGTGCTGAGAGACGGATCACCATAACCCTGGTCCTCACCACCAGTTAAAGGTATACCTGTCTGTCCGCATGTACCCTGGGGACTCGGGGGGTGTCACATGACGTATGAAGCCTTTAGTTCCAGTCTCATGATTGTTGTGACGAAACGATGGTGGAAGGCAGTCGGAGCTACAGCTATCACAAGCTAGCTAGTCTTTATATATATATATATATATATATATATATATATATGTATATGTGTGTGTGTGTGTGTGTGTGTGTGTGTGTGCTTGTATTTAGAATAGTACATTTAATGGCAGGCCTGAATACATCACTTTTCACAAGTGTGTGGTTTGTCGTGTTGTTGTGTTGTTGTGGCGCCTCGATGCTGCTGGGCTCCCGTCACATGACGACCCATGGTTGTCATCTTGTGTTTATGGAGCTGCCAATGTAGACCAAGCGCGTCACCTGAACAGAAACTCCATATATTATGTTATTATTGATTAAGTTCTCATGGGCTGCATCTCAAACAGCGACCTGCAGGTCTCCTGCCCCTCTGGGTGAGGGTGACTTGGTGAAGGGTTGGTCACGCTTTGGCTGCATGACAGCGACTCAAAGTAGCAGCGGTTTCAACAGTCGCTAAACCTCACACTAACTAAAATGACCTCTAACAACGAGGACACTAAAGCAATTGCTCTCGCTCTCTCTCTCTCTCTCTCTCTCTCTCTCTCTCTCTCTCTCTCTCTCTCTCTCTCTCTCTCTCTCTCTAGTCTTTTTGTTTAAAAAGACCAGCCTCCTGGTTAATATTCCACACAGCCCAAATGCACTTATGTAACCAGAGGAAGAGCTTCTTTCTCAAGCTAATGGGAACATTTTCAGAACCTGAAATGTCTCGTCTGACCAAAGTTTCATATCCACAAGTAAAGTGAGTATTTCTCGGTGAGGTGAAATAGCAAGTGATGCTTTCACTTCTGCGTTGACACTGAAGTAAAAACCACTGAACATTCGTTGTGTTCTGGTGCTTGAAACCCAAAAAAATACCTTATATCAAAGACTTCTATGTGTTGTGTTGCAGAGATATTATCTTAAGTTAGCAGCAATACCACTTTGTACCTCAAAAGGTGTTTGCTGTCACTGCAGCATCCAGTCTGCCTTCAGTCCAACATGAGAGGCATGAGGAAGAAGCGCTGCCCAGACAGCCTGTTCTAACCTCTTCATTCATCAAATCAGAAGTACAATGAAAAATGGAATGCAGGTGAAGGACTAGATCCACAGTTGGCCACATTTTACACATTGCCTCAATGGCCTTAAATAGCCTGAAGAACATGGCCACCTGTGGTGCAGGAAAGGAACCCAATGGCCCCTCAGGGGTCGGCTGACGGGGCCTCCGGCTGGACATAAGGGTGACAGGAAGACACACACACACCAAGGGTGACAGGAAGACACACACACACACACCAAGGGTGACAGGAAGACACACACACACACCCTCTTCACTAGGTCCTGGAGATGGGTAGTTCAGTTGTATTGTCAATTGTTGTCCATTATGTCCTATAATCAGAAAACAGGATACAGAGAGACTAATGTTAACTGGTTAAGTGGAGGTAAGGCCCCTGAAGCAGAAGAAGAGAGTCTAATTCTGAAGTGTCCTCAGGGGGTCTTAAGGGAGAGAGGGACAGAGAGAGCTTTGGGAGGTTTAGAGATGGCTGGGGAGGACAGGAGGTGACCGATCCATTCAGGTACCGGCATGTGACGGTACCTGACCAGGTGAGCCTGTTTTACCTGTAATCAGAGAAGCCCGGCTGTGACCAACCACACCTGTAGGGAGAGCTTCCTTCTCCTGAAAGTCCAAGCTGACAATTAGAGGAGAGAGAGAGTGTTTTGGGGTTGGGGGGGGGTCAGGATAATGTGAAAAGTTGGACATCATTATGCAGCAAGGGTTAGGGAGATTGATGAGAGAGAGAAGGATAGAGAGAGAGAGTATGTGTTATTGGATAGAGAGTTATAAGACAAAGAGAGAGAGTTAGAGGCAATAAATGTGAATGAAGAGAGAATGTGACTAAAAGGGTGAGTAGAGAGATAGTTATGGGTGAGTGTTATGGTAGGGAGAGTGAAGGTGGGAGAGAGAGTTTGAGATGCATGGAGTTGGGAGAGAGGTAGAGACACATACGTATGGAGAGAGCGTTGGGGAGGTAGAGAAGGAGGAAGAGAAAAGGGGGAAGAAGAGTCTTACGATCGAGGCAGTTCTGTGTAGAGTGGGAGGGAGGGTTATGGGAAAGACAGTTCTGGGTATTGAGTCACAGTTTACTGTAGATAACAGAGGGAGAGGTAGGGGAGGGTGGTGTTTATCTCTTCTTGTCGGGAAGGCCTTTAATAAGTGCCTGTATTATGGTAAGTAAACGTGTTGAGCTGGTGAAAACCAGTGTAACAACGCAGTAACAGTAAACCAGATGCCAGAACACTTATTCACTGTCTTCTGGGTAAACACAGTTGCCCTGTGAACATATGGTTCAGGTCGTGCCAGCCAACAACTGGGTTTCTAGTTTGATGCTTGATTCAAGATTCAAGATTCAAGATTCAAGATAACTTTATTTATCCTGAGGGAAATTAAGGTGCAACAGTTGAAACAGGGGGAATAAATGCACACAAAATATACTAATACCTAAAAACGAAATAACAAACTAAACTAAACTAAACTAGTATAAACAAAATATAACTAAATGAACTCTAAATGAAATCTAAATGTATTGACAGATGAATTGCACAATTTACAGTATTATTACGTAGGTAATAATACGTATAGTGCAAATTGGCAGTAATAAAATACTAATAAATAACTCGGATGAATACTGAAAAAGTGACATGTGAAAAGTGAAATTGAATTTACAGTGCAAAATTACAAAATTATTACAGTGAAAGGATTTACAGTGCGTTGACCAAAAAATAATATCACAGTGCGTTGACCTCAGGTCACTGAGTCTCCACTGCCTCTCACGACCCGAGGTAGATGATGCTGGTCTTTTTAATGGGAACACTGCTATAATTATAATAAGGTGAACCTTTATTATGAGTTCAACTGCACACATTCAATCAAATTAAATGCAAAATGACTCAGATTATTTTCTTGTAATCTATTTTTTGATACCCTACCTGAATTTGGAATATCAGAAGCTCTCTTTCCAAGCTATTCATTTTTTATCTTCCTTTTCATGCTTGTTTTCCATGGGTCGCCATCTCTCCCTTTGGATGTGGTGCACAGTGCTTGCTGTTTAAAGCAGATATGAAGCTTTTCATTGTTGTTATTAATAGCCAACCTCTCCACCTTAAGTGTGTTATTAGATTATGTTGCTGAGTTTGTGCTGACATTCTAGTGTCATGGAGTTCAGTGATGGTAGAAGATTCTAAATAATATGTTGAAAACCGCTAGAAATGATGTTAGAAAGTAGTTATTATTCTGGGAATGTAACACCACGTTACATGACCTCCACAGTGCCCAGAACCCCGTCTGCATGGGTCTACAGTATTTACTCTGTAGTATGGCTTACCGTTAAAGATGCACCTGATTCATATTAGTGTGTATACATTCCACTTTAAGACATTTTGTTCATGATGCATTTCATGTATGTTTAGTTCAGAATACTGTGTCCTAACTGTCTATACCTGTACACTAATTCTGTATACCCCCCTTTGAAGAGCATTAGGTTTAATGTTTGGGACACAAACATGTAGTTAATGACGCTTAACATTACAGTTTGGTGGATCTGGTGTTGTCATGGTGATGGTATTGTTGCTATTATTATGATTCTATTCCATCTTATTTGGTTGGTGACGTCATGAGTGACGTTCTTTCAAATAAAAAGTGCTCCTTCCCAAAAGCTCCCATGTATTATTACCAAAGACTACTGAGGTGCTCATGTAAGCGGTGCATTTTAATGTACAATGACCCCTCCCTGACTACCACTCAACAACTGCAATAAAACACTTGAGATAATTGGCAATGATGTCATGGCTGTGGAGGAATGTTTGCCCATTCTTCTATTGTTTTAATTCAGCTCCATTGAGGGTTTAAGGTTATGTTTTAATCCAGCTCCATTGGAGGTTTAAGGTTAGGCCACAGCGTCTCAGTAGGATTCCAGTCGGGACCACAAGGCCACTCCTAAACCTTCATTCTGTTCCCTTTGACCCGTTCAGAGGTGGACTCGCTGGTTTGCTTCCTGCTGCATAACCCAACTGCACTTGAGCTTTAGAGTACAAACTGATGGGCAGACGTTCTCCTTCAGGACTTTCTGGTATTTTCTGAAGCAGTGAAGCAGCCCCAGACCATCACACCACCACCACCACCACCACGTGTCTCACCGTTGGTGTGATGCTCTTATTGTGGACGTCTGTGTGAGCTTCACGCCTGATCACGTGGGACCCATGCCTATCCCAACGTCTTGGGGGTCATCCAGAGGTCATCCAGAGGTCATTAGGCACATTTCAGACGAGCCTCTGTGTTCTTTTTGGTGTGGTTGCAGTGGTGTTTGCCTTCTCTCACAACTGGTTGTGTTAGTAACTCAGGGGGCAATTGCTTTTCACATGCCAGGTAGGAATGGATAAGTTTGTCCTTCAATAAATAAAATCATCATTTGAAAAATGTGTTTTGTGTTTACTCGTGGAAGGGGACAAATATTTTTTCACAGCACAGTATGTAGGAAGTGTCATGTGACACTGGTGTTTAGAAAGGGTCCAGTGTGTAGGATGGGACAGGATGTGGGGGGAGGGGAGCAGGATGTGAGGGGGAGTAGGTCTTAGTAGGGCTTTAAACTAACTGGTGGGTTTTGGTTACAAATCAGAGATCAATATTACATCAGCATTTTAGTAAAATGTATCTGAAAATAAAAAACAAGGAAAGAGACCGTTAAACATATTTCCGTTTGTAAAGATTTCCCCTACATGGCACAATATCTAACTACTAGGCCGAAATCAAACCAACATAATCATTTAGTCTGGATTTTGGTCTTCTGACTTAATGCCTGAAAAGTGAGGGCAGCAACAGAACAGTAGTTAATGTTGGATTTCATTGTTTGTGATTATTACGATGGAAGCGTTAGTGCTACAATTGTGCAACATCCACAATAGGTTGTACAGTACACTCACACTGCCACTACCTCACTAGGGGGTTTCTTTAGTGATCCTGGAAATGGCGCCAATATCTTCTATATCTGAACTTCCTGATTTGAACGAACGCGCCTGTGAAACCACCACATGTAGATGCTTATTCAATACACTATATCTAACATTCTGTGAGAGGCTTTCCCCAAACAGGGTTATGGTTCATAGAAGAATGGGCCTTTTAGTGTTGTGCATTAGCCAGGCTCTGTGAGCAGCTGTTTGGAATAGAAGTAGTCTTTGTCCCTCTGCTGCATTGTGTAGTATAGGCTGACTTTCATCTCAACGTGCTCTGGTCCAGCTGTTGATCAGTATATATATATATATAATATATATATATATATATATATATATATATATATATATATATATATATATATATATATCTACTATCAGAGTACAAGAATGACTACAACAAGGACATCCTGATGAAAGACTTTGAAATGGTTTGGAATGGTAGATTGGTAGTATGTGTAATAGATGTTGTTTACATGTACATTTTCTCTCTCTACTGTACTAATGAATCCAATACATTTTTATTATTATCGTATATCCAAAGGTGAGCTCTGAGGAAAAGAGGGGTGACCTTTGACCCGGTCTACCTGGTTCCGCCCCTGGCCCCACCCGCCCCCATACCGTCCTCAGCCAATCATGGAGGAGACATCGTCCCTGGGTAAAGTGGGTGGCTCTACAGAGTCAGTTGCCACGGTGACCAGCGAGGAGTTTGTTTTGGTCCAGTCCAGTGGAGCCGCCTCCCCCTCGGGGTCAGAGGGCAAGCCCAGACTCAAGGTCGGTCTGTCACTCTATCTGTGTTCGTCGTTCTGTCTGTGTGACGAGACTTAAGGTCCTCTGTCTTTCTCTCTTCCCTGTGTGTCTGTCAGTCTGTCTGTCTGTCTGTCTGTCTGTCTGTATCGCCCCTTTGACAGAGATCCTGCAATATTATCAATAAGATAGAATATCCGTCACCATGCCAGCTTTGCTCTTCAAAACCCTTTTACACAGAACCAGCCGGCGTTCACAGAGCATGCTGGCGTTCTGGAATGGGAGATGTGGCGTTTCAAAATGAGAATATAACTAATTAAAAAAGCTGTTTAGAAGTGTATCCGCTAGCTCGACAACAGTAAAAGGCATGTTAAAACCACAGCGGATGCACAGTGGGGCTCTTTGTGGGTGGAGCAAGCAAGACTTTCATCAGTTCATCAGACTTTCCATATGTGTGCATTGGTGGAAACAACTTTTTTTCCTCCTACCTTGGTGCATGTTAAACATTTGGATTTGGAGTCTTTCGGCATCGGATCAAAGCACCACATTCCCGCTGTGTAAATAGGGGCTAATGTCATACTGTTGTTCCATCTGTTTAACCGTCTTGTTTATCTGTCTGTGTCTTATCTTTCCGTCGGCCAGATGTCTGTGAACGGCAGTGAGCAGCTGGAGAAGGTTATGCAGGAGGTGTTGAACGACGATGACGATGAGGAGGAGGAGGAGGAGGAGGAGGAGGAGGAGGAGAAGAGCAGCGTGGAGAAGATGGAGAAGCAGGGACGACCGGACCCGCCCCCTCAGGACCGGCCTGCAGCGCTGATGTTGGACCCCCCTGCCACCCTGGGTACCGTTTCTGAAGCCCTGGTGTTTTCCAGTGGCCTTCCCGATATGGCTTGGCAGGAGCATTTAGTAAGAGCTTTTATTGTGCTATTGCGTCCGCTACGAATGTAAACATTCCAATACAGGCCTTTGTCTCTGGGGGAATAGTACAGAAGACAAAGGTGCTGTATTGCCATTGTTGACATTGGTGGCTGGTGCTCGCACGCTAGCTGCTCTCCAGATGA
This sequence comes from Muraenolepis orangiensis, assembly GCA_027704905.1. Lineage (NCBI taxonomy): Eukaryota > Metazoa > Chordata > Actinopteri > Gadiformes > Muraenolepididae > Muraenolepis > Muraenolepis orangiensis. The sequence goes on from CM051004.1 coordinate 2,173,998, forward strand.
ACCGTAGGAGGAAGTCAAAATGAGGATGAATAGATTCTCTAGTGAAGCCAGGAGTGAGGCTTACGGTGAGTTGATCTCCCCGGCCTATTGTCCTTTTGAAGGGCTAGATGGACCTACCGGTAGGGTCCACCGGCTAGGCTGCTCGGCCGATCTATCTGTCATACTAGGGCTGCAAACGTAGACATGTGTAGTCTGGCCCATCATAACCCCTAGCTGCTTAAAGACCTGTGTACCTGGTACAAAGTACGGTACATAGTAAAATAGTAATATAATAGTAATAATAATATAATATAATAGTAAAAGTACTTCACATGGTTTGATAATAAGTTCAGTCTGTAATATGGCTCTATTGAAATAGTTCTGTACCCAAGCTGGCAGGTGGGCACAGTTGGCTTTTTACTTCCTGTATGGAGCCCCTGCCTCCCAGGCTGTCCAATCAGCTGGCTGCAGTTATCTCTACACATTGTCCTGTTTCCTGTTGTTGAAGTCTCTCTCTCTCTCTCTCTCTCTCTCTCCTCTCTCTCTCTCTCTCTCTCTCTCTCTCTCTCTCCTCTCTCTCTCTCTCTCTCTCTCTCCTCTCTCTCTCCTCTCTCTCTCTCTCTCTCTCTCTCTCTCTCTCTCTCTCTCTCTCTCTCTCTCTCTCTCTCTCTCTCTCTCTCTCTCTCTCTCTCTCTCTCTCTCTCTCTCTCTCTCTCTCTCTCTCTCTCTCTCTCTCTCTCTCATATATGCGACAGCGCTTTTGTTGTGACCTCTCGGCCATGTGATCATTTTGATGATATGCTATATGTTGCCCATTATTGAATTATCAACCAATTAAGTCCATCCTTTCTGGCCGTTAATCTTACAACTTTAGCTGAACCGGAGCCATTCAGAAGTGTATATATATGTATATATATATATATGTATATATAGTATGAACTTCGTATGTAGCATGAAGGACCATTTTTCACATTTTGTGAAATTCTGGCAAACTGGCAATGAATTTAATTGAATTTCTCCCTTCTAAGCGTCACTTATATGACATCCTGTATGTAAATAATAGCTTAACTAAACTTTTGAAGCTTAATTAGGTTATTCTTGTAAACTTCTCCTGCAGATGAGTCAGGAGTTCGTGCGGCGATCACTCCGGAGGCTCCTGAGGAGGACAGCGTTCGGTTCAGCAAGCTGTCCTACCTGGGCTGCACCTGGGTCAAAGCCCCCCGCAGCGAGGGCCAGGCCCAGAAGGCCATGGCCACGCTGCGGTCTGAGAGTGCCATCCCCATCCCCGTTGTCCTGCATGTCCCCAACGGGCCCCACGGCTCAGTGCGGTAGGCACCCACAAAGTTAATACTCCGTAGGACAGCCACAGTCCCCACAAGTTAACGTTCCACGTGTCTCCTCGGTCTCCACAAGTCACCACTCCACATGGGAACACTGTGGTTAAGACTATCACGTCAAAAGTTAACGCTCGGGTCCCAACAGGTTGGCACTCCTTATGCTCAGTAGGTCCACACAAGTTAGCACTCAGGTCCCCACAGGTCCACAACGCCCAGTATGAATATTACATTAATGTTTGTTTGTTTGTTTCTTACTTCCTTTCTTTGTTTATTTCCTTCCTTCCTTCCTTCCTTCCTTCCTTCCTTCCTTCCTTCCTTCCTTCCTTCCTTCCTTCCTTCCTTCCTTCCTTCCTTCCTTCCTTCCTTCCTTCCTGTCTCCAGGATCGTGGAGCAGTCCTCGGGGACGGAGATCGCCTGCTTCCCCATCTACAAGGTGGTGTTCTGTGCGCGGGGCCGGGAGGACTCTGTGGAGAGCGACTGCTTCTCCTTCACAGAGAGCTACCGCAGCTCTGAGGACTTCCAGATCCACGTCTTCTCCTGCCTCATCAAGGAGGCGGTGCGTTGGCCTGCCTCACTCACAATTCAGTTTCATGCTTTTCATTAAATAACCCGTCAGCTAAGATTGTGGATATTTTTGTATTTTCGGACCATCTCAAACTTAACAGCTTACCCTATTGATAGGTGGAGATAGAGAGGGGTACTTCATTCATCCCTTAGGGAAACTGGTTGTTACAGCAGCATACTAAATGTTGATAAAGTATGAATAAAGTAAATCAAATTAACTATTTGAATTCACTATTGAATGCACAAGAATACATTTTAAAGTACTATGGTAAATGTTGAATGCACTATTGTAAGTCATTTTAGATAAAAGCGTCTTCTTAATTGCTAAAGTCAATGTGTGTACAGGTGAGCCGCATCCTGTTCAGTTTCTCCACGGCCTTCAAGCGCTCGTCACGGCCCGCCCCCGACGTCAGGGACCAGGCGCTCCCCGTCTCCCCTGACGATGACCTCTACACCTTCACGGTCTCCCTGGAGGTCAAGGAGGACGACGGCAAGGCCAACTACAGGTCAGCAACGACCCCTGAACTCCTGTGTTGTTTGTTGTAGGAGAGGCGTGTAGGGTTTTACCATCCATGTTCAGAATGTCCGTGTTCGCCTCAGTCAGCTGAATGTTGTCCTGGTTCACTCAATTCTGGCATCCAACTTATGAATTACAAATCGGCTGGCAAGGCATCCTACCAAAGCAGAGCTCTACCAAACATAGCTGGCATTGCTGCATGTGTTATAAAAACAGACGGTTATCAATGTTATTTGTGGTTGCAATGCGAGGCAGGGCCATGCAGACTCTGTAACAGAAAGTGTCCCATTATTCCTTTCCACGGTGACACCTCTCACCTCTCCTGTCCTTCTGGCCCTGTCCTCCAGCGCCGTCCCCAAAGACAGAGACAAGTTCTACTTCAAGCTTCGCCAGGGCGTCCACAAGAAGGTGGTGGTCTCGGTGCAGCAGATGTGTAACAAGGAGCTGGCCATCGAGAGGTAAGGGCCTTCTCCAGGCCTCCTTGGCCTGATGCAACCATAGTGAGTGAGGAACCTCTGTTGTTCTAGCCATTATTATCCAGTTTTTGTTGGACTAGCATGGAGAGCATTGTTGTCTAAACCAGTGGTCCCTAACCTTTTTTGCACCACGGACCGGTTTCATGTAAGACAATATTTTCGCGGACCGGCCTTCAAGGTGTGGGGGAGTCCTGTATTTACTAATACAGGAGTCCCCTGCCTTGATTCTCTCGCGCTCAGTGTTGCCAGGTGGCCGGTTTTCCATGAGTTAGGCTGGTTTAGAAAAACGTATCACTGTAATAATGGCCCGCGAAAAATAAAATGTCTTTCAGACTGATAATCAATAAATCAATAAAATATTTTTTTTGAATATTTTTATAAAATATTTTTATAAAATATTTTTTTATTCAATCTTTCTCTGCGGCCCGGTACAGGTCCGCGGACCGGTGGTTGGGGACCACTGGTCTAAAACACACAATACCACTGTGACCTTTGACCCTTCTGGTATGGTCCGTCATCCCAACACATACACACTGTTGTTCTCAGAGAACCTTCACACTGGTGTGGAAAATAGATGCTAATTAAGTTGGCAAATGCATGACTATAACAAATCAAAGATAACCCCCCCCTCGGGCACTGTGGTCAATTCCAATTGCAGAACCCAATTCTCTGGAGGGTTGGCTGGATGCAGTTCACCTGGTTGGCCACATGGTGGCGCCTCCAGCCCTCAGAAAGAGAGACTGTTGTGACATCACTGTATAACAGAATGCTGAGACATGCTGATTATAACACACTGTTGTGACATCACTGATTATAACAAACTTCTATGACATCACTGATTATAACAATCTTCTGTGACATCACTGTGTACGTAACAGACTGTTGTGACATCACTGTGTACGTAACAGACTGTTGTGACATCACTGTGTACCTAACAGACAGTTGTGACATCACTGTGTACGTAACAGACTGTTGTGACATCACTGTGTACGTAACAGACTGTTGTGACATCACTGTGTACGTAACAGACTGTTGTGACATCACTGTGTACGTAACAGACTGTTGTGACATCACTGTGTACGTAACAGACTGTTGTGACATCACTGTGTACGTAACAGACTGTTGTGACATCACTGTGTACGTAACAGACTGTTGTGACATCACTGTGTACGTAACAGACTGTTGTGACATCACTGTGTACGTAACAGACTGTTGTGACATCACTGTGTACGTAACAGACTGTTGTGACATCACTGTGTACGTAACAGACTGTTGTGACATCACTGTGTACGTAACAGACTGTTGTGACATCACTGTGTACGTAACAGACTGTTGTGACATCACTGTATAACAAACTTCTGTGACATCGCTGTGTACCTAACAGACAGTTGTGACATCACTGATTATAACAGACTTCTCTGACATCACTGGTGATTATAACATATTATTGTGACATCACTATGTACCCTGGGGGACGAGGATCAGGGGCTGACCATCGATTGATTGGAAGGGTTTGTACATCAGTGCTGGGCTTATTCCTGTCTCTTGTCTCTTCTGCAGGTGCTTTGGGATGCTGTTGTCTCCTGGCCAGAAGGTCCGGAACAGTGACATGCATCTGCTGGACATGGTGAGCAGACCACACACATACATGTTGAATGTCCATCACCAATGGTGGCACTGGGATCCTTCAGGGTGTTCGTAGTAGTCAAGGTACTAGCGATGTGTTTGACCTCAGGAGTCGATGGGGAAGAGCTCAGACGGGAAGGCCTACCTCATCACAGGGACCTGGAACCCCAACGTGGCTGCCTTCCAGCCCCTCAACGAAGACACGCCTAAAGGTGAGCTCCACTCATAAGACACGCCTAAAGGTGAGCTCCACTCATAAGACACGCCTTAAGGTGAGCTCCACTCATAAGACACGCCTTAAGGTGAGCTCCGCTCATAAGACACGCCTAAAGGTGAGCTCCACTCATAAGACACGCCTTAAGGTGAGCTCCACTCATAAGACATGCCTTAAGGTGAGCTCCGCTCATAAGACACGCCTTAAGGTGAGCTCCGCTCATAAGACACGCCTAAAGGTGAGCTCCACTCATAAGACACGCCTAAAGGTGAGCTCCACTCATAAGACACGCCTTAAGGTGAGCTCCACTCATAAGACACGCCTTAAGGTGAGCTCCACTCATAAGACACGCCTAAAGGTGAGCTCCACTCATAAGACACGCCTTAAGGTGAGCTCCACTCATAAGACACGCCTAAAGGTGAGCTCCACTCATAAGACACGCCTTAAGGTGAGCTCCGCTCATAAGACACGCCTAAAGGTGAGCTCCGCTCATAAGACACGCCTAAAGGTGAGCTCCACTCATAAGACACGCCTTAAGGTGAGCTCCACTCATAAGAAACGCCTTAAGGTGTTGAAGCCATACATGGCGGGAGAGAGCAGGTTCATTTGCAATACACTATAGGGGTAAGTGGGCATGTCTGCAGGAAGCAAGACATCTAAGGGAATCTACACAGTAGAGATGTCAGGAGACTGACATTGCATTACATTACATTACATTACATTACATTACACTACACTACATTACATTACATTACATTACGTTGCATTGCACTACATTACATTACATTACATTACACTACATTACATTACAGTCATTTAGCAGACGCTTTTATCCAAAGCGATTTACAGTAGTGTGTTTCAACAAAGGAAGGTGAGAGAACAACTCGTCACCTGAAGTCAAGTGCCACACTAACTGAACCAGGGCTCAGGTAGAAGGACACTAACTGAACCAGGGCTCAGGTAGAAGGACACTAACTGAACCAGGGCTCAGGTAGAAGGACACTAACTGAACCAGGGCTCAGGTAGAAGGACACTAACTGAACCAGGGCTCAGGTAGAAGGACACTAACTGAACCAGGGCTCAGGTAGAAGGACACTAACTGAACCAGGGCTCAGGTAGAAGGACACTAACTGAACCAGGGCTCAGGTAGAAGGACACTAACTGAACCAGGGCTCAGGTAGAAGGACACTAACTGAACCAGGGCTCAGGTAGAAGGACACTAACTGAACCAGGGCTCAGGTAGAAGGACACTAACTGAACCAGGGCTCAGGTAGAAGGACACTAACTGAACCAGGGCTCAGGTAGAAGGACACTAACTGAACCAGGGCTCAGGTAGAAGGACACTAACTGAACCAGTGCTCAGGTAGAAGGACACTAACTGAACCAGGGCTCAGGTAGAAGGACACTAACTGAACCAGGGCTCAGGTAGAAGGACACTAACTGAACCAGGGCTCAGGTAGAAGGACACTAACTGAACCAGGGCTCAGGTAGAAGGACACTAACTGAACCAGGGCTCAGGTAGAAGGACAATCATTCAGACTAAAGTGTAAAAGTTCAGGCATTGCAGACAGATTGTCTACAGATACAAATGCTAATTAACATATTTTTTTGGAGAAAGGATAGGGCCAACTTTAGGTATAAGCATACTTTATATAAATGTGTTTTAGATGAGCTAGTAATGATGTGAAGAAGGTTAGATCATTCGTGGTATTATTGTTAGGATGTATTCTGTATTGGTGGTATATAATACTAGCCGTCCTAGTACCGGCGGTGCAGGATATTGGTGGCTAACTGGACTCCTGATGGTTAATGAGATGTGAAGCTAGCAGATGAGAGAGTCATGAATGCACAGGTCCTGTTGCTTCTGTTCATATTGTGATGTGTTTGAATAGAAGCGCCTTTGA
>CM051004.1:2185614-2200614 GCA_027704905.1 Muraenolepis orangiensis
TTTCAGAGCCCCTCTTATCGGATGCTACACTCAGTGGGCGGCAGTCTAGCTCAGGAGGTAGAGCGGTCGCCTCACAACCGGAAGGTTGCTGGTTCGATCCCCGGCTCCTCCTAGCAAAAACTGTCGAGGTGTCCTTGAGGAAGACCCTAACCCTAACTGCTCCCCGGGCGCTGTATGAATAGCTGCCCACTGCTCCTAATACTAGGATGGGTTAAATGCAGAGAACACGTTTCACTGTATGTCTTCATGTATGTGACCAATTCAATCCTCACGATTTGTGTTGTGTTGTGTAAAACTATAAATTACTAATAGAAACTCTTTTATCTTTTCTTGTGTGCTTTTATATTCCACTCATATGTGTGTGTGTGTGCGTGTGTGTGCGTGTGTGTGTGTGTGTGTGTGCGTGCACACCAGGCACGGTAACCTGGCCATCCGTCCCAAGGGCCTGGTGGCCCTGGTGAGAGCCGGGGTCCCAGAGGCCCTGAGGGCCGAAGTCTGGCAGCTCCTGGCAGGCTGCCCCAGTGAGCTCACGCTGCTGGAGCAGTACCGCACACTCATCACCAAGGTACACACACAACTACATGGGGACACACACACACAACCACATGGGAACACACACACACACACAACTACATGGGAACACACACACAACCACATGGGAACACACACACACAACCACATGGGAACACACACACACAACCACATGGGAACACACACACACACACACACACACAACTACATGGGAACACACACACAACCACATGGGAACACACACACACAACCACATGGGAACACACACACACACAACCACATGGGAACACACACACACACACAACTACATGGGAACACACACACACACACACAACTACATGGGAACACACACACAACCACATGGGAACACACACACACAACCACATGGGAACACACACACACACACAACTACATGGGAACACACACACAACCACATGGGAACACACACACACAACCACATGGGAACACACACACACAACCACATGGGAACACACACACACAACCACATGGGAACACACACACAACCACATGGGAACACACACACACAACCACATGGGCACACACACACACACACAACCACATGGGAACACACACACAACCACATGGGAACACACACACACAACCACATGGGAACACACACACACAACCACATGGGAACACACACACAACCACATGGGAACACACACACACAACCACATGGGAACACACACACACACAACCACATGGGCACACACACAACCACATGGGCACACACACACACACACACACACACACACACACAACCACATGGGCACACACACACACACACACACTTGCACACAACCACATGGGCACACACACCTTGCTGGAGAAGTACTGCACACTCCTCACCAAGGTACACACACACACACACACACACCTTGCTGGAGAAGTACTGCACACTCATCACCAAGGTACACACACACACACACACACACACACACACACACACACACACACACACACCCCTTGCTGGAGAAGTACTGCACACTCATCACCAAGGGACACACACACACACACACACCTTGCTGGAGAAGTACTGCACACTCATCACCAAGGGACACACACACACACACACGCCTTGCTGGAGAAGTACTGCACACTCATCACCAAGGTACACACACACACACACACACACACACTTTGTAGACTCTTCCAGACTACAAAGGGGAGGTGGCAAAACAGTTTGATGGTGATGGATAGAAGCCATAACCCAGCGAACTGCCCTTCTGGACACACAATGATGCATTTGGAATGAAACAACTCGTCTCACTCTGGGCACACACAGGCTAACTATTTACAATTTGATCGGCATATTCCTTTAAGCAGGATTAATAGTTGCGGTGAAGTACTGTGATACTATGAGTCCGCTAGAGGCCCTGTTTGTCCCTGTACTGTGTAAGCATAATCTCTGGTACTGTTAGTACTGTGGTACTATGTTAGTACTGTGGTACTATGTTAGTACTGTGGTACTATGTTAGTACTATGTTAGTACTGTGGTACTATGTTAGTACTGTGGTACTATGTTAGTACTGTGGTACTATGTTAGTACTGTGGTACTGTGTTAGTACTGTGTTAGTACTGTGTTAGTACTGTGTTAGTACTGTGTTAGTACTGTGGTACTATGGTACTGTGTTAGTACTGTGGTACTGTGTTAGTACTGTGGTACTGTGTTAGTACTGTGGTACTATGTTAGTACTGTGGTACTATGTTAGTACTGTGGTACTATGTTAGTACTGTGGTACTATGTTAGTACTGTGGTACTATGTTAGTACTGTGGTACTGTGTTAGTACTGTGGTAGTCTGCTAGAGGTGCTGTTTGTCCCGTTGTGTCTGGACCTAATCTGACAGATATCTATTGCACCGTATTATGCTAATAGGAATCCTATGGAATTTATTTTTTATTTATTTTTACTTTGCTTGACTACGGCAACGTTGATGGATGAATTGTCAGCCTCCAGGTGATGGTCTGTGTTAAAGTGCTGTGGATATCAACTCTGTGAAGGGTTTTTTGGTGATTTTGGTCGGGGGTAAATCGCTCACTCTTTCTCCCTGGGCTGTATTCCATTTGTTTTTAAGTACACATGCAGCATTCGCACAGACACAATCGCCACACGCACACGCACTCACGCACACACACACACCACATTTCTCCCATGGGCTATGGTCCTGTGTGTGCTTTGAAGGAGTCTTATATATAGTATAGAATTCAGTGTATTTCACTGATGTCACTCATGCCGTCCTCCACCGAGGTGACCTCCTGCTGAGAGGTAACCTCCTGCTAGAGGTCACCTGCAAAGTCGACGGGAAATTCTCCATAATCAGCCATAAAAATAAATCAGTTGATTGCCGAGTGTTTATGGGGACGAGGAAACAGCAGTGTGGAGAATATGGGGGACTTTGTTGATGTGGGAGGGGCTTTGGTTGATGTGGGAGGGGCTTTGGTTGATGTGGGAGGGGCTTTGGTTGATGTGGGAGGGGCTTGGTTGGGCTTTGTGAAGGTGGTCGGAGCTTGTGGTGATGGAGGGGAGAACATGGATGATATATGTAGGGATTAGTTGATACAGGGGGGACTTGGATGAGGTTTGTGGCGCTTATTAAACTCCCAATATGCTCTGGTTCTGCTCCGCTGGTTTGTCTCCTCCACAGTGGAAGGTCATCCAGATACCATCTCAGAACAATCCCCACTCCCCCCTGCCTCTTCTGCATATCCCCCTCTCTTGTTCTCCCAGCTATTATAAGGGATTGTAATATCTAGTCCTATGAGCTCAACTCACACTCTCAATGGCTTCTTATTCTGTCATCTTCTCTGGTGATATCTCCGTCTCTCACTTTCTAGTCCTGTCTCTCTTTCTTTCGTAATTCCCCCGATGTATCATTGTCTGTATTTTTGCTGTTCAATATTTAAGCGTGTGTTCTGCGTTATTTACATTTTCCACAAAGTACAGCAGAGGAGTATAGTCATTTAACAGGTAAAGCTTGTATTAGTCCGGGCCAATATGGAAACATAACCGTAAGGCATGTTTTCTAGCTAGCTGAAGGCTGAAGATCAGTTCGCTGATTTGCTAACATTTGCCTCCACCGTGATAACGGAAGAATTCATCTTCTCCTTCTCCCCTAATTAATCACATTAATTACATCCCCTGTCACCTGACGTTCAGCCAATCAGGTGCCATGTGGTGCCTCCGCCGAGATCTGCCAGCCAAGGACGAGACAAGAAACACAAACCAGTACAAGCAGTACAACCAGTTTAACCAGTACAACCAGGGAAACCATTACAACCTGCCACACACCCAACCAATGCTACTGGGCAGGTGGGTGAAGGCGAGTGTGCCATCGAGTGCGAGGAAAGGGGGGAATGGGAAAGAAAGAGAGAGAGAAAGGGAAAGGGAAAAAGAGGAGGGGTGGTGGAGATGGAGAGAGGGGAGGGGCCGGGGTCTAGTTAATAGAACATGGACTGTGAGAGTGAAGTGTTTTGTAAATAGGAAACATGTCCAAATTTAGCTGTCGGAGAAAGAGAGGTACGTGGAGAGAGAGAGAGAGAGAGAGGTAGAGAGAGAGAGAGGTAGAGAGAGAGAGAGAGAGAGAGAGGTAGAGAGAGAGAGAGGTAGAGAGAGAGAGAGGTAGAGAGAGAGAGAGGTAGAGAGAGAGAGAGAGGTAGAGAGAGAGAGAGGTAGAGAGAGAGAGAGGTAGAGAGAGAGAGGTAGAGGTAGAGGTAGAGAGAGAGAGGTAGAGAGTAGAGAGAGAGAGAGGTAGAGAGTAGAGAGAGGTAGAGAGAGAGAGAGAGTAGAGAGAGGTAGAGAGAGAGAGAGGTAGAGAGAGAGAGAGGTAGAGGTAGAGGTAGAGGAGAGAGAGAGAGAGGAGAGGAGAGAGAGAGAGAGAGAGAGAGAGAGAGAGAGCGAGCTGAATAATGTGTCACAGAGCCTCAGGTGCAGCCGGCTGGATGGGGGAGGGAGGGGGAGGAATTGAGAACGCGGGGGAGACTGGAGAAGGGAGGGTCTGTGTGTGTGTGTGTGTGTGTGTAAAGAGAGAGAGAGAGAGAGAGAGAGATAAGGAGAGAGCTGGGGAGGGAGTGACTGAGCGTGTGCGGGATGAGGGAGTGAGAGAGGCAGGGCAGAGCGAGGTGGCAGTCACAGCATCTGCCTCCAATACAACGCTGCACAGAGACGCTACTCCTCTCTATCCTCTCTCTATTCTCTCTCTCTCTATTCTCTCTCTCTCTCTCTCTCTCTCTCTCTCTCTCTCTCTCTCTCTCTCTCTCTCTCTATTCTCTCTCTATTCTCTCTCTCTCTCTCTCTCTCTCTCTCTCTCTCTCTCTCTCTCTCTATCCTCTCTCTATTCTCTCTCTCTCTCTATCCTCTCTCTCTCTCTCTCTCTCTCTCTCTCTCTCTCTCTCTCTCTCTCTCTCTCTCTCTCTGCTCTCCTCTCTCTGCAGACTAGGTGCTTCAGTTCCCCAGCACACATTCACCCCTCTGCTCGGCGTAGGCTCCCTGCGTTCATCTCTGCGGTGGACCGCGGTCCTGTCGGCTCTCGGAGGTCAGTCAGTGGTGGATTTCGGACGTCAACCCCCGCCGGTTTTTATTTATTTTTTTACCCGCTCTTGACGGACGAGCAGATGGAAAAGGGAGACGAGGAGACGATGAGGAGAGAGAGGAGGGTACATTTCTGCCCTCTCTGTAATACCTAAAGATGATCGTCAGACTTTGAATGGAACGAAAACGCGCCTGCCGGACGCTGCCCTCCGCTACACACACCCACTAATGACCCACACCTCGACCGGGTGTCAGACGGCGTCGGAGCTGGCAGGACCGACAACAAGTTTGTGGGATAAACACGCAGAATGCCAACTGATCTGGAGAGCCCGTGCTGGTATCCACAGGAGTGAGGAGAGACTGTGAGAGAGGAGCTCTGGTTGTTTTACCCCAGTGGCCTCTCCCTTCACTGCACTTCACCTATGCGCCGTCTACACCTCGCCGAGCATCGCCTTCGGTCTGGGGACCGGATCGTCCTCTTCATATCCTGCCCACATCCCCAACTTTTTTCCCGCTCTCTTCTGGATTTCTGCTTTAGCTCAGGTTTTGGTCCACCGGCTGTCATAGAGACGCACAGCGGCCCATGTGGGACAGTCGGACAGTTAACCAGTTTCACGGCACTCTGGACAAACGGGTCTGAACTATTGTGACTAATGTGAATGTGGTTAGTTTTCACCTTCCCATCTGCAGCCCGATAAGCACCGCAGCCACCCCTCCCTGCGCAGCGCTCGCTGTGAGAACCCAGAAAGAAAGCGATGACACTATCGCCGGCCGCCATCGTGTTGTTCTAGCCCCGTGTCTGTGTTTTGATTTAGACAATAGAAAGGGCGTGCGCTGTTCCCCGGGACACTGTTCCGTCAGCCACCAAAACAAGCGCACGCATGGGATGGGACCGTGAGGCGGCGAGGGCGGCAGCCGGGGCTCTGTGTCCGCTGGCTGGGATGTTTCACCTCCAGGCGGGGACTCCTACAGATTCAGCCTGTCGCCAAGCAAAGGTCCTCACACAGTTACTATTTCCGGTTTAAGGGCGTAAACACACATTGTGAACGAGCCCACGGAGTCACGGTCACTGCTTATGTTTGGTATTACTGTTGCTCCCTTTTGTTTGTGTTGAAGGGTGTTTCTTTTTTCTTTTTTCATAACCTGATGAGAAGGCAGGGGGGGGGGGCTTACCTCTTGTGTCGCTATCCCTGAATGCGCTGCCGGCTGGTTTTCTCCCGCTGAGCGCAAGGTGGGTCCTCTCATCCTCCCGCCGACCGCCCTCGTTAGGCCCGGGAGATGTTGCGTCGGACGGGCAGACATTGGAGAGCCGGGCACCCTGCCTGCCTGACGGAATAACAACCGACAGAAGTGCTAACGCCAGCCCCTTCTGCTCGCTGCTCCATCGTGTCAGGGGAAGACTGCTTGCTATTTCTCTCCCACTCCTCCTCCTCTCTGGCGTCCTATTCTCCACACTCTGAGCATGACTGATGGGGAAAGGAGAGGCGTGACGGCTACCCCTCGCTTCCAGAGGCTGTATTGATTTGCCTACAGTCGGTGTGACTGAGATCGAGAAAGTGAGCAAGACGGAGAGTCTTTTCTATCCAGTATTGAGCTCCGGTTACTGAAGGAGGCGGTAGACCTCCGGCGGTAGAGAGAGAAAGCGAGAGCTGCATAGTGGGTGGGACGACCAAACCCCCCCCCCCCCTCCCCCAGTACAGAGCCATGAACTACTCCAGACTGACCATGGACCCAACATCTGCCACTAACAGCAGCCTGGCAGACCGGCTCCCGAGCCGGTCTTTCAATTTCTCCTGCCCCCTGGGCTTGGGCCAGAACCAGCACCCGGAGGCCTGCGTCTTGGAGACAGTGGTCATCGTCCTGCTGACGGTGCTCATCATCGCCGGCAACCTGACGGTCATCTTCGTGTTTCACTGTGCCCCGCTGCTCCACCACTACACCACCAGCTACTTCATCCAGACCATGGCCTACGCCGACCTGCTGGTGGGGCTGAGCTGCCTGGTGCCCACCCTGTCCCTGCTCCACTACCCCGCCAACGTGCAGGAGCCCCTCGCCTGCCAGGCCTTCAGCTACGTCATCTCTGTCCTGAAGAGCGTGTCCATGGCCTGCCTGGCCTGCATCAGCGTGGACCGCTACCTCGCCATCACCAAGCCGCTGTCCTACAACCAGCTGGTAACGCCCTGCCGCCTGCGCTGCTGCATCGCCCTCATCTGGCTCTACTCCAGCCTGGTCTTTCTGCCCTCCTTCTTCGGCTGGGGGAAGCCTGGCTACCACGGCGACATCTTCCAGTGGTGCGCCCGCTCGTGGCCCACCTCGGCGCTCTTCACGGGCTTCGTGGTGTGCCTGCTGTACGCCCCCGCCGGCCTGGCCGTCTGCTTCACCTACTACCGCATCTTCCGCATCTGCCAACAACACAACCGGGAGATCAGCGAGCGTCGAGCCCGGTTCCCCAGCCGGGAGACGGAGGCCACGGAGGGCGGAGGCACAGGGGGGGGCCAGGGAGGGCACGGGCCCGACCGGCGCTACGCCGTGGTCCTCTTCCGCATCACCAGCGTCTTCTACGTGCTGTGGCTGCCCTACATCATCTACTTCCTGCTGGAGAGCTCCCATGTGCTGGACAGCCCCGCCCTCTCCTTCATCACAACATGGCTGGCCATCAGCAACAGCTTCTGCAACTGCCTCATCTACAGCCTGTCCAACAGCGTGTTCCGCCTGGGCATGCGCAGGCTGTCGCAGACCATGTGCTCCTTCAGCCGCTGCTCCGCGGACGACCGGGACTTCAGACCGCCTGAGCCCAGGAAGAAGTCCAACTCCTGCTCCATTTAAAGGAGCCGTCCTCAACAGGGGGGACTCTCCAGAACCTGCAAATCACCAGCCGTCGGGGCGACGGCCGGTCAACGTCGAGCGCCGAGTCGATCGGGAGCTCGACCCGATGAACGGTGTTGTCGTGGCGACAGACGGTGGACACCGGCGAGACCGTTGTCACCGTGAACCGGGATTTATCCGCACGGCGAGCTCATGAAGCACACGGAGTGTCCAAACACACGCTTCTAGCGGGACACAGAAACACTCTCGTGGTTGCCTTTAATCTGCGTTGTTGCTTTTTATTTAGAACCCCCACCTCCCCCCCTGTCCCGTGTGTTACTTAGTCACTTAGGAACCGGTCGTGGCTGTGGTCTCAGGCTTCAGTGTTTACATTCTCCCCCGGTGTCCTCCGCCAGCCCGTAGGAAGTCCCCGCCGTAAATTAGGAAATATCCACAAACATGTCAATGGAAATGACAAACGGGACCATGTGGGATTACTTGTCTTGTTGAGTTCGGTAGAGGATTGAAGCGTTTTACTTTTTTATTCTTCTTTGTCCCAATAATATCTTTAATGTATTGAATCTGAATTGCCCTGCAACGGCACGTTTGCATACTCGCCACGGTTAGCATTAGCTTACATGTCCTCGCTGACGCGCGTTCCCCCGGTGAGATGACGGAAATCCGTCGCTTTGCACTCAACCACATGGGCGAACCCTTGGCTTGCTGTCGGACAGCAGGTGGTCTGTGGCTACGACTGTTGTTTCCTAATGACAGGGAGCTCCTCTACTCCGGTGCCCTTTCCTATTGGGGCAGCTAAGTCTCTGGGTGGTGGAGGTGGTGGAGGTGGAGGAGGTGGTGGTGGTGGTGGTGGTAAGGGTGGGTGGGCTATAGAAGAGCCTGTTAGCACAGATTCGTAGTGCAGGGAAAGTGGGCTTTAGTGGGTGTAAGTGGCAGCTGTTGTCGTCCTAGAGAAAACAAAAGGTGTAGAGGTCACGCCAGGATGGGGCTTCACTAGACATCTCTTCCTATATACTATCTCTTTCCGTAGACATTGTAATTTGAGCCCGGCCTCAAGTGGACGTATTTTATACTATAGCCAAATAATAAGCATTATAAGATTACTGGGATTTGGTCCGTTTATATTGTATCGACGTGGTCCGAGCGGTGCTCCTTGTCGAGTACCGCTCCGCCATATTTGTTTCTATCCTCAGCTCGCTACCGTGCCGGACTGTTAGCGGGTCTCCGGGGCTCTGTAGGACACGGCCCGTCCATGAGGCGTTGAGAAGGTCTAGAAGGTTTCCGTGTTTGGAGGGGGTCGGTGTATGGTGGGCGTCCACCCCGGCAACGCCAGAAGCCGCGGTCGTTAGTCAACAGTCTGCATTTGTATTCCAAAAGACGGCAGATTATCATATGTGATGTCCAAACTATTTTAATCATTTCGTAATTTGCTCTATTCCTGTATTTTGATTTAGTTAGTTGGATGTATTCTATTAGGCCAGGAACACAAATGTGCAAAGCCACAATGCTGCCGTGGAGACTGTTTGATAAACTGATTGAACTGAACGTTGACTCTTTAGTGTGAAGTGTTCCTCTCTGGGAACATTCCACACTGTTCTTTATACTGTATGTGCCTGACAATGTTGATTTATGATTTTTTTTTTCTCTCCGAGAGGTAAAGAAAAGTAAAAGTATCCCAGAAGGAAATCCATAATTATTTTCCGAGAGGGTTTAATGAAATGTGTTATTTGTTCCATCTTTCTCTGACTGCATGGTGTCCTTGGCCTCGGAGTCTGACGAGGTCTCACAACACTGTCCTGTTCTACGGGCTCTTATCTTACCTTTATCTGGGGGTTTCACCATCATCGGCATGTCAATGTAAAAAACATTTAGCGTTCTCCTGGACGAGAGAGACTAGTTAAAAGGTCTATGTGTAAAGTGCTGTGCTGTGGTGTGAGGTAGTGAAACGCGGTGATGTGGAGGAGCGAGGGTCCCCACTCAGACTCCATCGCTCCTCTGGGATCCACCGCTGGTTGGGCTCCTCCACCACGGAACACAAAACCTAGAAGTGAAATTGACGTTGCATTCCAGTCGGGACATCTAGTCGTCTCTGATTTAGGGTCAAGTATAGTGCTTGAGTTCACTTGCCAAGCAAATGAACTCAAAATGCAGTATCCTGTGATTTTTCTATAATTCTGTTTTTATTCTGGTCCTAAATTAGAACAGTTGTTTGAATGGAGCGGCCGAGCGGCCTTCCCCACTTCCTCTTAACTGGGATGCTAACTAAACTTTGTATTTTGTCTTTACATTTCCCCGATCACAAGTTATTTATGTAATTGACGTTACAGCTACCAAAATAACATTTAAATATACACATACATATATATATATATATCTGAAAATATTTTATTTAGTTTGACTAGTGTGCGTGTGTCATAGAATCTCACTGAGGCGATTTACAGACGTGATCGAAAAAGGTTGTTCTATACTGCTCAGTGTGTGGCCTGATGGGACGATAGTTTCATAACTTCAGTATGGAATCTATTTATTTATTGAGTAGTGTGTGATGATATACTGCTAGGGCGGCGGTACACGTGATGTGTTTGTGTGTACTTAGCCGCTGTAAGACAACACCACGTCCTAGACGACTAGAAGACTACGTCTGCTCAGCCACGCCATATCTATTTTTTTATTTATGATCTATTGTCACTGTAGCTGTCAATCAAAAATAAACCTGGAAATAGTAAAACGTGTGTGTGTGTGTGTGTGTGTGTGTGTGTGTGTGTGTGTGTGTGTGTGTGTGTGTGTGTGTGTGTGTGTGTGTGTGTGTGTGTGTGTGTGTGTGTGTGTGTGTGTGTGTGTGTGTGTGTGTGTGTGTGTGTGTGTGTGTGTGTGTGTGTGTGTGTGTGTGTGTGTGTGTGTGTGTGTGTGTGTGTTCTCTCACAGCAGGCAAGGCACTGTGACCTTTCTTCTTTCCCATCTAAAAACACACACACACGTATTCAACATACATTGGTATTAGATTAATATTAATAACCTATTGGTTAGAATTATAAATTAGAAGAAATCAACATTTATGCAATATAAACAATATGGATGCATGTCCATTAAATGCTGCACACTTGTTATCTAGCTACATGATATACAGCCTTAGCATTAGCTAGCATATACCGTTCTTGCTACACTTTATAATGTATCTAATGAAACAATACATTCCCCTATATTCCTTATTCTCTTATGTCTTCAAGGATGAACCCTAAATCACTGAAAATGCACCACAGCCCCACCTCTGGCTAAACCTGTGTCACTACACTTTGACATTTGTGACCGGCTGCACTTGGCACAATGGTAATGTCGCCACCTAACTGACCTTACACAACGGACTCATGTGAAACCATTGGAAAATGGCAACTGTAGCATTCGGTGGCCAATGCAATGGCTTGTTTTTCCTTCTAGTTTATTATGTGTACATATTGAGTCATTTCAGGGCATTTCAGTGTGTAACTATCGCCCTATTGCCCGGGGAAGCCAGCCTAACAACACACTGCTGGTGAAAAACAAAAAAACAACCTAACCTTTTATACCATTTTTGATATGCACAACACTGATATTTACTTGAATAAAGATGAAACATGACAATTAGCTTTAGCCTTTGTTGTTATTTGATAACCACTCATAAATAAAACAATTTGTATTCGGGTACATTTGTGATTCTGCAACCTTAACACTGAGCCCTGCTTTTACCTCCTTTAAATAACAACACAGAAGTCAGAAGAAGACGGGTATAGCATTCCAACAAACAGGCACTCAAATCAAACAAACCTCTGCTCTAGTCCTTTGACCCCATCCTAGTATGAGGAGCAGTGGGCAGCTGCTGTATATCCCTCACCCGGGGAGCAGTGGAGGGGTCTGGTGCCTTGCTCAAGGGCACCTCGGCAGTGCCCAGGTGTTTCTGAGACTTGAACCGGCGACCTTCCGGTCCCGGACAAAATGTATGGTGACTACGAACAAAACTAAAAAAGTCACGAGAGGCTAAGTGAGGGTTTGTGAGGGTTTGTGAGGGTTCAGGATGTTCCGCGGTGTACGGTGGGGTCGTGGGTCAAACGGAGAGATGGAGGAGAACCTCTGGAGTCATAGGACGTGAGGCGCTGCGTCCTGTCCTGTAGCAGCCTAGCCTAGCCTAGCCTAGCCTAGCCTAGCCTAGCCACTGTTCTCCTCTGCTTCGGCTCTGGCAGGAAGCGGCGAGGATGTCTTTCAGGGCCAGGCGAGTGAGGCCTACTGAATATTTATGTCTCTCTCCCTCCCCCCTCCTCCCTCGTTCTCCAACTGTATCACCCCCCCCTCCTCCCTCGTTCTCCAACTGTATCACCCCCCCCTCCTCCCTCGTTCTCCAACTGTATCACCCCCCCTCCTCCCTCGTTCTCCAACTGTATCACCCCCCCCTCCTCCCTCGTTCTCCAACTGTATCACCCCCCCCTCCTCCCTCGTTCTCCAACTGTATCACCCCCCCCTCCTCCCTCGTTCTCCAACTGTATCACCCCCCCCTCCTCCCTCGTTCTCCAACTGTATCACCCCCCCTCCTCCCTCGTTCTCCAACTGTATCACCCCCCCCTCCTCCCTCGTTCTCCAACTGTATCACCCCCCCTCCTCCCTCGTTCTCCAACTGTATCACCCCCCCTCCTCCCTCGTTCTCCAACTGTATCACCCCCCCCTCCTCCCTCGTTCTCCAACTGTATCACCCCCCCTCCTCCCTCGTTCTCCAACTGTATCACCCCCCCTCCTCCCTCGTTCTCCAACTGTATCACCCCCCCCTCCTCCCTCGTTCTCCAACTGTATCACCCCCCCCTCCTCCCTCGTTCTCCAACTGTATCACCCCCCCCTCCTCCCTCGTTCTCCAACTGTATCACCCCCCCTCCTCCCTCGTTCTCCAACTGTATCACCCCCCCCTCCTCCCTCGTTCTCCAACTGTATCACCCCCCCTCCTCCCTCGTTCTCCAACTGTATCACCCCCCCCTCCTCCCTCGTTCTCCAACTGTATCACCCCCCCCTCCTCCCTCGTTCTCCAACTGTATCACCCCCCCCTCCTCCCTCGTTCTCCAACTGTATCACCCCCCCTCCTCCCTCGTTCTCCAACTGTATCACCCCCCCTCCTCCCTCGTTCTCCAACTGTATCACCCCCCCCTCCTCCCTCGTTCTCCAACTGTATCACCCCCCCCTCCTCCCTCGTTCTCCAACTGTATCACCCCCCCTCCTCCCTCGTTCTCCAACTGTATCACCCCCCCTCCTCCCTCGTTCTCCAACTGTATCACCCCCCCTCCTCCCTCGTTCTCCAACTGTATCACCCCCCCCTCCTCCTTTAATATTCATCTCCTCCCACTGGTTGGAGGGAGCAACACCTGCGCCTCTGGGTGAGGGATAAGAAGAGTGGGAGAGGTGTGTGTGTGTGTGTGTGTGTGTGTGTGTGTGTGTGTGTGTGTGTGTGTGTGTGTGTGCGTGTGCGGGCTCTTTCACATCCCCCTCCTCTCTCTTCTCTAGACTCTCCACATTAGTAATGTTGTCCTGTACCCGAGTACACTCTCATACCTTCACACTCCAATACAGTAGGGGGCGCTGTGCACCTGCTTGGTTTGCCGCCAATAAACAAAAAGAAGAAGAACAGATAACACTTTGTGTCAACAACCAACATTTGTTCACGTTGCCGCTCCGGTGTAGAAAAGATAATGGAGTCCACCTTCACACTATCAAGAACCATCCTCTCTCTCTCTCTCTCTCTCTCTCTCTCTCTCTCTCTCTCTCTCTCTCTCTCTCTCTCTCCTCTCTCTCTCTCTCTCTCTCTCTCTCTCTCTCTCTCTCTCTCTCCTCTCTCTCTCTCTCTCTCTCTCTCTCTCTCTCTCTCTCGCCCCCTTTCCTGCTTTATCAGCTGCGGCCATGCACCTCGGGGGGGGCGAGATCGGTGCGTGCGTCTGCATATATGCAGAATAGCGGTACACTTCTGTGTTTGGGGAGTGGTAGCTTGACTCTGAGCCGTGTTGGAGTACAGGACACAGTGTTCACATCACTACAAACCAACTGGACCTTGGCCCGGGTCCCTAGTCTGTGAAAGCGCACTAAATCTCTCAGGTCATTTAAGGAGAGTTAAATACTATTGTGGAGCGTGTGTGTAGTTGGTGGCTGATTTAAGCAGCCTCACCCGACCCCAGTCAGACTGATTAGACTCTGGGGCTGCAGGGTGAAGCTGCACACACACACTGTGGTGCATTTGAGTAATCAAGGCACACGGGATGAACCAGCCATGAGCACACATACACACACTCAGGGAGAAGCGTGTAATGCCTGCTCTGGCTGTAGCATCCGCCAACGCAGTAAGCGGGTGTCTACCTGTAAAGCCACTTTAGGGTGGCCTGTGGTCGACTGCTACATCTACTGTATACATTTATAACTATTTGAGTGGAGCTGCGACCTTCACACGTGGGTGTGTGTGGGTATGTGTAGTACTAGACATGGGTACTAGACATGAGAGAGAGGAGGACCAACCATCACCGGAGAATTAATTATGCAGACAAGTTTGTGTGTGTGTGTGTGTGTGTGTGTGTGTGTGTGTGTGTGTGTGTGTGTGTGTGTGTGTGTGTGTGTGTGTGTGTGTGTGTGTGTGTGTGTGTGTGTGTGTGTGTGTGTGTGTGTGTGTGTGTGTGTGTGTGTGTCTCCTCCTCCTATAACTTCTCCCCCCATCATTATGTCTTGCTCCTCCATCAGGCGTGTGTGGTGTATCTGTCATTCTGTCCTTTCCTGTCACCTCTCCATCACCCACTGGTCGTCCCTCCATCGGGCCCGTCCCGTCTCTTCTCCGTCCTCTGCCCTGTTCAACATGTTTTTATTGTCCATGTGTAAAGTACAAAGGAATGCTAACTCCCCATTACCTCCCGCAGTATGAATTACAAAAACAATTATTTACTATACTACACTATGCAATACTATACTATAAACAATGATATTTACTACCTACTATATACTATAATCAACACTTTAAACTATATATTATATGCTATATTATATGCAAAACTATACTACACAATAAAGAACAATAAAGTGTCTATTGGATGATACAGTATATACATAT
>CM051004.1:2203114-2228114 GCA_027704905.1 Muraenolepis orangiensis
ACTTTGCGTCTCTCCCAGATGGAGCCTCCCAGCTTGGGGGAGCAGATGGGTGTGGTGGGGTGTTGAAGAGATCACCGGCAGACCCCCCCACATGCTGGGATGAAGACTGCTGTGCAGTGGTGGTGAAGCCCATCTGAAGTGTGCAGATCTGGTCAGCAGCTTTGCACCAAATGTAAATACTGGATGGAGACCAGCTGTCAGTTCGCACAACGCTAGCTTAGCGAAGATTAGCCTTGAACCGATTTCTGTGCCTCCGCCAAGCTGGAAGTTGTTCTGTTGATGGTTCTCTTCACCACGGTTATATCTTCTACATCAGCGTATATATAACTACCTTGTAGTTATTTGGCTCTGTGTCTTTATTTGTGCTTGGTATGTTCAATTTAGCCTATGATAGGGTTGTTGTTGTTGTTGTTGTGGTTGTTGTTGTAGCTGTGTGGTGGTGGTGGTGGTGGTGGTGGTTGTTGTTGTTGTTGTGGTTGTTGTTGTAGCTGTGTGGTTGTTGTTGTTGTTGTAGCTGTGTGGTTGTTGTTGTTGTAGCTGTGTGGTTGTTGTTGTGTGTTGTAGCTGTGTTGTTGTTGTTGTTGTTGTAGCTGTGTGGTTGTGGTTGCCGTAGCAGCCTTAAGGGTGTAATTAGTACATCTTCTCCGTCTCATTTCCCTCCCGTTGTCTGCGATCTGAGGTGGTAGAAAAGCCATTTAGAGTTGTGTTCTGTGCTGGAGGTTACTGACCGGTCTGTGGTTAAGATCCGTGACGTCCTCCCATCTCTCCTTCATGGAGGCTGCTTCTCCTGGCCCATCCTATTCTCTTCATACCAATACTTCATAATCAATAATCTGGCATTTTTATTTAGCTTTATTATGTATCAATAAAGTCATTATGAACAAAACATTGTAAAATTAATTAAAAATGTATCTAAACTAGTACTGTGTAGCTCAATGATGAATCAAGACACTATGAGACAGTATTAGGGGTTCCATTCCCACTCCGCCCACCCCTACTAAGAACTAGCAACAATGCTTTCACTGCACTGTAAGATGCTTTAGAATAAAGAAGCATCCACCAAAGGGAATATATAATGTTTTATATACATTAATATGGTGTACAGCCGAGGAAGGGCGTAGTGCCTAGCCAACATAAGCCTGGTTTGATCTGGATCAGTTCAGGTGTAAACCAAGCGCTGGTTCGCGTGTACGGTCGTCTGGACCAGATCCTGGGGCCACGGCGTCCGTATCCAGGCTAATTGTTGCTGGGCAGGTTGCTGTGGTGTAACATCGGGGTTGGTTACCATTGTTACCTTGATGAAACAAAGTTGACAAATGATCGCAATGCCCAGAATGGTGCATGAAACACGCACATGTGTGTGTGGTCGTGTTGTCATGGCGATGCAGCTGGCTACGCTGAATCGGCTTGAGTGTTAATCCCCATTTTCTTTCTGCGTGTTTCATGCGCCTTACGGAAGATGCTGAGCTCGGCCCATCCGGCCGCGGCCCGGGTGATTGATAGGCCGTGTGTGTTTACATGCACTCGTGTGCATTTTTCTTACATCCAGGCTCATTATCACAAGACCCAGGTGCTGTGCCCAAGAGGAGCTTCTCTTATGAGGAGGGGGACAGGGGAGGATATGGGGGGGGGGGGGAGGAGGAGGACAGGGGAGGATAGGGACAGGGGAGGATAGGGACAGGGGAGGATATGGGGGGGGGGAGGAGGGGGAGGAATAGGAGACGAGGGTGGGAGATTGTAGAGGAAGGGAGGGAGAGGAGAGGATGGGAGAGAGCAAAGGAGAGGGGAGAGGAAAGGAGGGAAGGGGAATGCAGACATGATGCTGGTGTTTAATTAGAAGTGGGTGAGGGTCGTTAACGTCGTCAAAGTCTCTCAAACTTACCCCAGTCGCTCGGATTCCTCGCGGCTGTTGCCGTGGTTACCGCAGGCTGTTTAAACACTCACATTACACACATTGGGGGGGGGGGGGGGTACCTACACCAGGTGTCCTGCAGCCAGCGAGAGGTGTGGGCTGGGGGATCTGATTCAGGTCTATCACACCCTTTTTTAAATGACTGTTTCACCGGCTTGCACTGCCCTGCTTAGTTCTGGGTTACAAAGAAAAGACATCCCTTTGGCAAATGTGACTCAAGACGGCCCACCCCACGCAGCGAGTAGCACCCCGGGTTCCAGGTCCTCTGTGACGCACCGTTCCCCCGCTCTCAAAAACCACCAGGGAAATATTTATAGAAAAGACCAAAGACTGCTGTGAATAATACAGGGGGCGGGGGAGAGAGGAGAGAGAGAAAATGAATGGGCTGACTAGAGGGCTGGAGGTGAGGAGTGACTGATGGCCAACAGCCTTCCGAGGCGTGTCCGTACTCCACCTCCAGCGAGGCTGGTGCTCCACCTCCCGAGAGGCGGAAGGCCACGCTTCATCACAACAGACCATTTTTCTTTGTGACTGAGACGATGAGAATAGAGCAACCAGGGCGGTTTATAGCAGATGCTTTTAGCCAAAGCGTCACGCAGTCGTCCGTGGCTGACAGACTGCGTATGGCGCATGTCCTGTAACTATGTGTCAGACTGATTAGAGTCTGGTTGAAGCAGTCTCACCTGGCCCCAGTCAGACTGATTAGAGTCTGGTTGAAGCAGCCTCACCTGGCCCCAGTCAGACTGATTAGAGTCTGGTTGAAGCAGCCTCACCTGGCCCGCAGACGCTTATTTTGTGGCCCCCGACATGCCTGGTTATGAATGCATAATAATTATAATTAAAAAAATCAAATAAAATCCTGACCTGCTTTGGATCTACTTATGTGTGTGAAAGCTCCTTCTCTGCCATGGGAATAATAAAATCAAAGCAGCGTCCCGTCTAATTGACAGACATTTGGCAGACTATCTCAGAGCAGCTACAACTGAGCAACAACCAGATCTGAAAGTACTTGAAAAGAATGCAGACTCAGAGCTCTCACTAGGAATAAGTAACAACTGTTTGTTATATTGTTATTGTTATTAATATTTGTGAAATGCAGACTCAGAGCTCTCAATAGGAATAAGTAAAAAGTTGTTTGTTATATTGTTATTGTTATTAATATTTGTGAAATGCAAACTCAGAGCTCTCAATAGGAATAAGTAAAAAGTTGTTTGTTATATTGTTATTGTTATTAATATTTGTGAAATGCAAACTCAGAGCTCTCAATAGGAATAAGTAAAAAGTTGTTTGTTATATTGTTATTGTTATTAATATTTGTGAAATGCAAACTCAGAGCTCTCAATAGGAATAAGTAAAAAGTTGTTTGTTATATTGTCATTGTTATTAATATTTGTGAAATGCAGACTCAGAGCTCTCACTAGGAATAAGTAGCAATTGCAAACTTTATCAATGTCATCAATGCAAAGCTATTCACTCCAGTGTTAATAAAACATCAGCTTGACCAACACTTGACACTACATTTGTTACTCAAATTGAGAATATTTGTTAAATATTCCATGATGCTTTGGAATGCATTAAAAATGACAAGCAAGACAGCATATTAAACAGCAGTAGTAAATACAGCGAATAAAATGGTACAAATATATGTTAATAATAATTTGTGGCCCTTTGCACCTGTTGTGGTTTACATGTGGCCCTCTTGGCCTCTGAAGTTGAGTACCCCTGACCTACACACTCTATTCTATTTTTGATGTGTCTCTTACGGGACGACGTGTGTATTGTGTCCAGGAATCCGCTCAGGACGGGGTGATCACCAGGGACATCCACAGGACCTTCCCTGCCCACGACTACTTCAAGGACTCGGACGGGGACGGACAGGACTCCCTCTACAAGATCTGCAAGGTGAGAGTCACACGCCTGGAGGCCTCACCCGGATAACCACACCCCCATTAAATACTATACTATACAGACGTATAGCAAGAAAGCAATCCACTTTCATTAAAACCATACAGCCAACAATTCAACAATTATAGGAATGAGTGGGGGCGAGTGTGTAAGGCGATGTCCCCCCTAACAGAAGTGGATATGGTGGATAACTGTATTTAGTAGGCTATTGGCTATTATGATCCTTGCTGTCTGTCCCACCTCACCAGACTGTGTCACGCTATCGTCTGATGTTTAATAGCTTTGACTGTGCAGCCACTCCACAAGGACTGGGGTTGGGTGGAGGGGTGGGCAGGTGAATCAGTGGGTGGTTCTGATATGAGCTTGTTGTAAGTCTAGAGGTAAGAGGGGGAGGTGGTGAGAGGGAAGAGAGAGGAAGAGTGGTTGAGGGGTGAGAGAGGGAAGAGAGAGAAGAGGGGGAGGTGGTGAGAGAGGAAGAGGGGTGAGCTAGAGAGAGGAAGAGGAGAGGAAGAGGTGGAAGGTGGTGAGAGAGGAAGAGGGGTGAAGTTAGTGAGAGAGGAAGAGAGAGGAAGATGGGTGAAGGTGGGGAGGAGAGGAAGATGCGCTGGAGGTTGTGAGAGAGAAGATGGTGGAGTGGGTGAGAGAGGATAGAGCCAGGAAGAGGTGGAGGTGGTGAGAGCGAAGAGGGGTGGAGGTGGTTGAGAGAGAGAAGAGGGGTGGGGTGGTGAGAGAGGAAGGAGGGGTGGAGGTGGTGAGAGAGGAAGAGGGGTGGAGGTGGGATGAGGACGAGAGGAAGAGGAGGAAGAGGGTGGAGGTGGTGAGAGAGAAGAGGTGTGAAGTAGTGAGAGCGGAAGAGAGAGGACGGATGGGTGAAGGTGGGAGAGAGGAAGATGGGTGGAGGTGGATGAGAGAGGAAGAGGGGGAGGTGGTGAAGAGAGAAGAGCCAGGAAGAGGGTGGAGGTGGTGAGAGAGGAAGAGGGGTGGAGGTGGTGAGAGAGAGTAAGAGGGGTGGAGGTGTTGCGAGAGGAAGAGGGGTGGAGGTGGTGAGAGAGGAAGATGGGTTGGAGGTGGTGAGAGAGGGAAGGGGGTGGAGGTGGTGAGAGAGGAAGAGCAGGAGAGGTGTGGAGGTGATGGAGAGAGGAAGAGGGGTGGACGGTGGTGAGAGAGAGGAAGAGGGGTGGAGGTGGTGAGAGAGAAGAGGGGGGAGGTGGTGAGAGGGAAGAGGGGTGGAGGTGGGGAGAGAGAGGAAGATGGGTGGAGGTGTGAGAGATATCCAGCCAAACTAGGTCAGTGTGGAGAGCATCTTCATCTATATGCAAATCTATGACCATCCACCTGATTGGCTACAGATCTGTTGCTGATAAGGTTGACCGAGGTCACGTCCAGGGTAGCCTCACCGTTCAGGTGACCCATAATCCCACATGATCTATCCGTGTTCTCTTTATGATAAGTGTTTTTCACCAGAGCACAACATGCACTTTGTAACAGCTGTCCAGTAACACCACAGTCCTCTACTGGTTACACTGGGAGCTGTCCAGTAACACCACAGTCCTCTACTGGTTACACTGGGAGCTGTCCAGTAACACCACAGTCCTCTACTGGTTACACTGGGAGCTGTCCAGTAACACCACAGTCCTCTACTGGTTACACTGGGAGCTGTCCAGTAACACCACAGTCCTCTACTAGTTACACTGGGAGCTGTCCAGTAACACCACAGTCCTCTACTGGTTACACTGGGAGCTGTCCAGTAACACCACAGTCCTCTACTGGTTACACTGGGAGCTGTCCAGTAACACCACAGTCCTCTACTGGTTACACTGGGAGCTGTCCAGTAACACCACAGTCCTCTACTGGTTACACTGGGAGCTGTCCAGTAACACCACAGTCCTCTACTGGTTACACTGGGAGCTGTCCAGTAACACCACAGTCCTCTACTGGTTACACTGGGAGCTGTCCAGTAACACCACAGTCCTCTACTGGTTACACTGGGAGCTGTCCAGTAACACCACAGTCCTCTACTGGTTACACTGGGAGCTGTCCAGTAACACCACAGCCCTCTACTGGTTACACTGGGAGCTGTCCAGTAACACCACAGCCCTCTACTGGTTACACTGGGAGCTGTCCAGTAACACCACAGTCCTCTACTGGTTACACTGGGAGCTGTCCAGTAACACCACAGTCCTCTACTGGTTACACTGGGAGCTGTCCAGTAACACCACAGTCCTCTACTAGTTACACTGGGAGCTGTCCAGTAGCACCACAGCCCTCTACTGGTTACACTGGGAGCTGTCCAGTAACACCACAGCCCTCTACTGGTTACACTGGGAGCTGTCCAGTAGCACCACAGCCCTCTACTGGTTACACTGGGAGCTGTCCAGTAACACCACAGTCCTCTACTGGTTACACTGGGAGCTGTCCAGTAACACCACAGTCCTCTACTGGTTACACTGGGAGCTGTCCAGTAACACCACAGCCCTCTACTGGTTACACTGGGAGCTGTCCAGTAACACCACAGCCCTCTACTGGTTACACTGGGAGCTGTCCAGTAACACCACAGTCCTCTACTGGTTACACTGGGAGCTGTCCAGTAACACCACAGTCCTCTACTGGTTACACTGGGAGCTGTCCAGTAACACCACAGTCCTCTACTGGTTACACTGGGAGCTGTCCAGTAACACCACAGTCCTCTACTGGTTACACTGGGAGCTGTCCAGTAACACCACAGTCCTCTACTGGTTACACTGGGAGCTGTCCAGTAACACCACAGTCCTCTACTGGTTACACTGGGAGCTGTCCAGTAACACCACAGCCCTCTACTGGTTACACTGGGAGCTGTCCAGTAACACCACAGTCCTCTACTGGTTACACTGGGAGCTGTCCAGTAGCACCACAGCCCTCTACTGGTTACACTGGGAGCTGTCCAGTAACACCACAGCCCTCTACTAGTTACACTGGGAGCTGTCCAGTAACACCACAGTCCTCTACTGGTTACACTGGGAGCTGTCCAGTAACACCACAGTCCTCTACTGGTTACACTGGGAGCTGTCCAGTAACACCACAGCCCTCTACTGGTTACACTGGGAGCTGTCCAGTAGCACCACAGCCCTCTACTGGTTACACTGGGAGCTGTCCAGTAACACCACAGCCCTCTACTAGTTACACTGGGAGCTGTCCAGTAACACCACAGTCCTCTACTGGTTACACTGGGAGCTGTCCAGTAACACCACAGCCCTCTACTGGTTACACTGGGGGTAGCCCAGTACGACCACAGTATCTCTTGGTCTCTCTCTCTTCCGGGCTTACACAGTATCTCTTGGTCTCTCTCTCTTCCGGGCTTACACTGTATCTCTATGTCTCTCTCTCTTCCAGGCCTACTCTGTCTATGATGAGGAGATTGGCTACTGTCAGGGCCAGTCCTTTCTGGCTGCGGTTCTGCTGCTGCATGTAAGTACCCACCCTGTCACCCTCACCCAGCCTCTCTCACCCTGTCACCCTCACCCAGCCTCCCTCACCCTGTCACCCTCACCCAGCCTCTCCCACCCTATCACCCTCACCCAGCCTCTCTCACCCCGTCTCTCTCACCCCGTCACCCTCACCCAGCCTCTCTCACCCTGTCACCCTCACCCAGCCTCTCTCACCCTGTCACCCTCACCCAGCCTCTCTCACCCTGTCACCCTCACCCAGCCTCTCTCACCCTGTCACCCTCACCCAGTCTCTCTCACCCTGTCACCCTCACCCAGCCTCTCTCACCCTGTCACCCTCACCCAGCCTCTCTCACCCTGTCACCCTCACCCAGCCTTTCTCACCCTGTCACCCTCACCCAGCCTCTCTCACCCTGTCACCCTCACCCAATCTCTCTCACCCAGTCTCTCTCACCCTGTCACCCTCACCCAGCCTCTCTCACCCTGTCACCCTTACCAAGCCTCTCACCCAGCCTCTCTCACCCTGTCACCCTCACCCAGCCTCTCTCACCCAGTCTCTCTCACCCTGTCACCCTCACCCAGTCTCTCTCACCCTGTCACCCTCACCCAGCCTCTCTCACCCTGTCACCCTCACCCAGCCTCTCTCACCCAGCCTCTCTCATGCAATCACTCTCACCCTGTGTGTGTGTGTGTGTGTGTGTGTGTGTGTGTGTGTGTGTGTGTGTGTGTGTGTGTGTGTGTGTGTGTGTGTGTGTGTGTGTGTGTGTGTGTGTGTGTGTGTGTGTGTGTGTGTGTGTGTGTGTGTGTGTGTGTGTGTGTGTGTGTGTGTGTGTGTGTGTGTGTGTGTGTGTCCTAGATGCCAGAGGAACAGGCCTTCTGTGTGCTGGTGAAGATCATGTATGAATACGGGCTCCGGTCTCTCTACAAGAACAACTTTGAGGACCTCCACTGCAAGTTCTACAAGCTGGAAAAACTAATGCAGGTAAGTGTTGATGATCTGTGAGGTCACGTGACCTGAGGTCACGTGACGCTCCGTCAGGTCAGTGCTGATATGATCAGGGATCGCCTCCAAGGGTTTCTTTGCACATTGAAAACATGAAATGTGCAAAGAGTGAAGATGAAAGATGGCTAAGCAAAATATGGATTTTATATCGATATCGATGTATAATCGATTTTGTATATGGTAACATCCTGAAATGGCAATTGTTATCTTTTCTGGTTTAAAAAGGCTGCTTTACAGTAAAGTCATGTCATGTTCTGAACTCACCAGACTGTTCTAGCTGCTCTGTCATTAGACGTTCAACACATAACTGACCAACAGTCAACCCTATCACTGCATTGTGGATGTCCAGGTATTTGGACATGGCGCTATTTAAGCATTTGAACTGATTTGAACACTCTTTGGACTGAGACGGACAGACAGACAGACAGACAGCTGGTGCTAAATTGAGCCCTTTATTAGATGCTGTCGGCTGATGTTCCCTACACGCTCAAATCCACTCGCTAAGTGGACTTTAATTTGTCTACTAAATCCACTTAAGTGCCCTTAGCAGCATTTCGTGGCTAACTCTGTTAGCATTGATGGAAGCGACGGATGCTCTTCTGCCGTACACACACACACACACACACACACACACACACACACACACACACACACACACACACACACTGTGCATAGCAGTGTCCTCTGTTGACAGCCCTGGATGTGAAGGGGTTAGCGTGGCCTGGTTAGGGGCTGGTTAGGGCCCATCCCGTCAGAAGACACCTCCTCCACTTAATGGAATTTTGCGTCATATTCGTTTCATGGCAATTTGTTTCCCACGGCTCTCAGAGACAACAGAGTTAATTCAGTGTCACGAGCCATCAACAAGCAGAGGCTGAGGTCTGAGTTGGCTGTGACTGAGTGACTGAGTGACTGAGTGACTGACTGATGACTGACTGACTGACTGACTGACTGTGTGTGTGTGTGTGTGTGTGTGTGTGTGTGTGTGTGTGTGTGTGTGTGTGTGTGTGTGTGTGTGTGTGTGTGTGTGTGTGTGTGTGTGTGTGTGTGTGTGTGTGTGTGTGTGTGTGTGGAGGGAGTTCCTGTTTTAAACGGTAACACAAAATGGCAGCCCTGCATCACTATGTGAAATGTATCCTTTTGATGGATTGATTGATGCCCTGTCAGGAAACTGTGGAGGGGTGTGTGTGTGTGTGTGTGTTCAGACGTTCAGAATTTGTGTGTACGAATAAGAGGGATGGGGACTTTTATCCTCAAGATGCTAATTCAAAGCTTAATTTTTTTAAAGCTTAACTATGCTAAGGTAAACCTTGATTTAAAGACCACGTTTTCATAGCAACTATGCTTATCCCACTCTGTGTTATGCATACAGTTCCAATGAAACAATGGTGTCTTCTGCTACTTTCTATTGGCTGCTGCTATGTTCAAACCAGCAAACTTTATTTATAGAACGCTTTTCGTGCAAAACAGCCAAATAAAGTGCTTAACCAGGGAAACAGCCCAACAGGGAGGAGATATTTAAAATGAGATTAAGAGAACGGCACAAATCATGAGTCACAGAGGGACAAGTCAGGGCTGAGATTAAATGAGGAAAATGACACATTAAGATGCAACTTAAAATCGATGTTTTGAGATGAAGGAAAATCTTGACCCATTGTGATGCCTTAGGTGGTATTTCAAAGGTCATTCTTCTCAGGTCGTAGGTCTCTGATTGTAGTTCTCAAGTCATAGTTCTCAGGTCGTAGGTCACAGGTCAAAGTTCTGAGGTTGTAGGTCTCAGGTTGTAGTTCTCAGGTCGTAGTTCTGAGGTCGTAGGTCGTTGTTCTCAGGTCATAAGTCTCAGGTCATAAGTGTTGTACCTTAGGAACGTCAAGAAGGCCAGGGTCTGAGGGATCTACAAGGAGTAAACATTGAAATCAAATATTTTCTATGTGAGCTAACAGCCTTCCTCCTCCTTCCCCTCCTCCTCTTCCTCCTCCACCTCCCCCCTGTCTCCCCTGTCTCCCCCGTCTCCCCCGTACAGGAGCAGCTTCCAGACCTGTGGGCTCACTTCCAGAAGCTGAGTCTGGAGGCCCACATGTACGCCTCCCAGTGGTTCCTCACGCTCTTCACCGCCAAATTCCCGCTCTGCATGGTGTTCCACATCACCGACCTGCTGCTGTCCGAGGTACCACCACAATACAGTAACACAACCACCACCATACAGTAACACAACCACCACAATACAGTAACACAACCACCACCATACAGTAACACAACCACCACACTACAGTAACACAACACACCACAATACAGTAACACAACCACCACAATACAGTAACACAACCACCACAATACAGTAACACAACCACCACAATACAGTAACACAACCACCACAATACAGTAACACAACCACCACAATACAGTAACACAACCACCACAATACAGTAACACAACCACCACAATACAGTAACACAACCACCACAATACAGTACACACCACACATACAGTAACACAACCACCACAATACAGTAACACAACCACCACAATACAGTAACACAACCACCACAATACAGTAACACAACCACCACAATACAGTAACACAACCACCACAATACAGTAACACAACCACCACAATACAGTAACACAACCACCACCATACAGTAACACAACCACCACAATACAGTACACCACCACATACACAACCACCACATACAGTAACACAACCACCACATACAGTAACACAACCACCACATACAGTAACACAACCACCACACATACAGTAACACAACCACCACAATACAGTAACACAACCACCACACTACAGTAACACAACCACCACAATACAGTAACACAACCACCACCATACAGTAACACAACCACCACATACAGTAACACAACCACCACAATACAGTAACACAACCACACATACAGTACACAACCACACATACAGTAACACAACCACCACAATACAGTAACACAACCACCACAATACAGTAACACAACCACCACAATACAGTAACACAACCACCACAATACAGTAACACAACCACCACAATACAGTAACACAACCACCACAATACAGTAACACAACCACCACAATACAGTAACACAACCACCACAATACAGTAACACAACCACCACAATACAGTAACACAACCACCACAATACAGTAACACAACCACCACAATACAGTAACACAACCACCACAC
This sequence comes from Muraenolepis orangiensis, assembly GCA_027704905.1. Taxonomy (NCBI): domain Eukaryota; kingdom Metazoa; phylum Chordata; class Actinopteri; order Gadiformes; family Muraenolepididae; genus Muraenolepis; species Muraenolepis orangiensis. Next base: position 2,214,548 of record CM051004.1, read on the forward strand.
TACAGTAACACAACCACCACAATACAGTAACACAACCACCACATACAGTAACACAACCACCACCATACAGTAACACAACCACCACACTACAGTAACACAACCACCACAATACAGTACACAACCACCACCATACAGTAACACAACCACCACCATACAGTAACACAACCACCACATACAGTAACACAACCACCACCATACAGTAACACAACCACCACACTACAGTAACACAACCACCACAATACAGTAACACAACCACCACAATACAGTAACACAACCACCACATACAGTAACACAACCACCACATACAGTAACACAACCACCACAATACAGTAACACAACCACCACATACAGTAACACAACCACCACAATACAGTAACACAACCACCACCATACAGTAACACAACCACCACATACAGTAACACAACCACCACAATACAGTAACACAACCACCACAATACAGTAACACAACCACCACAATACAGTAACACAACCACCACAATACAGTAACACAACCACCACAATACAGTAACACAACCACCACAATACAGTAACACAACCACCACAATACAGTACACAACCACAATACAGTAACACAACCACCACAATACAGTAACACAACCACCACAATACAGTAACACAACCACCACAATACAGTAACACAACCACCACAATACAGTAACACAACCACAATACAGTAACACAACCACCACAATACAGTAACACAACCACAATACAGTAACACAACCACCACAATACAGTAACACAACAACCACAATACAGTAACACAACCACCACAATACAGTAACACAACCACCACAATACAGTAACACAACCACAATACAGTAACACAACCACCACAATACAGTAACACAACCACCACAATACAGTACACACAACCACAATACAGTAACACAACCACCACAATACAGTAACACAACCACAATACAGTAACACAAGAACAGGTACTGCACCTTCTGGACCTCTATTAAAGAAAGTTACACAATACCAACACACACACACATCGTCATAACTACACACACACACATCGTCATAACTACACACACACACACATCGTCATAACTACACACACACACATCGTCATAACTACACTCACACACATCGTCATAACTACACTCACACACATCGTCATAACTACACACACACACACATCGTCATAACTACACACACACACATCGTCATAACTACACACACACACATCGTCATAACTACACTCACACACATCGTCATAACTACACACACACATCGTCATATCTACACACACACACACATCGTCATAACTACACACACACACATCGTCATATCTACACACACACACATCGTCATACTACACACACACACACATCGTCATATCTACACACACACACATCGTCATATCTACACACACACACACATCGTCATATCTACACACACACACACATCGTCATATCTACACACACACACATCGTCATATCTACACACACACACACATCGTCATATCTACACACACACACACATCGTCATATCTACACACACACACATCGTCATATCTACACACACACACATCGTCATATCTACACACACACACATCGTCATATCTACACACACACACACATCGTCATATCTACACACACACACATCGTCATATCTACACACACACACATCGTCATATCTACACACACACACCCAGCATTTGATGTAGTGCTCACTACTCTCTCCTCGTCCCTCTCCTTCTCCCCTCGTTCTTTCCTCCTTTTCTTTTTGCCTCTCCCCTTCTCTCACTGCAGACATCTTGTCTTCTGCTCTCTCTCTCTTTCTCTCTATCTTTTTCTCTCTCTCTATCTTTTTCTCTCTATATATATTTTCTCTCTCTCTCTCTCTCTCGCCCTCTCTCTATCTTTTTCTCTATATTCTTTCATTCTCTTTTTTCTCTCTCTCTCTCTCTCTCTCTCTCTCTCTCTCTCTCTCTCTCTCTCTCTCTCTCTCTCTCTCTCTCTCTCTCTCTCTCTCTCTCTCTCTCTCTCTCTCTCTCTCCCCCCCCCCCCCCCCCCCCCCCTCAGGCAGGGCAATTAAAAGTTTCTCAGGTTTTTTTTTCCCGGCCAGTGAACCGCATGATGAGAATCTGATTCACTACCTCCCCTCACCTCCTCCGCTCACTCCTCCCCTCACCTCCTCCGCTCACTCCTCCCCTCACCTGCTCCACTCACTCCTCCCCTCACCTGCTCCACTCACTCCTCCCCTCACCTACTCCTCTGACCTCCTCCTCCTCCTCTCACTCCCTGCCTCCTCCCCTCACCTGCTCCTCTTTCTCCCTGCCTCCGCCCCTCACCTGCTCCTCTTTCTCCCTGCCTCCTCCCCTCACCTGCTCCTCCTCCTCTCACTCCCTGCCTCCGCCCCTCACCTTCTCCTCTGACCACCTCCTTCCTTCACCGCCTTCTCCTCTCACTCCTTACCTCCTTTCCTTTACCTCCTCACCTCCTTCCCCACCTCATCCCCTCAGCTGCTCCTCTGACCTCCTCCCTCCTTTACCACCTCCTCCCCTCACTCCCCTCCTGCTCATGTCCTCCCCGCTCTCTCCTCCTCCCCCCACCTCCTCCCCTCACCTCCTCCTCCCCACCTCCTCCCCTTCCTTCCCCTCCTCCCCTCTCCTCCTCCCCCCACCTCCTCCCCTCACCTCCTCCCCTCTCCTCCTCCCCTCTCCTCCTCCCCTCACCTCCTCCCCTCTCCTCCTCCTCCCCACCTCCTCCCCTTCCTTCCCCTCCTCCCCTCGTGGGGTGTTATTTTATTCACTAGTTATTTAGTGGTGACTTATCTGTTAGGAGCACCTAAAACTCAGCTGATAAACACAGGGCCCTTTATAGGAAGAGAATAACTCTCTATCTCTCTATAAGAGGCTTAGACAGCAAGCTTGCTTCAAGCTGTGTGGTGAAGGGAACTAGTGTTTACATTGGCAAGCACAGAGGGAATAGAGAAACAAACGAGAAATAACGTTATTAGTAACGGCATTAACAGAAAAAGTGAAAATCTTCCGGTTATCTTGGTCGTCTCTCTCTCTCTCTCTCTCTCACTCTCTCTCTCTCTCTCTCTCTCTCTCTCTCTCTCTCTCTCTCTCCTCTCTCTCTCTCTCTCTCTCTCTCTCTCTCTCTCTCTCTCTCTCTCTCTCTCTCTCTCTCTCTCTCTCTCTCTCTCTCTCTCTCTCTCTCTCTCTCTCTCTCTCTCTCATTAACTGCCGCAGGCTAATGTGTGATAGGTTGTTGATGGGGATTGGCAACTCTCTCTCTCTCTCTCTCTCTCTCTCTCTCTCTCTCTCTCTCTCTCTCTCTCTCTCTCCCTTTCCTTTCTACTGCGCACACACACTCACCAACCCACACACACCCATAAACCATGCCCAAGGACACACAAACACCCACCCACCCACCCACATATGCACGCAGAGCCTCCACGCCAACCATGCCCACACAGATCCACCCACACACGCACTTATTCACCCGCCTACACACCCACACACACATCCACCCTAACCCTCCCTTACACACTCATTCACCTCACCAACACACACACACGCATACAGAGCCGGAGTCTCAGCCTGCCAGCGCCATCTAGGGGCCCGGAGGGGAGATGCGCACATCGCCGGCTGTTATTAATAGAACTGTCAGGGTATTTTTAGCCCTGAGTTGCCATGTGGATAGGTTGTCAGGGCAACAGGGGAGACGGGTGTTCCCGGGCAGAGTTGACACCGTTTTGTCCCTCTGTCTCATCGTGCACCTGTCTGTCTGTCTGTCTGTCCCTCTGCCTGTGTCTCTCTGTCCGGCTGCCTTCCAGTCTTATTGTCTGCCTGTATGTCCCTCTGCCTGTATGTCTCTCTAGCTCTCTGTCTGTGTCCCTCTATCTGTCTGTCTGTCCCTCTGCCTGTATGTCTCTCTAGCTCTCTGTCTGTGTCCCTCTATCTGTCTGTCTGTCCCTCTGCCTGTATGTCTCTCTAGCTCTCTGTCTGTGTCCCTCTATCTGTCTGTCTGTCCCTCTGCCTGTATGTCTCTCTAGCTCTCTGTCTGTGTCCCTCTATCTGTCTGTCTGTCCCTCTGCCTGTATGTCTCTCTAGCTCTCTGTCTGTGTCCCTCTATCTGTCTGTCTGTCCCTCTGCCTGTATGTCTCTCTAGCTCTCTGTCTGTGTCCCTCTATCTGTCTGTCTGTCCCTCTGCCTGTATGTCTCTCTAGCTCTCTGTCTGTGTCCCTCTATCTGTCTGTCTGTCCCTCTGCCTGTATGTCTCTCTAGCTCTCTGTCTGTGTCCCTCTATCTGTCTGTCTGTCCCTCTGCCTGTATGTCTCTCTAGCTCTCTGTCTGTGTCTCTCTATCTGTCTGTCTGTCCCTCTGCCTGTATGTCTCTCTAGCTCTCTGTCTGTGTCCCTCTATCTGTCTGTCTGTCCCTCTGCCTGTATGTCTCTCTAGCTCTCTGTCTGTGTCCCTCTATCTGTCTGTCTGTCCCTCTGCCTGTATGTCTCTCTAGCTCTCTGTCTGTGTCTCTCTATCTGTCTGTCTGTCCCTCTGCCTGTATGTCTCTCTAGCTCTCTGTCTGTGTCTCTCTATCTGTCTGTCTGTCCCTCTGCCTGTATGTCTCTCTAGCTCTCTGTCTGTGTCTCTCTATCTGTCTGTCCCTCTGCCTGTATGTCTCTCTAGCTCTCTGTCTGTGTCCCTCTATCTGTCCCTCTGCCTGTATGTCTCTCTATCTGTCTGTCTGTCCCGCTGCTTTCCTAATAATAAAAAAATGATATAAATGTGGAGGATTGAATCCTCTTTATTGGTCACATGCAGTGAGATGAGCTCCTCTCATGTGACCCATCCCAGTAGAGGAGCAGTGAGATGAGCTCCTCTCATGTGACCCATCCCAGTAGAGGAGCAGTGAGATGAGCTCCTCTCATGTGACCCATCCCAGTAGAGGAGCAGTGAGATGAGCTCCTCTCATGTGACCCATCCCAGTAGAGGAGCAGTGAGATGAGCTCCTCTCATGTGACCATCCCAGTAGAGGAGCAGTGAGATGAGCTCCTCTCATGTGACCCATCCCAGTAGAGGAGCAGTGAGATGAGCTCCTCTCATGTGACCCATCCCAGTAGAGGAGCAGTGAGATGAGCTCCTCTCATGTGACCCATCCCAGTAGAGGAGCAGTGAGATGAGCTCCTCTCATGTGACCCATCCCAGTAGAGGAGCAGTGAGATGAGCTCCTCTCATGTGACCCATCCCAGTAGAGGAGCAGTGAGATGAGCTCCTCTCATGTGACCCATCCCAGTAGAGGAGCAGTGAGATGAGCTCCTCTCATGTGACCCATCCCAGTAGAGGAGCAGTGAGATGAGCTCCTCTCATGTGACCCATCCCAGTAGAGGAGCAGTGAGATGAGCTCCTCTCATGTGACCCATCCCAGTAGAGGAGCAGTGAGATGAGCTCCTCTCATGTGACCCATCCCAGTAGAGGAGCAGTCCATCCCAGTAGAGGAGCAGTGGGCAGCTGTTGTTTACACAGGGAGCAGGGGAGGGTCTGGAGCCTTGCTCAAGGGCACTGAGGCAGTGCCCAGGCGTTTCGGGATTTGAACCGGCGACCTTCCGGTTCCCAAGCCGAGTCCCAACAGACTGAGCTACCCTGCCGCCCCTGTCTCACTGACAGGGTCCTGTCTCACTGTCTCACTGACAGGGTCCTGTCTCACTGACTGGGTCCTGTCTCACTGTCTCACTGACTGGGTCCTGTCTCACTGACTGGGTCCTGTCTCACTGACTGGGTCCTGTCTCACTGTCTCACTGACTGGGTCCTGTCTCACTGACAGGGTCCTGTCTCACTGACAGGGTCCTGTCTCACTGACAGGGTCCTGTCTCACTGACTGGGTCCTGTCTCACTGTCTCACTGACTGGGTCCTGTCTCACTGACTGGGTCCTGTCTCACTGACTGGGTCCTGTCTCACTGTCTCACTGACTGGGTCCTGTCTCACTGACAGGGTCCTGTCTCACTGTCTGGCTCTCCCTCTGTCTGTTTTTAACCTCTCCCTCTTTCTACCTCTCTGTCTGTCTGTCCTTATCTGGCAAATACAAATAAATTAAAGCCTAAACATATAAACCAAATATAACCTAATAATCATAATGTTAACATACAACAAATTAAGAACCCCCATGAAATTGGCTGTAGAAGCTGTCATGCGTTCTTCTAACGGGCCTCACAGGACTGTCTTAGTAGGTCAGCTCGGCTTCAGGTGAGACCAAGATGACGGGAGTTCAGGATTCAACATTCAAGATAACTTTATTTATCCTGAGGGAAATTAAGGTGCAACAGTTGAAACGGGGGGAATAAATGCACACAAAATAAACTAATACCTAAAAACGAAATAACCACAAACTAAACTAAACTAAACTAGTATAAACAAAATAGAACTAAATGAACTCTAAATGAAATCTAAATGTATTGATAGATGAATTGCACAATTTACAGTATTATTACAGTAATACGTAGGTATATACAATATACAACAATACGTATAGTGCAAATTGGCAGTAATAAAATACTAATAAATAACTCTGAAAAATACTGAAAAAGTGACATGTGAAAAGTGAAAAGTGAAATTGAATTGACAGTGCAAAATTACAGTGAAAGGATTTACAGTGCGTTGACCTCAGGTCACTGAGTCTCCACTGCCTCTCACGACCCGAGGTAGATGAGTTATAGAGTCTGATGGCCACAGGAAGAAAGGACTTCCTGTGGCGTTCTGTGGTGCACCTGGGTGGAATGAGTCTGTTGCTGAAGGTGCTTCTGTATGAGGTCAGCACCTGATGGTTGAGGGGCCCTGGGCCCTGGTGCCATGTTGAGGCCCTTCAGAGGCCCTGGGCCCTGGTGCCATGTTGAGGCCCTTCAGAGGCCCTGGGCCCTGGTGCCATGTTGAGGCCCTTCAGAGGCCCTGGGCCCTGGTGCCATGTTGAGGCCCTTCAGAGGCCCTGGTGCCATGTTGAGGCCCTTCAGAGGCCCTGGGCCCTGGTGCCATGTTGAGGCCCTTCAGAGGCCCTGGTCCCAGATATTCGAGATATTCGCCGATAACGTATTATTGTGTAGAATGTTGTACAACACTGTTTTTATAGGGTCCCTTGTTTCATCAAGTAGGATTTTTAAGTTAAGTTAAAAGTGATCATCATTAGCATACAGTCGCACCTTGAAAACATTCCTAACAGAAACCATTTGATGTATTATTCAATGGCCTGCTGTTGTTTTTAATACATATCCTCTCCTCTCCTCCCATGTAGGGTTTGAACATCATCTTCAATGTAGCCCTGGCTCTTCTAAAGGTTGGTATTCATTCCATTATTAAATGTACCGTCTCCATCCATAAGTATCAACCTGTCTCCCCCTGCTGGTGACAGCCTACCACTACAACCACTGTTTTCAGAAGCCAGATCACGTTCAATGTCTGTTGAATACAGAAGACATGGTACAATTACTCAACAAAATGAATCTCCTTTCACTGCTCATTGAGTGTCTTGGTCCTGATGTGATGATTGGATGGTCGATTGTTTCTCCATGCTAGAACACCTAATCATGACACACTGGACAATAATTATATATATATCATTTGGAGAGAGATACAATTAATCATTATATTATTGTTCAGATTTTTATACTATTATTATTGTTATTATAGTCTCTAGGAGGGAGAGATGCCTTGAGTCTCTTGAGTGTGAACAGCCTCAGTCCAGTCTGGTTACGGTGCTGATGATGTCACTGTGGTGATGATGTCACTGTGGTGATGTCACAACAGAGCACGTGGGCTACAAGACCAGCATCCACCACGGCACACACCCGAAGAGGAGAGGAGAGGGGAGGAGGGGGAGGGGTGGAGGAGATAGACAGAAGGGAGAGGCAGGGGAGAGATCTCAGGAGAGAGAGAGAGAGAGAGAGAGAGAGAGAGAGAGAGAGAGAGAGAGAGAGAGAGAGAGAGAGAGAGAGAGAGAGAGAGAGAGAGAGAGAGAGAGAGAGAGAGAGAGAGAGAGAGAGAGAGAGAGAGAGAGAGAGAGAGAGAGAGAGAGAGAGAGAGGCTTCCACAGCCAGTCTCCTATTGGCCAGGCATGACGGCATTCTCCCTAGAGACTCCCCCCCTCCTCTGCCCTCTCTCATCTGCTCTCTCTCTCTCTCCTCCCCTCTCTCTATCTCTCTCTCTCTCTCCTCCCCTCTCTCATCTGCTCTCTCTCTCTCTCTCTCTCTCTCTCCTCCCCTCTCTCTCTCCTCCCCTCTCTCTCCTCTCCTCTCTCTCTCTCTCTCTCCTCCCCTCTCTCTCTCTCTCTCTCCTCCCCTCTCTCTCTCTCTCTCTCTCTCTATCTCCGGTTCTCTCGCCTCCTTTTTTCCCGTCTCTCCCAGACTCCATCCCTGCTAGGCTACACTAGCAGCAGCAGTGGCTAACATTAGCATTAGCCTTTAGTCATTAGCCACGGTGCAGTGGAAGCCCAGTGATGGGAGGCCTTTTTTTTACCCTTCCTGGATTGGTAGCAATGCTAGATAGATAGCTAGCCAGCCTGTGGACTATTCTCTTCCTATCCTCTTGTCTCCTCTGCACCTCCTGTTCCGCCTCCTATCTGCCTCGGCCAGGGAGCAAGAAGCCTCCGAGACTGCTGCTTTGCACCTGCTAGCATCACATGCTTTAGCTGGACAGACAGACTGACAGAGAGAGAGAGAGAGAGAGAGAGAGAGAGAGAGAGAGAGAGAGAGAGAGAGAGAGAGAGAGAGAGAGAGAGAGAGAGAGAGAGAGAGAGAGAGAGAGAGAGAGAGAGAGAGAGAGAGAGAGAGAGAGAGAGAGAGAGAGAGAGAGAGAGAGAGAGAGAGAGAGAGAGAGAGAGAGCACTGTTGTTGAGTGTTTGCCTGCCTCGCCCGAGCTGCTACATTCTGGACAGCCACAGATCTGTTTAGCTTCCTCTGGAGCTATTGGGATCCTCAGGGACGGGTTCAAAGCTCAGGAGGGAGAAGGAGGAAGTGGGCCTGCTGGTAAACATACCCTGGATTCTGAGTGATTAGCTCACGTGGACGTTCTCTGCTTCCTCGTCAGCCTCCTCTTCATCCGCCCGTGTTCAGCCTTCATGTAGCCTGGTCAACAAGGCTCTAGTATTCAGGACAAACAGCAGGAGACCACTGAGCGTCCTCCTGTCCTCCCTGTGAGCTAACGTGATATAAAGGCCCGGCTGCCACACAGACTCAAGCTAGCGGGGGGAATAGCTCTGTCCCTCACTTGCCACTGGTGTCTGTTGCTAGGCAACCATCTGGCTGCCCAGGGGACTCGGAAGGACGAGCAAGTTAGGAGCGAGGGGACGATGAGTGACAGGTGGTTGTGACCAGGGCTTCCAGCCCAGTCGGTCCTGCCGGGAGTCGGACATCATGCCGGGACCCGATCCGAGCCGTGGTGCTGAGGCTGTGGCGTTACCGTGCCAACGACCGATCTCTGGACTCTGACGACGGACCCCATCTCCTGCTCAGGTCAGACTGGATCGTCGGGATTCACTGAGCACATAACCACGCCAGTTCTACAAGTGCCCAGTTGTGTCCAGGCAGCCCCGCGCCTGACTTCTGCCTGACCTCCGTGTGACCTCGTCGTCTCTCCCAAACTGTCCGCCAACTCTCAGCCTGGCTCAGAACTACAACCCCCAGAATTCCCCGGGGCCTTCGGACGACATGCTGGAACCCACCGCCGCCACCCTGGCCCAAGCACGGGACCCGCTCCCCTCCTCAACCTCCACCTCCCCCTGCCCGACACCTCCCTCCTCATCTCCCCCCCGCACCACGCCTTCGCTGCTGCCCCCTGCGGTGCGGCAGGGCCTGGAGGACGGGGGGGGCAAGGCGGAGGAGGAGGGGGCCGAGGGGGGGCAGGCGGAGTCTGTGTGCCGTGTGATGGGTCTCCTGGGCATGGGTCACCGTCTCTTCGTCCCCAAGCTGCTGGCGGTGAGGGCGGTTGTGTTTGTGTAGTCTCTGCCCTGTCAGCTCCATGTGTGCTGTTCTGTTCTGAGAGTGACCCACTTCTTCAAAATAATATAATAAACCTGGGAAACAGCGCCACCCTTTGGGGACGCTGGTGCCTGCCATGGCTAGCTCTGATTGATTTGTTAGCTTCTGGGTATTTAAGATAATTATAGACTAAGCTTGCCCAATACTGGTGTGTCGGAATGTGCGGAAGTAAATTATGTTTTGTCTCAATTTGTAGCTGTAGATGATCTGTCACGATGAGAAGAAGGCGAGAGATAACATTTGTTAGTCTGAGGAATCCCAAATGTATTCCAGGTTCACAAATATTCCACATTTTAAATGAATTGCATTGCTTTCTTGTGTGAATACCAACTTATCCACATTCTGAAACTACATGAATATGAATATGGAGACGAATCTGACTCAATATGTGGGACAAGCTGTCTCTGCACCACACCTCTGTTGGTGCTTATTGTAATCCGCTGCTCTGGGATATTTGTCATTATAATCCTACTGCTTCTGTGTTTGGCGTGACTGTGCTTGTGAGATTACTCTATTTTATAAACCACTGTAGGATGTGGCCAGTGTTATAAAGGGCGTAATCCACTTTCACAATGTAATATTTGTTCTTATGTCTGGAGCATAAAGCTTCTGGCCTCTGGTTTGAGTTAGATTTATTTTGCCTTTCTTGATTCTGACTTTTTAGTCATTTTAGTGGCAGTGAACCTGTATTGATGTGAAAGAGTCCCTCTAATCTGTTTTAATCTGATTCAACAGTACCTCTGTGATCTAGTTTAATCTGGTTCAACAGACCCTCTGATCTGGTTGAATCTGGTTCAACAGTCCATCTGTGATCTGGTTGAATCTGGTTCAACAGATCATCTTATCTGGTTGAATTTGGTTCAACAGTCCCTCTGATCTGGTGGAATCTGGTTCAACAGTCCCTCTGGGATCTAGTTGAATCTGGTTCAACAGACCCTCTAATCTGGTTGAATCTGGTTAAACAGTCCCGCTGTGATCTGGTTGAATCTGGTTCAACAGTCCCTCTGATCTGGTTTAACTGACTATAATAGAGGGTGCAGACTGAAAGTGAACTGGATTATGTTGTTCCCCCTCCAGACGTCCAAGGAAGACCTGCTCCAAGCAGACTTTGAGGGAGCGCTGAAGTTCTTCAGAGTTCAGCTCCCCAAACGCTACAGAGCTGCAGAGAACGCTCGCAGACTCATGGAGCAGGCCTGCAACATCAAGGTAAACGCACGCACACACACACACACACACACACACACACACACACACACACACACACACACACACACACACACACACACACACACACACACACACACCACTCAGTGTTTATCCAATGGCCATGTGCACAAACACACACACAGACTAAAGCCCCCCCCCCCCCCCCCCCCTAACACACGCACACATGCACACACGCACTCTCACACACACACACACACACACACACACACACACACACACACACACACACACACACACACACACACACACACACACACACACACACTGCTACCACAATCTCAACCATTCCAATGTCTTATTGGACTTTTTATCTAATGGCCACGTGCACACACACATACACACACACACACATACATACAGTACACACACACACACACACACACAGGCAGTAGAACGGTGTGTGTGTATGGGGGGGGCTTGGATGAATATGGAGTATGGGTTTATGTTATGGGATGTCACTACATTCTATGCCTCTAGTCTCCCTCACTACCTAATGGTATCCATGGCGATAACATTCATGGAAATGTGATGCCTTATCGATTGAAATGTGTTGAACCATCTGTCCTGTGGTGCAGTGACCTGGTCTCCTGTAGGACGGGAGGGGAGGTGTCGCTCAGCGTGGGTCTCTGCTTGAAACTGATCAATAACGCTGAATCATTAACCTTGTTATTGATTACGGCTGGAAAAACCTTCCCATGCAGGAGTCAAATGTCACCATTATTAACGTGGGAACTCGGCAGTCGACGCTTTCAGAAGATGATGTGATTTTGTTATTTTCTGGTAATAAACCTACACCCCATTGTGTGTGCAGTACATCTTCATCCTCATCACATGATGGAAACTGGAGGTTGTTTTGTTTAAACAACCTCCAAAGTGTTAACGAGGTGAGGCCGCGTACCTCTCGCCTCGCCCACCTCCTGCATAGTCGGCATATTTTCGGCGGCGAGGTCGTCGAGGTGGGATCATCCTAAGAGGCTTAGCGGTGCAGGAACCCACCTCTACTAGCCCAACCCCAGGGGATTATGGGAAGGAATTTAAATACCTTCAAAGTTCCTAAAACGTCCTTCTGCTATCAAGGTTTCTGACGAGAGAGAGAGAGAGAGAGGGAGAAACAGAGAGAGAAACAAACACAGAGAGAGAGAGAGAGAGAGAGAGGGAGAGGGAGAGAGGAGAGAGAGAGAGAGAGAGAGAGAGAGAGAGAGAGAGAGAGAGAGAGAGAGAGAGAGAGAGAGAGAGAGAGAGAGAGAGAGAGAGAGAGAGAGAGAGAGAGAGAGAGAGAGAGAGAGAGAGAGAGAGAGAGAGAGAGAGAGAGAGAGAGAGGTCCAAAAGGACAGAGAATGGGCGAGAGACATTTAGAGTATCCAGCTGTCTAGAGAGAGCGAGACAGCAGGAGAGACTGGAGCAGGGCAGACTATCAGACCAAGGGTCTTCAACCTTCTTCAGGGACCTCTTGATGGGCTGAGAAACAGCGCAGGGACCCCCTATAGACTTTTCAATATCATCCCAGGCCTAAAGGCCTAATAATATATATTTATATTGCCAATTATCAACTTCTTAATATATCCAGCTTTAATGCTTAGTTATAAGCCATGACGACCTCATTAACATCAATGCCATCAGGCTCAAACTTTTCCGCTGTACGATGACTAACCCTGAGGGGTGGCAGGATCTGAAGGATTGTGAGGCCCGGGTCTCACAATGTGGAGCCGACTTGAAGGTGGAGTTTAGGAGACACGTGGGGTCAGGTGACGGAAGGAATTGGTTTCTGCATTAATGATGTTTGTGGACCCCCTGCTGTACCTGGTTGAAGACCACTGGGTTGGACTACCACTTTTAAGGAATAGTTGGTGGGGGGGGGGGAGAGATTGTTAGTCCACCGGTTACCACGGGAACCATTTTATGGCTCCTCCCCCTAGAGCAGAGGAGAGGGAGGAGACTGGCGTCATGACAACAGAGGGAGTGACGGGTGGTTTTGACAGAGTGACAGGGCGACGCAGGCAGCACCCAGGACGACCCTTCGTCCTCAAATTCAGGACCCTTCGCTCGAAATGACGAGTCACTGTGGTCCATCTAACAGGAGACTTCCTGTGTCTAATGCACGCACAATACACACACACACACACACACACAGCAGTTGTGTGTAACTGGAGCTTATCTGAGTGCGAGCAGTGCTCGGATAACACACACGCCCAGGAAACACGTCACACTCGACCACACACACACACACACACACACACACAACACAGAGAGGGAGAGAGAGAAAGAGGTATAAAGGCCGGGAGAGAGAGAGAGAAGTTAATAGCGGGAGACAGTGAGAGAGAAGGAGAAGGGAGG
>CM051004.1:2238114-2248114 GCA_027704905.1 Muraenolepis orangiensis
ACCATTTCACTATCTGTCCTAACGCCTCTATCCCTCCTAACCATTTCACTATCTGTCCTAACGACTGAACTATCTGTCCTATCAAATTCTCTATCTGTCCTAACGAGGCCTCTATCTGTCCTAACGAGTGCTCTATCTGTCCTAATGAGTTCTCTATCTGTCCTAACGAGTGCTCTATCTGTCCTAACGAGTCTATCCCTCCTAACCATTTCACTATCTGTCCTAACGCGTCTATCCCTCCTAACCATTTCACTATCTGTCCTAACGCCTCTATCCCTCCTAACCATTTCACTATCTGTCCTAACGCCTCTATCCCTCCTAACCATTTCACTATCTGTCCTAACGCGTCTATCCCTCCTAACCATTTCACTATCTGTCCTAACGCCTCTATCCCTCCTAACCATTTCACTATCTGTCCTAACGCGTCTATCCCTCCTAACCATTTCACTCTCTGTCCTATCGCCTCTATCCCTCCTAACCATTTCACTATCTGTCCTAACGCGTCTATCCCTCCTAACCATTTCACTATCTGTCCTAACGCCTCTATCCCTCCTAACCATTTCACTATCTGTCCTAACGACTGAACTATCTGTCCTATCAAATTCTCTATCTGTCCTAACGAGGCCTCTATCTGTCCTAACGAGTGCTCTATCTGTCCTAATGAGTTCTCTATCTGTCCTAACGAGTGCTCTATCTGTCCTAACGAGTCTATCCCTCCTAACCATTTCACTATCTGTCCTAACGCGTCTATCCCTCCTAACCATTTCACTATCTGTCCTAACGCCTCTATCCCTCCTAACCATTTCACTATCTGTCCTAACGCCTCTATCCCTCCTAACCATTTCACTATCTGTCCTAACGCGTCTATCCCTCCTAACCATTTCACTATCTGTCCTAACGCCTCTATCCCTCCTAACCATTTCACTATCTGTCCTAACGCGTCTATCCCTCCTAACCATTTCCCTATCTGTCCTAACGCGTCTATCCCTCCTAACCATTTCACTATCTGTCCTAACGCGTCTATCCCTCCTAACCATTTCACTATCTGTCCTAACGCCTCTATCCCTCCTAACCATTTCACTATCTGTCCTAACGCCTCTATCCCTCCTAACCATTTCACTATCTGTCCTAACGCGTCTATCCCTCCTAACCATTTCACTATCTGTCCTAACGCCTCTATCCCTCCTAACCATTTCACTATCTGTCCTAACGCCTCTATCCCTCCTAACCATTTCACTATCTGTCCTAACGCGTCTATCCCTCCTAACCATTTCACTATCTGTCCTAACGCCTCTATCCCTCCTAACCATTTCACTATCTGTCCTAACGCCTCTATCCCTCCTAACCATTTCACTATCTGTCCTAACGCCTCTATCCCTCCCAACCATTTCACTATCTGTCCTAACGCCTCTATCCCTCCTAACCATTTCACTATCTGTCCTAACGCGTCTATCCCTCCTAACCATTTCACTATCTGTCCTAACGCCTCTATCCCTCCTAACCATTTCACTATCTGTCCTAACGACTGAACTATCTGTCCTATCAAATTCTCTATCTGTCCTAACGAGGCCTCTATCTGTCCTAACGAGTGCTCTATCTGTCCTAATGAGTTCTCTATCTGTCCTAACGAGTGCTCTATCTGTCCTAACGAGTCTATCCCTCCTAACCATTTCCCTATTTGTCCTAACGCGTCTATCCCTCCTAACCATTTCACTATCTGTCCTAACGACTGAACTATCTGTCCTATCAAATTCTCTATCTGTCCTAACGAGGCCTCTATCTGTCCTAACGAGTGCTCTATCTGTCCTAATGAGTTCTCTATCTGTCCTAACGAGTGCTCTATCTGTCCTAACGAGTCTATCCCTCCTAACCATTTCCCTATTTGTCCTAACGCGTCTATCCCTCCTAACCATTTCACTATCTGTCCTAACGCCTCTATCCGTCCTAACCATTTCACTATCTGTCCTAACGCCTCTATCCCTCCTAACCATTTCACTATCTGTCCTAACGCCTCTATCCCTCCTAACCATTTCACTATCTGTCCTAACGCCTCTATCCCTCCTAACCATTTCACTATCTGTCCTAACGCCTCTATCCCTCCTAACCATTTCACTATCTGTCCTAACGCGTCTATCCCTCCTAACCATTTCACTATCTGTCCTAACGCCTCTATCCCTCCTAACCATTTCACTATCTGTCCTAACGCCTCTATCCCTCCCAACCATTTCACTATCTGTCCTAACGCGTCTATCCCTCCTAACCATTTCACTATCTGTCCTAACGCCTCTATCCCTCCTAACCATTTCACTATCTGTCCTAACGCCTCTATCCCTCCCAACCATTTCACTATCTGTCCTAACGCCTCTATCCCTCCTAACCATTTCACTATCTGTCCTAACGACTGAACTATCTGTCCTATCAAATTCTCTATCTGTCCTAACGAGGCCTCTATCTGTCCTAACGAGTGCTCTATCTGTCCTAACGAGGGCTCTATCTGTCCTAACGAGTGCTCTATCTGTCCTTACGAGTCTATCCCTCCTAACCATTTCCCTATCTGTTCTTACGAGTTCTCTATCTGTCCAAACGAGCCCTCTATCTACCGTAGAGGGCTCTACCTGTCCTAAGGGTGCTTTATCTGTCCTAACGAGGGTTCTATCTGTCCTAACGAGTTCTCTATCTATATTAACGAGGGCTCTATCTGTCCTAAGGGTGCTTTATCTGTCCTAACGAGGGCTCTATCTGTCCTAACGAGGGCTCTATCTGTCCTAACGAGTGCTTTATCTGTCCTAACGAGGGCTCTATCTACCGTAGAGGACTCTACCTGTCCTAAGGGTGCTTTATCTGTCCTAACGAGGGCTCTATCTGTCCTAACGAGGGCTCTATCTGTCCTAACGAGTGCTTTATCTGTCCTAACGAGGGCTCTATCTACCGTAGAGGGCTCTACCTGTCCTAAGGGTGCTTTATCTGTCCTAACGAGGGCTCTATCTGTCCTAACGAGGGCTCTATCTGTCCTAACGAGGGCTCTATCTGTCCTAACGAGTGCTTTATCTGTCCTAACGAGGGCTCTATCTGTCCTATCAAGTCCTGTGTGTCCTAACGAGGCTGCCCCATCATACTGCCCCTGTCCAGTCTTATTGCTTCCTGAGATGAATCGGTGTGTTCCTCAGCTCAAGGAGGTGTTCAGGAGAGAGCTGGAGAAAGCTGAGTCGGAGATCAAGAAAACGACAGCCATCATCATCGAATACAAACAGGTAGGACGTCCTGGATGTCTGTGTCACGAGTCTCTTTTCTTGACAGACATTCTGATGTTGTTCTTGTTGACTGATGAAATGGAGCAGACATAAACTGTTTAGTGTTGACTGAGTGTTTCTGTCTCTGGTTGACAGATCTGCTCCCAGCTGAGCAGTCGTCTGGAGAAGCAGCAGGCGGCCACTAAAGAGGAGCTGGACATCGTGAGGGTGGGATTCAGCTAGAAGCTAACCTTAAATACCGCTAGTAGCTAGCTTTAAACACAGCTAGTAGCTAGCCTTAATGACATTCAGCTAGTAGATGGCCTTAAAGCCAAGCGGACTGGTATAGTAGCTAGCCACTAGCTAACCTTAAAACAGCCAGGATACAGGATGGGATATGTAGGAGGTTTTTTCTACATTAATCTTTACCTTTTTACACTATCTTTAGCAATATAAAATACCAACCTAAATCAGGCTGAACAACTTGCATATATCCATTGTATGAACAACACAAAACACGTGTGTGTGTGTGTGTGTGTGTGTGTGTGTGTGTGTGTGTGTGTGTGTGTGTGTGTGGTGTGTGTGTGTGTGTGTGTGTGTGTGTGTGTGTGTGTGTGTGTGTGTGTGTGTGTGTGTGTGTGTGTGTGTGTGCGTGCCTGCGTGCGTGTGTGTGTCCATGTACGTGTGTGCCTGCGTGTGTGTGCGTGTGCGTGTGTATCCATGTACGTGTGTGCCTGCGTGTGTGTGTGTGTGTGCCTGCCTGTGTGTGTGTATGTGTGTGTGCCTGCCTGTGTGTGTGTGTGTGTGCCTGCGTGCGTATGTGTGTGTCCATGTACGTGTGTGCCTGCCTGTGTGTGTGTGTGTGTGTGTGCCTGCCTGTGTGTGTGTGTGTGTGTCTGTCTGTGCAGAGTAAGGTGATGTCCTGTGAGCGGTGCAGGGATGTGTTCAGCGCCGAGGGGCCCCTCCAGACGAGGGCCCCCAGCCAGGAGGGGCCCGGGGCCCGGCCGGGGGACGAGGAGAAGGACTCCCTGATGGAGCAGCTGAGGGAGCTGGAGCTGGAGCTGGCCCAGACCAAGCTGCAGCTGGTGGAGGCCAAGTGCAGGATCCAGGTACTGGGGGAGGGCCGACCCCCTGCTGAGGTCCTCCTCCTCCTCAGTAGGCTTTGTATTGATTAACTAGAGGGCCCCAGGAGAGAGCTCACACACCAACAAGTCCCCTGGGGAAGTCCACAAGTAATCCAACCACCAAATTCAGTCAAATTCCGTACATAACTTTTGGAGTTATCTTGCAGGCAGGCAGGCAGGCAGGCAGGCAGGCAGGCAGGCAGACAGACAGACAGACAGACAGACAGACTATTATATATATTAGAATATTATATATATTATATATATATATATATAATTAATATTTATATCTTACTACATTTACTGTACATCTGCTATTTGCAATGCACACAATTATGTTTTACGACTCCTGCTGACCAGAGAACTACGACCCTAGGGGGCGGCAGGAGCTCAGGAAAGCGCTATATAAAAGCTTTAATTTACCCTAGAACATTCTATATGTACTCATAGTATATGGAGTAATCATGACTGTAATAATGCATTCACAAAACAAACCCATACTGTGAATAATGACAGTAGCTAGCACTAGCCTCAAAGGACGCTAAAAGTCACTAGATTAAGTCATGGGCTGATTTGCATGTTGATCAACATAGATCAAATCTTCACTAACTCATTCCCGGGATATCCTATATTTTAAGTAAAAAAATAAGAAATTAAGAAATCTACAAAGTGAGGAAGAAGATCCACAGATCCACCTGTCTGTCTGTATGTGACGGGCCTTCTACCTGTCTGTCTGTATGTGACGGGCCTTCTACCTGTCTGTCTGTATGTGACGGGCCTTCTACCTGTCTGTCTGTATGTGACGGGCCTTCTACCTGTCTGTCTGTATGTGACGGGCCTTCTACCTGTCTGTCTGTATGTGACGGGCCTTCTACCTGTCTGTCTGTATGTGACGGGCCTTCTACCTGTCTGTCTGTATGTGACGGACCTTCTACCTGTCTGTCTGTATGTGACGGGCCTTCTACCTGTCTGTCTGTATGTGATGGGCCTTCTACCTGTCTGTCTGTACGTGACGGGCCTTCTACCTGTCTGTCTGTATGTGACGGGCCTTCTACCTGTCTGTATGTGACTGGCCTTCTACCTGTCTGTCTGTATGTGACGGGCCTTCTACCTGTCTGTCTGTGACGGGCCTTCTACCTGTCTGTCTGTATGTGACGGGCCTTCTACCTGTCTGTCTGTATGTGACGGGCCTTCTACCTGTCTGTCTGTATGTGATGGGCCTTCTACCTGTCTGTCTGTATGTGACGGACCTTCTACCTGTCTGTCTGTATGTGACGGGCCTTCTACCTGTCTGTCTGTACGTGATGGGCCTTCTACCTGTCTGTCTGTATGTGACAGGCCTTCTACCTGTCTGTCTGTGACGGGCCTTCTACCTGTCTGTCTGTATGTGACGGACCTTCTACCTGTCTGTCTGTATGTGACGGACCTTCTACCTGTCTGTCAGATTTATGGATACGTTTCACATGACTAAAATATGACTAAAACGTATTTTTTTGGTATTTTTCGTAAACAAGCGATGACTAAAACTAAATGAGAAGTTGCTGTCAGACTGACCTCTGGTTGTCCCTTTCCAGGAGCTGGAGCACCAGAGGGGCGTGTTGCTGAACGAGGTCCAGGCTGCCAAGAACTCCTGGTTCAGTAAGACTTTGGGCTCGCTGAAGAGTTCCTCATCCGCCTCGACCTCCACCTTGACCTCCGCTGCCTCCACCGCCGCCTCCTCCTCCGCCACGTCCTCCGGCACCTCCCAATCCCACGGCCCCAGCTCCCCCAAGGAGGGCACCTCCTAGGTGGACCCCTAGACCACGTCCCTCCCCCTGCACCTGGTATGAGGGAAGGATGAACCCTGAGAGTCTACGAACAACAGCAGGAGAGTACAAGCTACGGAATCAGGTGGCACTCCTTTTCAATTGGTCTAGACGCAGGAAGAGGGCGGGACTCTGTGCTTTTCTGGGTTTTTGATTTGCTAAAGAAGATGAAAGGAAAGAAAAAATGCCCTTCTCCTCGTCCTGAACGCTCTGACTCCTGCAAATCCCGCTTCTTTGACTTTCGGGCCAACATGTTTGTCAATCACCCGTCGTTGAAACTGATTGGCTCAAAGCTTGCAATCTAATAGAAACACATTTGGTTCCAACAGCGCTCCCTGTGGCCAGACATTGTTATTGCAGAGTGACAGCCAAATACCAATGTTGCCATGTGATTATGCTGAATAAGAAGCCTTTTGAATCTGTATTTAGTGTCCTACCAATAGGGACTTGTCTTACAAGACTAACTATTCTTCTTCACTGAAACGGCCATTAACCATCTACAGCTCTGTGAGAAGAGAAATACACACAAAACCTTAGCTTCTTAATGGTAATACTATAAGTATACAAAGTTGTTATATAAATATGTATGTACTAATTCTTTTTTTTTACTTGTACAGAGACGTTTCGTTCAATTCCTTTTTTTAATTTACTTTTACGATTTTAATGTTTGTCTTTGGTAATGTTGATCCAAATAAGCACAGTGGCTTGGAGGTCAGAGGTCATATTCTTTCCACTGACCTCCGAAGACTTTCCCTCAGTGCCACCGTCCCCGACTGACCCCAACTTCCCACATAGGACAGACAGGCAGACAGGCAGGCAGACAGACAGACAGACAGACAGACAGGCAGACAGACACACAGACCTTTACTACCCCAGAGAGGACAGACAGACCCTCACTGCCCCAGCTTGGACTGACAGACAGACAGACAGACAGACTGACAGGCAGACAGACCCAGCTAGTGTGTTTTGTGGAAGGTGTCGAGGTGTCTTCAGAGCAGCAGAAGCCGTCCCTCCGTTTGACCCAAAGTCTCTTGGTCCTCTGGCTTCAGACTGACTGTTTGGCTTACCCTGCCCTACAAATCACCACAACCCCAGTGTCCTATGTCCTATGACTTTGCCTGTTAAAGTGATGCAAATCACACACCTTTAAGCACAGAGTGGCCACACACACACACACACACACACACACACACACACACACACACACACACACACACACACACACGTGTAGTACACTGGGATGCGTGCACGCAGGTGTGTGCATGTTGTGTTTGGCGTCTTTGTTTCTGAAGTGTTTTAGTATTTCAACCAATGTCCATGTTTGGCATTATAATAACCACCTTATTTTAAGAAGCCCTCCAGCCAATCACATGTCATACCTGTAATTACTATTTAATTGTGCACTAAATAAAACCCCCGCCTTCATACTTCTCACTGAAGTCCAACAGGCTGGGCTCCCGGTTGGTCCTTGGGCTCCCGGTTGGTCCTTGGTCTCCCGGTTGGTCCTTGGTCTCCCGGTTGGTCCTTGGGCTCCCGACGTTCACTTATTTCCGAGCGTTAACTGAAGCCGGCTGACGAGTTTGACTCCGTTACTTTTCCATTAATGACGTCACAACTTCAGGTAAGGTGGGCGGCGGCTTATTGCCCCATGCCTTGGAATTTTGCACGTGGCGGAAGCCGCACTGAAGCCTGATCAAGATGTAATTCCTGTACAGTTAAATGGCCTCCAATAATAAACGTACCTTTCAATGTTCCCCGACCCCCTGGTGTTGTTTTTATTGAATGCTGAGGGTTCATCGGCCGATCACGTGTATTGATTCACATAAAGAGAGAGAGGCTGAGGCTTATTGGTTAACCACGCATCAACATTACCCTAACCTCACACATGGCCTTTATTAATCCATCACCATTACCCTAACCTCACACATGGCCTTTATTAATCCATCACCATTACCCTAACCTCACACATGGCCTTTATTAATCCATCACCATTACCCTAACCTCACACATGGCCTTTATTAATCCATCACCATTACCCTAACCTCACACATGGCCTTTATTAATCCATCACCATTACCCTAACCTCACACATGGCCTTTATTAATCCATCACCATTACCCTAACCTCACACATGGCCTTTATTAATCCATCAACATTACCCTAACCTCACACATGTCCTTTATTAATCCATCAACATTACCCTAACCTCACACATGTCCTTTATTAATCCATCACCATTACCCTAACCTCACACATGGCCTTTATTAATCCATCAACATTACCCTAACCTCACACATGGCCTTTATTAATCCATCACCATTACCCTAACCTCACACATGGCCTTTATTAATCCATCAACATTACCCTAACCTCACACATGGCCTTTATTAATCCATCAACATTACCCTAACCTCACACATGTCCTTTATTAATCCATCAACATTACCCTAACCTCACACATGGCCTTTATTAATCCATCAACATTACCCTAACCTCACACATGGCCTTTATTAATCCATCAACATTACCCTAACCTCACACATGGCCTTTATTAATCCCAGATATGACATCAAACATTTTAGAAATAATATATCAATTGTGTAGTGTTTGTTTTTGAAAGGCTGTCGTCTGAAAGGCCAGGTGAGGCTAGCAGCCTCACCTGGGCCTCACCAGGTGAGGCTAGCAGCCTCAGTCAGACTGATCACTCTATGGCTGCACACCTGTTGGTCCGTTCATCAAGGCGTCTGCTACACTGGCCGGTGACCACCAGCCAGTAACATGGCTGCTTGAGGCTCCTCCTGAAGACGAGGACTCAGGGAGATGAGGAATCTGGTTTATTGCAGATTTGAATAATAGTGAACAGAGCAGATGGAACATGCTAGAGCTCTTCCTCTAGTGTGTGTGGTGGAGGCTGCTTTAACCTGTGGGCCTTGATTAACAAGGACCCACAGGTGTGCAGCCTCACCAGCCATAGAGGAATCAGTCTGACTCAGGCCAGGTGAGGCTGCTTCAACCAGACACCAAACACACACAATCCACATAAATAAATAAATGATAAATGAAATGAACACTCCTCTGCACCCAGAATACTGCTGCAGAGAAAGGTACTCTGCTGTGTAGTATGGTTGGTCTAGTATTGTTTTATTAATTCATACTGCGGGAGTGAATGGAGGGTAAGCATTCCATTGTACTTTGTTACATATGGCAATAAATAAAGAATCTTTAATCTTAGTCTTGAATCAGTGTGCTGTGTGTATGGTGGACAGGTGTTGTTATTATTGGGGCCCAGTAGAGGGCGCTGGAGAACCCTTCAGCCTCCCGTTCACATCAGGGGTTGATATCAAACCTGCGGTCCGGGCTGTTTATATATATTTTAAACTTTTAAATAAAAATATATATCAAAAATAGACAACATCCCAAAATGATATGGCTACATACTAATACTTTCTAAAAAATAAACACAATCGAGAAAATACTTTCTCTCATACAATTCTGTCCGCTGACCTTTCAAAGCACCAATTACGTCCCAGCTTCTCGTGTGTTGGTCGGTTTGTGAGGAACACTGGATACCCCAGTCTCATCAGTCCCACGCAGGAGGGCGTCCGTCCATACCTTTTAATACTCAAGCACGCTCCCATGCCAAAGACGTTTCTCTATGAGTTGCTGGTGATCTTGTGTGTGTGTGTGTGTGTGCTGCCTTGTGTGGGATTAATTTGGCCCGTGTGTGTGTGTGTGTCCTCTTCTTGTCTGAGGTCAAGGAGAGTTTGATACGACATTATAGGCCCTCATATTCAGCTTATAAAACACTGAATGAAGCTCTCTGGTTATGAAGCAGCTCCTG
>CM051004.1:2258114-2273114 GCA_027704905.1 Muraenolepis orangiensis
GGGTGTGGTCTAGGGGGTGTGGTCTAGGTGTGGTCTAGGTGTGGTCTAGGGGGTGTGGTCTAGCTGTGATCTAGGGGGTGTGGTCTAGGGGGTGTGGTCTAGATTGCTTGTATTGAAGCTAGCTACGTTAGCTACGTTTCCAATAGCGAAAAATGGCATCCCAGAATATCAGTGCAGAGGATGTTATGAACTGTGATACATTTAGTCCAGACCACTGGCCACTAAAAACAGCGCAAATTTTCCCTTTAATAACAACACAAAGTGTGTTAAACTTTATTCGTACCGCTGTTTATCACAATCACAGTCTCAGAGGATATGTGAGTGGAGTCAATACCAAAACGTATTTAAACTAATGTAAAATGTTTGTAGTACACCAAAAATATATATATTATTTAAGTTTTACGAGTTCAGTGTTTTGTAGCTATTTTTGTAAGCATTTCCACCATTTTTCTCCACATCTACAAACTACAAAGCGTGTAAAAATTCAGTAGTTAGTTCAGTTGTTGTAAGGAAGACATGTTGTGGCTGAGTGGCGTGACACTTCTTCTTCAAGTCAACTTTCTCTCCCTCTCTCTCTCTCTCTCTCTCTCTCTCTCTCTCTCTCTCTCTCTCTCTCTCTCTCTCTCTCTCTCTCTCTCTCTCACCCTCACTGCAGGATATCCGACCCCCCGGTTGCCCTTACAGAGTGCGTCTGCACCGCAGGACATAGTGTTCTTTCTTACTGGGGGGGGGGAGAGAGAGGAAGTGTGAGAGAGAGAGAGAGAGAGAGAGAGAGAGAGAGAGAGAGAGAGAGAGAGAGAGAGAGAGAGAGAGAGAGAGAGAGAGAGAGAGAGACTTGGGAGAGAGAGAGAGATGGGAGAGAGAGAGAGAGAGAGACTTGGGAGAGAGAGAGAGAGAGAGAGAGAGAGAGAGAGAGAGAGAGAGAGAGAGAGAGAGAGAGAGAGAGAGAGAGAGAGAGAGAGGAGAGGAGAGAGACTTGGGAGGGGGAGAGAGAGTAGAGAGAGAGAGAGACACTCGGGAGGGAGAGAGAGAGGAGAGAGACTCGGGAGGGAGAGAGAGAGAGAGAGGAGAGAGAGAGAGAGAGAGGAGAGAGAGAGAGAGAGAGAGAGACTTGGGAGGGGGAGAGAGAGTAGAGAGAGAGAGAGAGAGAGAGAGACGACTCGGGAGGGAGAGAGAGAGAGAGAGAGAGAGACTTGGGAGGAGAGAGACTCGGAGAGGAGAGAGAGAGAGAGACTCGGGAGGGAGAGAGAGAGAGAGAGAGAGAGAGAGAGACTTGGGAGAGAGAGAGAGAGGAGAGAGAGAGAGAGAGAGAGGAGAGAGAGAGAAGAGAGAGAGAGAGAGAGAGAGAGAGAGAGAGAGAGAGAGAGAGAGAGGAGAGAGAGAGAGAGAGAGAGAGAGCGAGAGAGAGAGAGAGCTATTTGCTAATCTGGCCTTCGGTCCTGGAAAATCCATTCCTCCTCCTCGCTCTCATGTAAAGCAAGTTATGGTCGCCTTGAGACCCCCCCCCCCTCCTCACCCCCTCCCCCCCCCTCCTCACCTCACCCCTCTCCCTCCCCCCCCTCCTCACCTCACCCCTCCTCACCTCACCCCTCTCCCTCCTCCCCCTCCTCACCTTCCCCCTCTCCCTCCTCACCCCCTCCTCCCCCCCCTCCTCACCTCACCCCTCCCCCCCCCCTCCTCACCTCACCCCTCCCCCTCCCCCCTCCTCACCTCACCCCTCTCCCTCCCTCCTCCTCACCTCCCCCCTCCTCACCTCACCCCTCTTCCTCCCCCCCCTCCTCACCTCACCCCTCCCCCCCCCCCCCTCCTCACCTCACCCCTCTCCCTCCCCCCCCCCCCTCCTCACCTCACCCCTCTCTCTCCCTCCCCCCCCTCCTCACCCCCTCCTCCCCCCCAAAGTCACGTGCGGAATGTCAAGCAACACACGTGTGCATGTGTGCACGTGCTCGGGTGTGTGTGCTTAAGGGTTAGGTGTAGGGTTTGATAAGGTGTGATACCGCTCCGCCCATAGGGGGCGCTATGATCCGCGGTCTTATGGTTTAATGCGAAAATGTTCTTCGAAAGAACCACTGATCGACATGAGAAACCCGTCGGTGCCGCGCGCGCGGCTCTCGTGCGTTTCATCTGACTCAGCAGTTTCACATTGTTAAATGAATCACATTTGTGTTGTTAAATGTATCCAATCAAACTGACTGTGATGAAACTGATTAGTCAGATAACATTTTCTTATTATGATTATTGATAATTGTGATGATTAAATTATGAATTTGATGAATCTTGTGTGTGTGCGTGTTGAATGTTGAATGTTGACCACTTGCTCTAAACCTTCTATATTTCCTGTGTGCGGTGAATACCTACTGAAGATGTGAGCAGCTTGAATTATTATCATCATTATTATTATTATGCGGAAAAGAAGAAGATTCCACCTCCTTCTCCTCTCCTTACTGTACAAAGGGATGTTGTTCTTGTTTTGATTGTAGAGGCATTGATTAACTGTTCCTCTGTGTGTACAATGGCATGAGAATATGACCTCAATGAGGAGAGAGAGAGAGAGAGAGAGAGAGAGAGAGAGAGAGAGAGAGAGAGAGAGAGAGAGAGAGAGAGAGAGAGAGAGAGAAAACGAAAGAGAAAGAGAGAGAGAGAGAGAGAAAGAACGAAAGAGAAAGAGAGATAGAAGGAGAAGGAGAGAGAGAGAGAGAGAGAGAGAGAGAGAGAGAGAGAGAGAGAGAGAGAGAGAGAGAGAGAGGAGAGAGAGAGAGAGAGAGAGAGAGAAAACGAAAGAGAAAGAGAGAGAGAGAGAGAGAGATAGAAGGAGAAGGAGAGAGAGAGAATGAAAGAGAGAGAGAGAGAGAGAGAGAGAGAGAGAGAAAGGGAGACAGAGCCATGCTTGTGTCCCTGGGGGGAGAGGACGGACCGCGGGGACCGGGTCTGTTTACCTCGTGTCACGCTGCTTGTTTAACCCCACTGGGGATACTCACACAGAGGAAGGATTTTCCATGATGGGAGAGAGAGACGGATGGACAGACAGACGGACAGACAGAGGGACGGACAGAGGGATGGACAGAGGGACGGACAGACAGACTGAGGGACAGACAGACAGACAGACAGAGGGACGGACAGACAGACAGACAGACAGACAGACAGACAGAGGGACAGACAGACAGACAGACAGACAGAGGGACGGACAGACAGATAGACAGACAGACAGATAGACAGACAGAGGGACGGACAGACAGAGGGACGGACAGACAGATAGACAGACAGAGGACGGACAGACAGACAGACAGACAGACAGAGGGACGGACAGACAGATAGACAGACAGACAGATAGAGGGACGGACAGACAGAGGGACGGACAGACAGAGGGACGGACGGACTGACAGATGGATTGGTTAGGTTGAGGCATGAGGAGTGAGACGGTAATTAGTAATCATTTATATATAATAATTTATTGTTTTTCAATAAAAATAAAACCATTTTGTCCGTTTTCCCTCTACCTGCCCAAATGAAACATGAACAGCCAATCACGCTGCAGGAATAGGCTTGCAAGTTGTCGACTCACACAATCAAAGTTTAATTGTGGATTGACGGTAGTGCAACTTATGACAGCTAACTAGAAATGAATATGTATCACAACTATTACTACACATTGTCCTACTAACTTACCACACCAACCTCAGTGGGAATCAAACACTGGTCTCCAGAACTGCTAACCAGCAGCTCTCACAACTAGGCCAACGAGACGCTGGCTAAGACCTGCTCTGAGTTTTTGATGTTACAATTCAAGTGACGTTTCCAAAATGTTGTTGGGTTGGGTTTCCAAGGAGAGCGTTATTAGCGGGACTTGAAAGTGCTCTGATTTGATCGGAGGTATTAATTGACAAATTACAAATTACAAATAACAGGACATTGTTATGTTTCTGAAATCCCATTTCCATGGAGAACGCACTCCACAAATTGAACTCATGGCTCCAGAGCAGTTGACCAACAGGTCTCTGGAAGGCTCCATCCAGGTCAATCATGACCTGAGGTCAATCATGACCTGAGGTCATAGCATGTGTCTCTGTGGTACAATGGCATTATTTCTGCTGCTCAGCACTGGGGACATGGGTTCAAGTTCTGCTGATGTTCTCTCCTTGGGCACCTCATGTAATGTTTAAGTTTTTGAAACGATCAATGTCATGTGACTTGTAATGTCAACTCTAAACTCTGAGTGGTTCAGGGTTGGTGCCACGGTGGCGCAGTGGAGAGCGGCAACGCTCTCTGCTCTGGAGACCCCTGTTCAAGTCCTGGCGTGGGTGGCTTTGCTTTGGCGTGAGTGTGAATGGCGGCGTGAGTGTGAATGGCGGCGTGGTGAGTGTGAATGGCGGCGGCGGGAGTGTGAATGGCGGTGGCGTGGTGAGTGTGAATGGCGGCGGCGGGAGTGTGAATGGCGGTGGCGGGAGTGTCGTTTCCCCGTTGTGTGGGGCGTGGACTGATGAATTAGTGGGTCTCTGGCCTTTTATGAATAAAAATATATATTTTTTAAGAAATTCCAAACCAAAACCCCTTACCATATTCACACACAGTATACTACGGTTTACACTCCACCTGACCCCCATACAACACACATTGTCTAACTTCATACATTACCATACTTAGCACATTGTCATACTTAACACACTGTCATACTTATCTTACCACATGATCATTCACAACACCAACCTCAGTGGGAATC
This sequence comes from Muraenolepis orangiensis, assembly GCA_027704905.1. Classification (NCBI taxonomy): domain Eukaryota; kingdom Metazoa; phylum Chordata; class Actinopteri; order Gadiformes; family Muraenolepididae; genus Muraenolepis; species Muraenolepis orangiensis. The sequence continues at coordinate 2,262,832 of CM051004.1, forward strand.
GAACACAGGTCTTCAGAACTGCTAACCTGCAGTTCTCACAACTACACCAACGAGACACTTGCCAAGTTCTCTGAGGAGGGGAGCATTATTAGCAGGACTTGAACTCAAGTTTCCAAAGCGGTTAACCAATATATCCGTCTTCAGCACCACAGCTCCTATGATTCGGTCGGTGGTATAACTGATATTACAACCCCTCCCCTCACCTGTCGGAGACACTCAGACTCAAACCCCACTCCCCCATCCACAGGTCTCTGATAACTGGGGACCAGAACTGGGCCAAAATACCCATATGTAATGACCGCTTGGTCTTTACACAAAGTGTGCTAAATTTGAGGTATTTGCATACTTGCTATTAACACATATTTATCTTATAATGTATTATTTATTTAGGTTTCAAAGTTATAGCTTTATGTTTTTGTTAGTTAACGTTGTATTATTAACCTTCTATAAGCTTCACCGTGTCAGTGTAGTCTTGTGATGGCGTTAAGCTAACGAGGGCCGTTAGTCCAGCCTGGCACAGTCAATAATAAAAAATAATAATAATAAAAAAAGCATTTTCTAATAAAGGATATCTTCTTTATCTCATTCTTAATAACAACAATACATCAATCACAACCACACACACACACACACATGTTCGGTGTGTTTAAAGTCCAGCTGTACTTTACAGCATGTATGATCTTCTATATATCTAATATTCCAACTATCAAGATGTCATATGGCAGAAACAGGCTGATGAGAATCATTGGCAGAGGGTACAGCCCAGGCCTGGACTGAGGGTACAGTCCAGGCCTGGACTGTACCCTCAGCCCAGGCCTGGACTGAGGGTTCCTAATGTTAAATGGAGGGGATATACTACCCACATTCTAATCATACTAACCTGGTGGAAAACCTGCAAAATATTCCTTTAAGTGTTTGTGTGTGAGAGAGAGAGAGAGAGAGAGCGAGAGAGAGAGAGAGAGAGAGACTGCAGGTGACTTGCTTTTCACCCACTTATTAAGGGCGGATATCTCTCGCCCTGAAAGTTGCTGAGGTTGGACAACAACACTATAACCGTTGAGATTACTCACAGCTCCTTCCCTTTCCTGATGGGGGACATTATCCACCTGCCAAAGGAGGACACTTGATTATTGTTGACGATTCTCGTGGGTCTGACTCAACATGTTGTTCTCTTCCAGCCTGAGACACATTCAGCATCACCGCTTAGCGAGAACCGCTTAGCGAGGACCGCCATGACTGAACCACCGACTATTTTTACTCTCCCGCACGCACACACACGCACACACACACACACACACGCACACACACACACGCACACACACACACACACACACACACACACACACACGCCCACACACACTCGCACACACGCGCACACACACGCCCACACACACACACACACACACACGCACACACACACACACACACACACACACACACACACGCGCCCACACACACACACACACACACACGCGCCCACACACACACACACACACACGCACACACACACACACACACACACAGGACCCCACTGCTTCCCCCACTAAGAAGCAGAGAAGCTCACACCAATAAGTATATTCCTGTGCATTTTGGATAATTCAACTATCACAAAATGAGGGAATAATCCTAATACATTTCACAATCATTTGTAGCAGTTGACGCTGCCTCATGCTATTAAAATGTCTTCTCAGGGCTCCACCCGATGACAAGGACACAGGGTGGGGGGTAAACCGGTTTACTGTGGAGTTTGTAGTCGTTACGCAAACACAGCAGATGGTCCATGCTAGCTCCCCTACTGAGAGTGTGTGGTGGTGGCTGGTTTAACCTGTGGGCCTTGATTAACAAGGACCCACAGGTGTGCAGCCTCACCAGCCCCAGACTCTAATCAGACTGACTGAGGCCAGGTGAGGCTGCTTCAACCAGACTCTAATCAGTGTGACTGGGGCCAGGTGAGGCTGCTTCAACCAGACTCTAACCAGTCTGACTGGGGCCAGGTGAGGCTGCTTCAACCAGACTCTAATCAGTCTCAGTCTCTTCAATTTAAAGGGACACGTTTACTTGCTGCCAATTCTATCAATAGTTTATGCAATTATTAAAAAGAGATAGATAGGATGACATGATATATATACTATGACATTGATGACATTAATTGGTTACATCCATGGATCAGAGTAACAGAGCTTCACAAACATGTATTGATAATCACCAGCCACCCAGGATGACGGGGCCTGTGTCTTCACGGGGTTCGGGGAAGTCCCCCCCCCTTCGGGGTCTGCGGGGTCACTGCGGGGTACACTGAAGCATGACAGAGATCTGGCCTGCCTGGCCCTGAGAGCTAATATTAACTCAGATTCATGGAAAAGAACCAAGGAATCAGTGGGATGAGACCTTCAACACTGGTACAGGTCGCTATTTTTTTGGGGAAAAGTCATGAACCAGTCGGGAATTATTCACCACAAACAGAAGCTCAGTCCTTTCATGATTTGGTTATTTTGTTAGAAACCAAGGAGGTCCAACCGGAGAGGATCTGTTACACCAACAGGACGGTCTGGTCCAGGAGAGCCCCCCCCACCACCCTGGACCTCTGCAACCTGTCACCCAAGAGTTCTGTGCAACACAAGTGTGTGTGTGTGTGTGTGGGGGGGGGGGGGGAATTTAGTGTTATGTGGATAAGAAACTTTCAAACCAAGAGTGTAAAAAACAACCTTCACATCACAGTTCGTATAATATTAGAACTCTTGCACAACAACCTCCTCAGGCTCTTATTATTGCCATGACTCAAGTTGTTGGCAGGGCGCCGAAGATCATGTACTCTCCGGTGAACCCTCCTCTTCTCTCTCAAGAACAACAACATCTCAACTAAGTATTCAAGAACCACACAAACACAAAAGGCAATGTTCCATTTCGGGTTTTTTTTTTTTTTATTACAAAACTTTATAAAAAACAATTACAAGGCACAATATTGTGAATCAACAAGCATGGATAGAAAATACATTTGTCACGAACAGGTCAGGAGCGCGGCCGAGGCGTAGCCCTGTACGCGTACACTTAGCTCCGCCCTTTGCTCCACCCTTTGTATTTGGTAATGGAGGATAAAACGCCATCCTTCCGTCTAAAGTCTTTGGAATGGTTCTCTGGTCTGTGGCGTCTGGGGACCCCGGTTCCCCGGTTCCTCTCTCCTCGCGGAGCTAAAGGAGCGGCGCAGCGAGGACTCTGCCATCTGACTCCCATCACTAAATACTGCTAACCTCACGCCACGACGACCTCCGTACGCGCCTCTCTCCTGCTGCTAGCTGCTTGGCGGCTGGCTGGCTAGCTAGCTGTGCTCCTCCTGTGACAGACCAGGTCCAATGGCTTCCCATTGGGGAAGTGCCCACTGCAGCGGCACATTAAAATCTCTCTCGTATTTCACCTCTTTGCTTTTTCCTTCTTTCCGATTCTCAGAAAGACACCGTGACAAAATGGACGACTCACTGAAGGTCTCAAGCAGAACCTCCGCAGAACACAGACTTGGTTCCTTTTTTTTTCCACCACATCCGTTGGCTGTGAACGTGAAACACTAAAAGTCTGCTGGTGAAACGGTTACAGTAGAATGATCTAAAGGCACAGCAACATGGGCCGATGAACAGTATATGGGTTGGTCCTTACAGTAGACACCAACAGCTTCTCTCTACAGTCTGATGGCCCACAACTTCCCAGGAGGAGCCCACCTCCTCCCCCTCCTCCTCCTCCTCCTCCTCCAAAATGTCCAAAACTCCTTAAATCTCACAAAAAAATAAAAGGCCTCTTGGTGATAAGGGGGGTGGATTGCGAGGAGTGTGCAGCACTTCTCCATCCAGAGCTCAAATCACTGGGGGGGGGGGGGCGGGGAGAGGAAGCAGAGAGGGAAGAAGCTTCCTGTTTATGTCTGTAAACAGGGAGGTGTCCCTCTGCATCTGCACTCAACGGCGAGCGACCTCCTCCTCTTCCTCTGACCAACCGGTGGCACGGTAACGCTTCTCCACAGGACGCCTGCCAGGACCGGCCGCCATGTTAGGTTATTTGCGAGAGACGTAATCCAGGAGAACAAATCTCTTGATTTGGGGTTTGATTGACACTGCGCTGCTGGCGGCTAGTTCAACACGTCATACAGCGAGGCCTCATGTTCAGCGGAGGAGGGTTCGGATCCACCTGGAAAACATGAAGACAAACCGCTTAACACACAGGCCGGGATGCAAATGCTTTGAAAAATGTGTTTATCCAAGAAAATGTTTGCACGACTGACACGGGTCAACTGAAGGGGAGCAGAGCGGGACCAGCCCATCGTTAGCGACGCTTACCACGCTGTAGATGGGCGGCGGCCGGAAGCGGAACTCTTGGACGAAGGCCATGATGCTGCTGAGCTCTTCTGCGGGCGGCGGGGGGGTGCTGGGGGCGGTGGGGGCGCACTGACCCGCCTGCTCCTCAGTGACCACGGCGCTGTAGTCCGGGGGCGCTGCGGAGAGGGAGGGAAACACCTGTGAGCTCGTCTGGCACACACACAGAAAAATGACCCCGATACGGAGCCCTGAGTAACACCCCCCAGGCAGGCTCTGGGCCCTTACGTTCCGGCTGCTCGGGGATGGCCATGCGGAGCCACTCCAGGTGGACGCTGTACTGGCTGCTCACGCTGGAGGTACGGCTGCCGAACGGGTGGAGGGGGATGGTACCCATGACCAGCGGGAGGTCCAGACACAGCTTGGAGGTCCCGGGAACGCCCACGCAAACCTGGAATGCGTGGGAAGAATAGACGGAGACAATCATTAGCACAGTTCATCGGGTTGGAAATATTGTCACAGCCATTGACTCAACTCACTCACTCATTGACGGACTCACCTTGAGCGTGTATTCCACCTTGATGATGCGGCACTGCAGGATGGACGGCCCCACGGGGGGGATCTTCAGGGCGCGGCTGTGCCACACCGCCCTGCGCCTGGCGCCCACCACCTCCCCGCTCAGCGTGGCCACCACCGCCCGCTTCTGCTTCATGGTGCCGCGGGCGATGAAGGTCTGAGTCTGGGTGATGTAGGCCTTGGGCACCACCGAGCGGGACGTGGAGTTGTCGAACTCTGCGAACACCGGGATCACCTCACCTGGGGAGGACACAAGACGGGGGAGGACAACGGCGTCAGTCGGATCTTTAGGCTCCGCCCACAGCGGACGTGGAGGGTGGGAAAGAAAAGCCTCAACTACTGGACGCTGTTCAGATGTTTGTTCAGTAGGACGAGTATGATGAGGTGAAATGATATGTGAAATGAATGGGGCTGGCAGGGCGATTTTTGCGGAGGTAAAATGATTCTGTATTGTAGAGAAGGTGGACAACACATGTTGAAACAACATAAGAAGGAAACATCTCTGAGCTCTTAAAGTCTTTAAACTTGGTCCTGAACCCTCACCTGGTGTGTAGCCCTTGCGGTCGATCTTGGCAGTGACGGACACCTGTCCACAGTTGCGGTACCACACCCGCGCCATCTTTTCCTTGGTGCCGGCTTGGGGCGACTGTAGAGAACAAGAACATACAAAGTTAACTTATATTAGTACACTGTAAGTCCAAAGTCCATGGCAACCAAAGAGGTTATGACTACAAAGGGTGTAATTGATAGTGAGTAAGTAATAAGTGAAGGATGTGAAGAGAAGCCGAAGCAGCGGGCCTAGCTGTGGGTGGGTGGGCCTTCACTCACCAGCAGGGCGGGCGTGTTGATGTCTATGGGCTGGATGACCGTGAACTCTTTCTTGATCTTCTTCAGGGTGGCCCAGGGTCGGTGGAGCTTCACCTTCACCCAGTAGCGGATGCTGCCGTGTTTCCCCTCGAAAGACGTCACCAGCGTCTCTTCGGGGAGCTGGAAGCTGAAGGGGAACTCATGGCGTCCGGCCGCCAGGAGGGTCATCTCACCCTCATCTGAGGAGGAGAGAGGACAGAACGTTAGAATCTGGTGGAGTCTGGAATCTGGTCATTTTGTTAGGTCATACGTAGTCGCTTGTTTAGTGTACAACTTGTAGTGTTGCGTGTAGTTATGGTGTGTGTGTGTGTGTGTGTTCTTGGTAAAGGACCTCAAGCAATATTCTTGGTGTGCATGTTCTGGAGACTTGCATGTACGCATGACTGAATGTAAACTGTAGTTTGGTCGTACATGTGTAGGGACATTCAGTGTGCCTATGAAGAGGCTGTGCGCCATGTTCTCTCTAAAGCGCAGGATAAGGGCTAATCTGATCTCATCGTACTACACCTCCCTAAACTAATAAACGAAGCAAAAGCGAAACGTCATAAAACCCCCGTGGTGTTGTGCGGGTGGGTGTGGGACGGGGTCCAGAGGTGTTTTCCTCTGGAGGAGGTAACAGAACCCACAGCAAAACAATCACATGTCTACTTCCGCTAAACAGAGGGGCGGATCTCCTTTGTACAGAAAGATGTTGTTCTCCTCAGCCATTCAGAGTTGGATCGTGCAGCTCCCCCCCAACTATTTTGCACCCGTTTTCGACAACAAATATTACTTTTTTGGCTGTGATAGTCATTTGAAAACTTTTATTTAAAATACAACACAATTTCATTGAACAAAAGCGACCAGACATGTCCCAACGCGCCGAGTTGCTGGTTGCAAATGACAGTTCCGACTATTAAGGTTTACATATGAATTAAAGTCCTATGCAAACTTGATATTACACAATTAGTAGCATACACCTTTCAGTGGTTTCGAAGTGGGTTATGAAAAGTAAAACATCAATGCACCCAACAAGCATGCATTTTAAACGCGAAGTTTAACAGATATTGTTGGGACACTGTTAAGAACAGTGTCCCGAGGGCAATGAATATGGTTGTTTTTTTTCCCCCAAAAGAACCCTAATCACCGACTGACCTGCCTGCAGCAGAGACTCCCTGTGGTTCAGGTACTCCACCTCGTCGCTGTAGTTCTGGGTGTAGGCGGTGCTGGAGCCCGCGGACCGGGACTCGGTCCAGTGGACCCGTGCAAAGCCTTCTGCGTGCAGCTTCAGAGACTCCACCTTGGAGTCCCCGGTCAGCTCCAGCACCACCTTCCCAGACACCACATCCCCGCTGCTGAACACCGGGGGAGAGTCGATCTCTGGCGAGTCCAAGTGGACGTAAAACTTTTTCAGTTTGTCGAAAATCATTTGGGAGGCTGTTGTAGCTGCTGGTAGTCCGACGGACAGCGGGGTGTGCAAAGGGCTTTGTGCAAAGAAGTTGTCAAAGCGTTACTGTGTGTGTGTGTGTGTGTTGTTCCTCTCGCTGGGGATGCAAAATCCAAAGTGTTGACCCGAGCAGGACCGAGCGGAGCTTAAGCAGGCCCAGAGGAGGGCGGGTCCTCCCGTTACGTAAGGCCTCGGGTGAGCCCATAGAGGCAGGCCCAGAGAGGCAGGCCCTTAGAGGCAGGCCCAGAGAGGCACAAACATCTTCGCTGGGTGTGGAAAAGACCGAGCCGAGAAAAACACCGTCTGGTGATTGATAGTTACAGGTTCTTGGACGAAAACAGGCCTACTGAGCATGCCTCGAATGGCAAGACACTCCCATTTTTTTTTTAAAGAAAAGAAAAAAAAGTTAGTTCTGTACCTTGTGGCTTATAGCGTTTACCTCATCGTGTTGTTTTCGTGTTACAGCCCCCCCCCCCGTCGGTTAAACACGTTTCTACAAACTACAGCTCAAATGAGTCCAACTCCAAACTGAAAAGCATGAACTATTTTGGCAAAACTCCACACATCTCTTCTCAAAACGGATTCTTTCCACCAACCTGATACACACAGATATAACTTATAGAACTTCAAGCTTTAATTTCCCTCAGGATAAAATAAGTAGTTGAATTAAGCACTTGTGTGCTGCTATTTAAAAGACTACCATAAACATACTGTTGGTATACTTTTGGCTTCATGGTGCTCTGTTACATATTCAAATGTATTTAATAGAAGAAATGATTTCCCCTTTCTCCATTTTTTAAGTTTAGGGTTTTTTTGTCCTGAAATGAGGTTTAAATGGTACTTTACATACAGTATAAAGACTGTAGCGTATTGGAATATTGCATTGACACATTCATTGTCTCAACATAGGATGCAATGCACATGTGTCTATCCAAAGAGCTGAAAGTGGGCTAAACTCACAACCCAACAGCCATACTGTCCACTTGGAGTTGACCCTGCAACATTGTTACTGTAGAAATATTGGCTTGCCTTCCTCTTCCTCCTCCTCACCTTCATCCTCGTCCTCCACCACCTTCACCTCCCTCCCTCCACCTTCACCTCCCTCCTCCTCCTTCACCTCCTCCTCCTCCACCACCTTCACCTCCCTCCTCCTCCTCCACCACCTTCTCCTCCCTCCCTCCTCCTCCACCACCTTCACCTCCCTCCCCCTCCTCCACCACCTTCACCTCCCTCCCTCCTCCTCCTCCTCCACCACCTTCACCTCCCTCCCTCCTCCTCCACCACCTTCTCCTCCCTCCCCCCTCCTCCACCACCTTCACCTCTCTCCCTCCCTCCTCCTCCTCCTCCTCCACCTCCTCCTCCACCTCCCCTCCCTCCTCCTCCACCTCCCTCCCTCCTCCTCCTCCTCCACCACCTTCACCTCTCTCCCTCCCTCCTCCTCCACCGCCTCCTCTCTTCCACCTCCTCCTCCACCACCTTCACCTCCCTCCTCCACCACCTTCACCTCCCTCCCTCCTCCTCCTCCTCCACCACCTTCACCTCCCTCCCTCCCTCCTCCACCTGCTCCACCTCCTCCTCCACCACCTTCACCTCCCTCCTCCTCCTCCTCCTCGCTCCACCCCACCCCACCCCAGCCAGGTCACCGGGGCTCTTTGACTCTCCCACACGTGATCGGTGAAGTGTTGGCCGATTTAGTTTGAACACGAGACTAATTGTTAATTAAGGCGTGGCCTTCTGGAAGCCAGTGTTCTCCAGGTGAACAACAGGTGATCATGCCATGTGTCTATTGGAGTGACAATTGTTGTTGACTCATGAGATTTACCTTCTCAGAATTGTGTGCATAGCTCCATTTATTAGTTGCGTGTGTGCAATGCTCCCCCAGTCACAGCTACAAATAAGACTTACAAACTACTTATGCAAGTAACCTACTTGAATAAAACGACAGTTTTGGTTTCGCTCAGTCATTAAGACTCTAGCGGAATTGTTGCAGTCAGGCCCAAGGACAGACTTGGTTATGTTTTCGGGGTTTTACTTTAGATTCTGTAAGGGTCTGAATATGTATTTGTTTTAAGTTTCACGGAGGAATTGTTTAGTCTTGGATTTAACAGCACAACAGTTCAGACTCCGGGTTCATCACCCTCAAAAACACAAGTTGTTTACGCTTTTCTTTCCCCGGTAGGTTGGAATGTTCCAGGCCTGTCGTCCTCCTGCTACAGCGACAGCTGCACGCCGCCTCCAACAACAGGCCGGGCCGGTCCGGGGAGTGACGTCACTCGGTGGGCCGACCGCCAACCCCACCAATCACCTGCTAGCCGCTGTCCAGCCAGCCAATAGTTGTACACAGGAGGCGGGTCTAGTCGCATCCTCTCTCTCTCTCTCTCTCTCTCTCTCTCTCTCTCTCTCTCTCTCTCTCTCTCTCTCTCTCTCTCTCTCTCTCTCTCTCTCTCTCTCTCTCTCTCTCTCTCTCTACGCTTTGTGCTGCCGAGTCAGCTGTAACATATTACATTTACATTTACATTGCATATCATTTATAGTAATATTTTGGATAGATTCCCCTATTTGTTACATCTTATTCAACCACTGTACATTATACATTAGCATGCACTTTACTGTAACATGTGCACTCTGGTTAGATGCCAAATCATTTTAGCTGTACTGTACTTGATGTACTGTAATGACAATACATTTTAATCGAATCGAATCTAATTGGCCCTATTTACATGAACATAAAAGTGCTATCTGCATTTAATGAGGACAACCCCTATCAGTCAAGGGACAGGGTTCAAGTCCTTCTGACGCCATGCTGTGCAATGTGTTGTTGTTTACCCAGAGAACCAACCAAGAACCAGTTCAATAAACTAAGTGCTGTTTGTGTACCTTAAAGTAGCATTCAGATACGTAGTGTACACCCAGGGCTCCTCCAGAGGTTGACCCCATGTCTGACCCCGGTCTGACCCCGGTCTGACCCGAGGCCCTGGGGTGGAGGAGATGCAGGGAGTCGCTATGATACGTTTGACAGGAAGGTGCAATTAAGTAAAACGTTAGCCTGCATTTGTGTTACAAACAGTACTACCGAATAGGCTATAACGCGACGGGCTGTCCAGTTAATAATGTGTGAT
>CM051004.1:2278114-2288114 GCA_027704905.1 Muraenolepis orangiensis
TGCATTCAAGATTCAAGATTCAAGATAACTTTATTTATCCCGAGGGAAATTAAGGTGCAACAGTTGAAACAGGGGGAATAAATGCACACAAAATAAACTAATACCTAAAGCTAAAAACTAAATAAACTAACTAAACAAAACTAGTATAAACAAGATAGAACTAAATGAACTCTAAATGAAATCTAAATGTATTGATAGATGAATTGCACAATTTACAGTATTATTACAGTAATACGTAGGTATATACAATACACAACAATACGTATAGTGCAAATTGGCAGTAATAAAATACTAATAAATAACTCAGATGAATACTGAAAAAGTGAAAAGTGAAATAGAATTTACGATGAAAAATGACAGTGAAAGGATTTACAGTGCGTTGACCAAATAATATGAAATCTAAAAAAACAAATAATAATAATAATAACGTTGTGTAATAATAAGTGCGTTGGCCTCAGGTCACTGAGTCTCCACTGTCCCCCCCCCATGCGTGGTGTGTTATACTGTAGATGCGTGTTGGATACAACCTACCTTGTGTTAAAGCAGAATAATTAAAGCCGTTACTCAACAATTGGAGTGAGGACGACTGACCTGGTTCCTCGGAGCAGGGCGGTCACCCTCCCAGCCCGCGGACGTTTGTTCTTCCAGTTAAAACAAATAAAGCTCACCACAGCTTCGTATGGGAGATGTTATCCCACTGTAATAACCCTCCATCTCCCAGGGCTCCCACACCACGGGGGCCCTAGCCGCTCATATAGAGGCCCCTGGTCCCTCACACACACACACACACACACACACACACACACACACACACACACACACACACACACACACACACACACACACACACACACACACACACACACACACACACACACACACACACACACACACAGGACCCTGGCCAGGGTGATAGGTGATAAGCTCACTGTTTACTCCTGGTTTGTGGACCAAAACATGGCCCACTTTCTCCGGGCTTGGCTGTTTAGGTTTCAGCAGGGCTGTGGTTAAACACGCTCTGCAGATAGCCACGCGTGAAGGAGACTCAGAGAGGAGCTCACCTCAGCTCGGTCGTCCTCCTCTAAACACACACAGACCTTTTTCTGCATGAAAATCCCACCAATTATTAACATGCAAGGGTGGGCGCGTGGCAACCATCGATGAAGATGTTCAACGATGCATGGAGAGAGAGAGAGAGAGAGAGAGAGAGAGAGAGAGAGAGAGAGAGAGAGAGAGAGAGAGAGAGAGAGAGAGAGAGAGAGAGAGAGAGAGAGAGAGAGAGAGAGAGAGAGAGAGAGAGAGAGAGAGAGAGAGAGAGAGAGAGAGAGAGAGAGAGCCCTGCTGCAATGCTTCACACCACAGCTACTGGCTTGGTTATTGTCTCTTATCACACACAGTGAGATTATCAGAGGGCTGAGCCCCACACACACACACACACACACACACACACACACACAAACTCTACTTAGACCACCTGTTAAGACACCAGAAGGCGTATGAAGCTGTTGTGTCACTTATTCATTGAACTTTTGATATTTTAGAAAAATGTAGTTTATGATACAAGATACAAGATTTTGATTGGCCATTTGTAACAAGTACATAGGAATCCATTCCCTCCCGCAGTATACATCTCAAAAACTACACCATAAAAATAATATATACAATAAAAAATAAAAGAGCAGCAAAGTGACTTAAATGATGAACAAAAATATGATAATGTTAATTAATAATGATGTTGCTTGATTGATCGTGAAAAATGAATTGAACAATCACCACTTTATCTTCTTTTGGGGGTAACAGTCTGACACACAAGCCATTACTAACTGCTGTTAGAAGATATGTGAAATGCAAGGAATGTGTGTTTAAGGTGACGGCCCAGAGCGATCAGGTGGCTATGGTCCAGGTGTCAGTGAAGGGCCTGTACATGACTTTTGACCTGGTGAGAACCCCTATAAAATAATAGAATAATAGAGTACTTAGAAGACACTTAATGCCCTAAACAAGGGTACACACAGGCACAAGGACAGACCGTCAAGGTCAGCTTGATGACGCTTCCATAATATTTGATCAAAAAATAGTTACTGCTGTTACTCATAATTTGGAGAAAAAGTACTGTTTAACGAAGTATATCGGGATTAAATGTTAATTTTAAACCAGAGTTAGTTGTTTGCTGTTCACCTAAACCTAACAAATATAAACAAACTCCAAAAAAAAACTCCACCACACACACTCACCTCCGCCCCCTGCCTGCCTGCGGCCTTGGCCGTCTGGTTCAGGTTCCAATAGAGTGCAATAGACCAGTGATTCTCAACTGGTGGGTCGTGAGCAGTGAGTGGGTCGCAGAGGGTGGGTCGCAGAGCATATGCCAAACTTGAATCTTTAGAAAAAGAGGGTTAAGCCCATGAATTAACTCATGTTTCAATGGCTTAATGTTTCATGGAGTTGTGTTTCATGAATGATTGCAATATTGAAAAATACATTTTAGCATCCTCCTCCGCTCCGGCTCTCTGGATGGAGCGGCTCTGGGTCTCGACGGTGCCCGCAGCAGGGAGCGCTGGCTTTGGGTGTTGAGGTCTCATCCCCTGGGTCAGTTGGTGAGGAGCTCCATCCATCAACACGGCTTGTCTCCACCGTGCTCCTCTCTAGAGGCAGGTACGGTGGCTTGCTGGGGGGGGGAAGACGGCGTGAAGTGTGATAACTCACTGCCTTTCTCAGCTCTCTCCGTTTCCTACGCACACTCCCACACACAGTTCACCACTCCATAGTGGCTAGATATCCATCGTGTTTAGTCAGCGAGAAATGCAAAACCATGAATAGATTGATACACAGTTCCTACCTCAATTATTGTTCAAATGTTATGCATGCAAAATGTACAGATAGGTTTGCCATCAGCCATTAAAATGGCTACTTGCGGGCTCCTTCGAAGACAAGGACACAGGGTAATGAGGAATCCGGTTTATTGAGTTTGAATCATTGTAAACAGAGCAGATGGTACATGCTAGAGCACGGGTTCTCAAACTGGGGTCCGCAAACCATAGCCAGGGGGCCCGCGAAAGGGGGCCTATTAGCCATCCCGCTAGCTTGCGAGCTAAATATGGATCAATATTTCAGTCAGTCCAGTTGGTCCACATCGTCAAGTCACCCTAAACCCAAACAAGGTAAATTGTCAAAATTCAACGACAATTATGTCAAGTTTTCGACGGGAGACCGAAGTGCGTCATGTATAACTGTTCTGAATGCTTTTAGGATCAATTACTTAAAAAGTATAAATATTGTCAAGTTGAGTCAAAATGCAATTACAATTAAATGACCCTCTGTTTAAAAGTATATAAATGGTATTAACATGATTCAAATTGAAATGTGTTTGTTTACTTAAAAGATAACATTACTTCATTGCATAGTGACCTTAATACACTCCGTCATAGGTCATTCCGGGCACAACAAGCCTATGGATGGAAATGTTGCTAAATAAGGTTCAAGAAGTTTGTACAGAATTGTTTTATATATTTTTCAACTATTTAGTGAAGTGGTAGTTATTAGGCTTTATTAAATGAGGTGTGATACCAAGTGAGTCACATCAGAGCAGTGCGGTAATGACACCACCAGGGGGCAGTGAGACATTATATCTGAACTTCACTATTTCGCTGCCATTTACAGCAATTAAAGTAAGATTATTCACAAAACGAATAAGAAATATGATTATATTATAGTTATTATATTATATAATAGTATAGTATGCGGATTATGTTAAATGTAACTATGTGACAAACTTAATCAAATAAATCGTATGCCTTTTAGGCGTTTCGGTTCCGGAAGTGACATCACATAGCTTCCGCTTGCTCCGCTCTCTTTTCGTTGAGGCTCTGCTAGTGTACGGGTGGGTGCACGTTTTATTCCTATCGTTTAATCGAGTTTACCGTTCAATTAACCCTTCAATTCTTACCGAAGCCTAACGATATTGACCCGTTGTCCCTTATTGTACCACGACACAGCCGAGTGGTCCCGTATGATGTGTGGCATTCACCTAAATCAGAGTTCTTATAGCGCCGATGGGCCGCATGTGGCTAGGCCACGCACCGCCCAGCGTGCTAACGGCTAACCAGGGGAGCTAGCGGGACTCCATTCTAAAACATGTGTTCCGCGTTTAAACGGAGGGACTTCTGGGTGTTTGTCGCTCTGTAGAGCTCTTAGTTTGTCGCTCTGTAGAGCTCTTAGTTTGTCACGTACGCGTTTAGGGATACCTTCGTCACTGTGTTTGGTCTGCCGAGTGTCCATCTTGTTCACTTGTTAACTTGTTCCACAGTCTGCCAAGATGCAGATCTTCGTGAAGACGTTGACGGGGAAGACCATCACCCTAGAGGTGGAGCCCAGCGACACCATCGAGAATGTCAAGGCCAAGATCCAGGACAAGGAGGGTAAGGGCTGTCCCAGGACCCCCTGTCTGTCTCTCTGTCCCCAGACGGAACCCGGAGTCCAGAGGGTTCTATGTAACCTACTCACTAAAGTCAATTAGAGGCAGTTATTGTGTTGGTTAGATAGTGATTACTGTATAGTGAGGACAGCACACCCGTCTGTCTGTCGGGCAGTGACGTGTTATTAGTGCGTACATTGAAATGCTTACTCCCCATTCCCTCCCGCAGTATGACTACTTAAATGCTAATTATCTACATGTCAACGTGTGGATTAGATCACTTTAACAGCAGGGTTTCTGTTAACCAGTTCCAAAGAGTGAAGTTGGGCTTGTGTGTCTCCAGGAATCCCTCCCGATCAGCAGCGTCTGATCTTCGCTGGCAAGCAGCTAGAGGATGGTCGCACCCTCTCGGACTACAACATCCAGAAAGGTAAGACATGTCTCTTGCTCCTCACCTGTGCGCCAATGCTGACTGTTACCTCCAAACTCTGGTCCAGCCCAATGTCCCCTCCCCCCACTGACTGTCGGCTGGTTGTCTCCATCTTTAGAGTCCACCCTGCATCTGGTGCTGCGTCTGCGTGGAGGCATCATCGAGCCGTCCCTCAGGATGCTGGCCCAGAAGTACAACTGTGACAAGATGATCTGCCGCAAGTAAGAGTGACTGAATGAAGGAGGGAGGGTGATGTGGGTTAATGTGAAGGAGGGAGGGTGATCTGGGTTAATGGGTACAGAGGAGGCCTGAGATGGAGAAGGTGGACTGGCACGGTGTATATCTTTGACCAAATGCCTCCAGTGATGTTGCGACTTTATTTAAGGTGCTTTTACAAAATATTTGCAGAGATTTTTGATAAATGTTAAACATTAATGTGGATGTACTGGGGGAAAAGGTTAAAGGCAAATGATGTGACAGCCTGATGAGTTTAGAAAATGACGTTACTTATCTAATAATAATGCAGCCTTTAACACCAGGAAATGTAAATACTTATCCAATATCTATACAACAACGGCTGTATTACCAAGCCCTAGTACATAGTCTACTGCTGTGGAACCAGTGGTGGATTAGTCTTGTAAAATCACAAGTTTAGTCTAGCAGGCACCTTTTTAAGGGGGTATGCAATTGTAATTGAGAAAGCCAGAGGAGCAGCCTAAAAAGGACTCTTGTTAAACCGAGTGGACAGGTTCTGAACGCAGCAGGTGGGCCTAAGGGATGGAGGTCCCCTAGCAAGGATCCAGGGGTATTCCGTGAGTCTGACCCGCGCTTCGCTGTGTCCCCAGGTGCTACGCCCGCCTCCACCCCCGTGCCGTCAACTGCCGTAAGAAGAAGTGCGGTCACACCAACAACCTGCGTCCCAAGAAGAAGCTGAAGTAGATGTTTGTACTTTGGGTTGTTCAGCCGTGTTGTTAAAATAAACTAAGAGAAAGACCTTGCTGTGACTGTTACTGTGGAGAACACTGAAGAAACACCTCATGCAGAATACATGGTTACCACTGAAGGGATTTTTTAACAGTCTTCCGATGATACACTATTTTATAAGGTGGTATTGCTGGTTAAGCTAAGGCCTTATGGCATTAGTCAACTAACTCGGGACCCAAAAATGTATATTTACTTTTTGAAGGCATTACTGCCTTGATGTTCTTCCAACGGTAAACCATTGAAACATTTTATAAAGATTGAAGTTTGGCATATGCTCTGCAACCCACCAGTTAAAACACTGCATTATTGGATAAAGTGCCAGAAAGATCCTGTCTATTCGACTGGCAAAGAAACTTTCAACTACAGTGATTCAGGTGTGTCATTCATACATTTAATACAGACTACTTGAAAGATAATTGAATCATTTTAATATTTAAGAATTGTATACAAATGTGCATTTCTTGTATCACAAGTCTCATACACTTGGTTCCCACAGATTTATGGCCCTTTTAAAACTACTCCAAACGAACTCGAGCTATTTCACCTATGTTCAAACCAGTCAAAGCTCTCTATCCCAACACCATACTGGAGAAATGAGAGTAAAGGGATGTGCGTTATTCCAGTCTGGAGCAGGAACCTAAAGAACCATCTCTTCAGGTAGTCCCATCAGATTAACATCTTGTACCATCTTAGTTTTTATCAATGTTTTTACCGCCCTCCCCAAAGGGGATATTAAAGTAAAGATGACTGTATAAACGTGCTGTCACTCTGAAAATGTCCAGTAAGTGGTTTGCTCTGAGCCAAACTAGAGCAAACCTGACCGATGAGTCCTGGTTTAAAGCAATATGCTGTTCCAAAACGGTTCAGTACCTACAAAATAAGCATTGCTTTACTCTCCCGAAAGTGTGCCAGTAATATTGCTGTACCTTGTTTGGATATATATTTTCATAACCCCGTAACCCACAGCTAAAGGCGTCACAAGTTCACATACGAAGCAGAGAGGTCTAGTTGCTAGTACTAACTACGACTACTACGGTTGTGCTTAGTAACCCTGGCGATGCGATGGGGTCTGTACCGGAGCTCATGCTCTGATCTACCGTCGATGGCCTAACGCCACCTTGATTGTTACGAGAACAAGTGATGCACACAGAGGACAGGACGTAAGAACACTCGTGTCCGGACGTAAATAAACATGTCCCGCATGCACCACTACCACGGTCTCCCCCGCGTCACCTCCCAGAGCCCAGCAGCTGGTCCCCATCCTGTAGGGGACCAGGATGGGGGGGGACCCATCCTGTTACCCAAACCAGGCTCACGTTTCACCAAGCAGAAGCTCCAGAACTAGGATGACAGTTTGTGAACCTGACCACCTTAACGAGAACTGCACTAAAAAATAAAAATAGACATAGAAATGTCAAGGAACATGAACAATAACTTCTCACTAATACTTCACAAGATTTCCATCCAGTTGTAAGGTTTGGAGAGAGAGAGAGAGAGAGAGAGAGAGAGAGAGAGAGAGAGAGAGAGAGAGAGAGAGAGAGAGAGAGAGAGAGAGAGAGAGAGAGAGAGAGAGAGAGAGAGAGAGAGAGAGAGAGAGAGAGAGAGAGAGAGAGAGAGAGAGAGAGAGAGAGAGAGAGAGAGAGAGAGAGAGAGAGAGAGAGAGAGAGAGAGAGAGAGAGAGAGAGAGAGAGAGAGAGCGCAACAGTTAAAGGTTCAGACATGTAAAGCTATGAAGTGATATGTATAGGAGAGTAGTCCATCGACCCCAATCCTGGGTTCTTCCCCCCCCCCCACACACACACACACACACACACACACACACACACACACACACACACACACACACACACACACACACACACACACACACACACACACACACACACACACACACACACACACACACACACACACACACACACACACACACACACACACACACACACACACACACACACACACACACACACACACACACACACAAAGGAGAGGCCTACTAAAAATGCTAAAGAATTTGACTGAACGTGACGACTAGCACGGTAGAGCGAAGCTTGAACAACTTTCATAATCAAATATTTATTTAGAGAGAATTTCAACAGCATTCGATGTTATCCTCGCTCTATTTAAACTGCTCTCTTTAAACATCATCCCTCCCCCTGGCTCTCTTTTCTAGCCTCCATTTCCCCTTCTCCCTCCCTCCCTCCCGCCCTACTCAAACACAAGGAAACAACTGAGCCCGAGCCACAGACTCCTGCAGTGTCCCTATTGGTCGATGAGCGTGGCCAGGCTCTGTCTGAGGCTGCTCAGGTCCAAGATCTTGAGGTCCAGGACCTCGATGGCCCGCTGGACCCCGCCCTCCGTCTGCTGCCTCTCCTCCTGGCTCGCCGCCAGGTCCGTCTCGGCGCTCTGGACCCGCTCCTCCAGGGCCGCGTTCCGACACTCCAGCTCCTGTACACACACACAATAAAAAATACACACATAATTATACACAGACGCACATACATGCTATGGTACACACATAACACATACACAGAATAAAAGACAATACATTATTATTAAACACAATATTACACACACACATCTGGTGGGAGCTCTTCCCTCTTCATGGCACATGTATTCGTGAGCAAAACGTCACCTCCTACCTGCTCCTTAATCTCAAATCAAGTCACTAGGACTCAAATAGTACATACTAAACAAAGACAGGACAGCAGCTCACAGTCCTACTTGTTTGGGGACAGACTCATGTGTTGAGGGCGTTGGCTCAATACAACCACCCTGCTCAGGCCCCGGAGCCGGTCCTCTGAGGAGGGGAGGTCAGTGGTATAGATATGTACACACTCAGCCATCCATCTCAAATGGTTGATCCTGGGTCTGGGAAGGTGGTGTTAATGAGGGAGCGGGGAGGGTGGTGTTAATGAGGGAGCGGGGAAGGTGGTGTTAATGAGGGAGCGGGGAGGGTGGACGATGTGGAGCTGATGGAGGTGATGTAACCCTCCTCCTCCTCCTGGTGCTATTCCCACGGGGATGTGCACCTCCTCCTGGTGCTATTCCCACGGGGATGTGCACCTCCTCCTGGTGCTATTCCCACGGGGATGTGCACCTCCTCCTGGTGCTATTCCCACGGGGATGTGCACCTCCTCCTGGTGCTATTCCCACGGGGATGTGCACCTCCTCCTGGTGCTATTCCCACGGGGATGTGCACCTCCTCCTGGTGCTATTCCCACAGGGATGTGCACCTCCTCCTGGTGCTATTCCCACGGGGATGTGCACCTCCTCCTGGTGCTATTCCCACGGGGATGTGCACCCCTACCTCCTTCTGTCCCTAGCCCTTCCCATGCAGGGAAAGCTCCTTCACCAGCCAACGCCTCTACCCGTCTATCTGCCCGTCTATCTGCCCGTCTATCTGCCCGTCTATCTACCCGTCTATCTGCCCGTCTATCTGCCCGTCTATCTGCCCGTCTATCTGCCCGTCTATCTGCCCGTCTATCTGCCCGTCTATCTGCTCACCTGTAATCTCTGCACAGCCTCCTCTTTCTCCCGCTCCAGGTCGCCGGCATCCGTCTTCTTGTTCTGTAAACTCTGGATTTCCTGGAAGACACAGAGAGACAACACCGTCTGCTGGTTCAAATGGGATCCAGCACTTTATTCACTGTGTATGTGTGTGTGTGTGTGGTGTGTGTGTGTGTGTGTGTGTGTGAGTGCGTGCGTGTTACCTGCTCCTTGGTTCTCAGCAGGGCCTCCAGGGTCTCCACAGACTGACTCAAGTCTGGATCAGAACTGGCAGATGCTAAGCTCTGGGCCTCCAGCTCAGCTACCTGGGAAACACACACACATTTTACATAAACACACTGTACACACACACACACATTTGACACACACACACACACACACACACACACACACACACACACACACACACACACACACACACACACACACACACACACACACACACACACACACACACACACACACACACACACACACACACACACACACACACACACACACACACACACGCGCACGCACGCACGCACGCACGGACTCGGTTGAATGACCACAAACTGGAAGTGTGGGTGTCATCGTGACCTGACGCTGTGCTTCACTGAGCTCAGTGTGGGGGGGGTGGTGGGGGGTAATATGTTATTTATTCAAAATGTTTCAGACAGACAGAC
>CM051004.1:2298114-2300614 GCA_027704905.1 Muraenolepis orangiensis
ATTCAGACCGCCGCCGCCGCCGCTGCTGCTGCTTGGGAGCGAGCAGCCGTACGAGGAGCCTCCTCCTACCTGCTCCTCCTGTGGGTTCATCTATACGTCTTAACACAGGAGGAGCCCACAGCTCCAGTAACTAAGTAAAAATGTCTGCTGCATGGAAGTGGGCTAGTTCCCTCTCATTAGTTCTGGAGACTTTGACTGCTATGGTGGACTGGGTCCGTCCAGGGAGAGACCCAGGGAGAGACTCGGGTCCGTCCTGGGGGAGACCCTGGTCCGTCCTGGGGGGTACAGGCGTGGAGATACAGACCTCCCTCCGCCTCCGCCATGTTTGTTGAGGAAAATAATGTCCTCATAATAAATAACTCATAATAATGTCTAGAGGACAGATACATTGCATAGTGCAGTACTGTTACACTGTAGTTCTTTATATGACGTATATTCTGGAGTACCATTGTTCTGTTATAGAGTACATAGTTATGTTATACATATGTATAACTCAGCTCAGTCTGTTGGGACTTGGCTTGGGAACCGGAAAGTCACCGGTTCAAGTCCCTGAAACACCTGGTGACTGCCGAGGTGCCCTTGAGCCAGGCTCCAGACCCCTACCTTGCTCCCTGGGTGGATATACTGGATATACAATAGCTGCTCCTAATACGAGGATAGATCAAATCCTCCAGATTTAGATTTAGTACAATATAGCAGTATATACACTATATTCTGCTATAGCACCTATACTGTAGTGATTTAGTGTAGTCATGATCCGCATAGAACTGTAGTCTGTACTGTGCTGTTTGTACTGTACATTGTAGCGTGACTGTAGTACAGTAGCCATGTTATACTTCATAAACTGTAGTGATTATGTGCAGTTGTGTAATACTGTATGTTATGATGAAGTGATTAAGAATGTCGGTATAGCAAGGTTCTTACACTGCCTAGGTTAGTGGCTATATTCCCACTGCAATATTAAAATGCAATAACATTGTTTTAATTACATGCTTTTTATATTAATAAATATTATCCATCCATCCATCCATCTTCTCCCGCTTATCCGTAATCGGGTCTTGGAGGTAGCAGCTTCAGAAGGGGACTCCAAACTTCCCTCTCCCTGGCAACATGGACTAGCTCTGACTGGGGGATCCCGAGGCGTTCCCAGGCCAGTGTGGAGATGTAATCACCCCACCTGTACCTCGGTCTGCCCCGTGGTCTCTTCCCAGTTCGATGTGCCTGGAAAACCTCCCTCGGGAGGCGACCAGGAAGCATCCTTACTAGATGCCCGAACCACCTCAACTGGCTCCTTTCTACGTGAAGGAGCAGCGGCTCTACTCCGAGTCTCTCACGAGTGACTGAGCTTCTCACCCTATCCCTCAGGGAGATACCAGCCACCCTCCTGAGGAAACTCATTTCGGCCTCTTGTATTCGCGATCTCGTCCTTTCGGTCATTACCCATTGCTCAAGGCCATAGGTGAGGGTAGGAACGAAGACTGATCGGTAGATCGAGAGCTTTGCCTTCTGGCTCAGCTCTCTTTTGGTTACAACGGTGCGCCAAAGTGCACCCAATACTGCTCCCGCTGCACCTATTCTCCTGTCAATCTCACGCTCCATCCTCCCCTCACTCGAGAACAAGACCCCAAGATACTTGAACTCCTTCACTTGGGATAAGGACTCCCTCCCTACTTGGAGTAGACAATCCACCGGTTTCCTGCTAAGAACCATGGCCTCAGATTTGGAGGTGCTGATCCTCATCCCAGCCGCTTCACATTCTGCTGCAAACTGATCCAGTGAGTGCTGAAGGTCACATACTGATGACGCAAACAGGACCACATCATCTGCAAACACCCCTCCATGACTACGCCTCGAAATCCTGTCCAGGAAAATCACAAACAGGATGGGTGACAAAGCGCAGCCCTGGCGGAGGCCAACACCCTATGAGAACAGGCCTGACTTACTACCGAGAATCCAGACACAGCTCTTGCTTTGGGAGTACAGAGATTGGATGGCCCTCAACAATGACCCCCGCACCCCATACTCCCGCAGCACCCCCCACAGTATTTCCAGAGGGACCCGATCATATGCCTTCTCCAAATCCACAAAACACATGTAGACTGGATGGGCATACTCCCAAGCCCCCTCCAGGATCCTTGCAAGAGTGAAAAGCTGGTCCGTTGTTCCACGACCAGGGCGGAATCCGCATTGTTCCTCTTCAATCTGAGGTTCGACTATCGGCCGAACCCTCCTTTCCAGCACCTTGGAGTAGACTTTCCCAGGGAGGCTGAGTAATGTGATACCCCTGTAATTGGCACACACCCTCTGGTCACACTTTTTGAACAGGGGTACCACCACCCCCGTTTGCCACTCCTCAGGCACTGTCCCAGACTTCCACGCAATGTTGAAAAGACGTGTCATCCATGACAGCCCCTCAACACCCAGAGCCTTTAGCATTTCTGGACGGATCTCATCAACCCCTGGGGCTTTGCCACTGCGGAGATGTTTGACTACCGTAGTG
>CM051004.1:2305614-2408114 GCA_027704905.1 Muraenolepis orangiensis
ACTCTCAAAATCCTCAAGATCCTCTTATTAACTGATCAATATACCAATGTGGTAAAAACCATACTGATATGGACGAGAAACTACCCCTCCAAACGGAGGACAGATTTGATGGTTTCAGAGAGAGCGAGAGCGAGAGCGAGAGCGAGAGGGGGAGAGAGCGAGGGAGAGCGAGAGCGAGAGCGAGAGGGAGAGGGGGAGAGAGCGAGGGAGAGCGAGAGCGAGAGAGCTAAACAGAGAGAAAGAGAGAAAACCTGGAGACCAGACCATCTGTGAGAGCCTCCTGATGGCTGTGCAGTAGCAGAGCGGAGCGCCAGGCCTCCACCAACACAGGCTGCAGGAATTAGGAACTCAAAGAGCTCCGACAGAAGCACACACAAACTCTCAGTGAATATAGTTAGATATGGAATACTGAAATACGGAATTAGTCGTTATCTCTCCAACTTGGCCAAATTAACGGTCGTCGTTTTTTCCGTGAACAGACCGCTGACGGGCGGGGCCTCGATGTTCGCTTGGGGAAAGGAGAAGAGCGTCTTATGGAGGCCAGGAGCCACTGGAAAAACAATAGTTTAGCCCCGATTCTCATTTGCATACAAACCACAGCTGGTGTGAACAAGGCCTTGGGATGGGGAGCGTGGGAAGAGGAGAGAGAGGAAGAGAGACAAACCACAAGAATGAAGGAGGAGATTTAGAGGAGAGGAGAGAGGAGCAAAGGCCAAAGGGAATAGAGGAGAAAGGTGAAGGGTGCAGAGGAGAAGAGGAAAGACATTCTTTATATTGAGAACTGGCACCATTCTGTGTGAGAGAACCCCCAACAACGACTTTCATCCACTGTGAACTCTGACCTCTGTTACACGACCGCCCCCCCCGTTACCTGCTTGTTTAAACGTCGTTCTCATTTCACCACGACAACCGTGCGGTCCCCGCCTACTGCCAGCATCTCCCCATCGCCTAGCAACAGGTTTCCCATAATCCTTTTAGCCTACGTCTGAGCTCCCCGACTTTCTTTCGAGGCAAACAAACACCAAGTGTCAGACTGTGGTGTTACTGGACAGCTCCCAGTGTAACCAGTAGAGGGCTGTGGTGTTACTGGACAGCTCCCAGTGTAACCAGTAGAGGGCTGTGGTGTTACTGGACAGCTCCCAGTGTAACCAGTAGAGGACTGTGGTGTTACTGGACAGCTCCCAGTGTAACCAGTAGAGGGCTGTGGTGTTACTGGACAGCTCCCAGTGTAACCAGTAGAGGGCTGTGGTGTTACTGGACAGCTCCCAGTGTAACCAGTAGAGGGCTGTGGTGTTACTGGACAGCTCCCAGTGTAACCAGTAGAGGACTGTGGTGTTACTGGACAGCTCCCAGTGTAACCAGTAGAGGACTGTGGTGTTACTGGACAGCTCCGTGTAACCAGTAGAGGACTGTGGTGTTACTGGACAGCTCCCAGTGTAACCAGTAGAGGGCTGTGGTGTTACTGGACAGCTCCCAGTGTAACCAGTAGAGGACTGTGGTGTTACTGGGTATCTCCCAGTGTAACCAGTAGAGGACTGTGGTGTTACTGGACAGCTCCCAGTGTAACCAGTAGAGGGCTGTGGTGTTACTGGGTATCTCCCAGTGTAACCAATAGAGGGCTGTGGTGTTACTGGACAGCATCACAATGCACTAGATATAACCAGGCTATTAACGGTTGGTTCCGGTAGTACAGAAGCACTTTATTATCACAGCGCCATAGTAAACATATTATGATGTCTTTATGACAGACGGATGCACCATAACTCACAAATATGAAAGATTAAACATCAACACTGAGCCATATACCATAATATTATGCTCCTGGTGACGCCCACCATGAGCTAGAGGTCATTCAGCTCGTCTCTTTCTCTGAGCTGTGAGATGTGCCTGCCTAGTACCCGCCTGCCAGCCTGTCTGTCTGTCTACCTGCCTGTCTGTCTATCTGCCTGTCTGTCTACAAGCTGTCTGACTACAAGCTGTCTGACTACCCGCCTGCCTGTCAACCCCCTTGCTTATGAAATGAATAATGATGGACTGAATATGTAGTTCAGTGTCTTCCTTCCTCCAAGGTCAGATAGACTTCCTGTCTCGGTGACCAGGTGGTCCTCTGTGTACCAGGTGGTCCTCTCTGTGACCAGGTGGTCCTCTGTGTACCAGGTGGTCCTCTCTGTGACCAGATGGTCCTCTCTGTGACCAGGTGGTCCTCGGTGTGACTAGGTGGTCCTCTGTGACCAGGTGGTCCTCTCTGTGACCAGGTGGTCCTCTGTGACCAGGTGGTCCTCTCTGTGTACCAGGTGGTCCTCTCTGTGACCAGGAGGTCCTCTCTGTGACCAGGTGGTCCTCTGTGTACCAGGTGGTCCTCTCTGTGACCAGGAGGTCCTCTCTGTGACCAGGTGGTCCTCGGTGTGACCAGGTGGTCCTCGGTGTGACTAGGTGGTCCTCTCTGTGACCAGGTGGTCCTCTCTGTGACCAGGTGGTCCTCGGTGTGACTAGGTGGTCCTCTGTGTACCAGGAGGTCCTCTCTGTGACCAGGTGGTCCTCGTTGTACCAAACCATACGACTGCTGCAAGATGGTGTGCTTTCAATTTCGCGACCCTGAAAGTGATAATACACACTTTTCACTCCTCGAGTCCAAAGAATCAAACACATCCACCCACGTCTTCATCAAGCCAGGGATTTCTCTTTCTCCAAATCCAATTTGTTCCGTGAAGAAAAAGGCAAGAAAATACAATTGCTAAGGACCAACTGAGTGCATTACCTACCCCTCAGTTTACCTGACTCAAACATGTCTCTGGAATATCTTAAAGCTCAATCAGTTATGCCAAAACATTTTACATTAAATCTGTGTGTGTCTGTGTGTGTATGGCTGTGTGTGTGTGGCTGTGTGTGTCCACATTTACACTAAAAAGCATACAGTCGTTGACTGTTTTACTGAATTACAGTTCATTCAAGCAGAAATATTTTGTCTTTGAAATTTCCATCTTTCAATGTGATTGAAACATCACTCAACACACAGCAGCTGTCGGCTGCTATGCATATCACAATAGACAACCATATGGATAATAATAATTCATAGCAAATTAATCCACCCCTAGATTAAAACAGTACAAGACTATGCAGATTAATTAATTAATCTAGGCTTGATTGGAGATGACATATGGCTCAATGAAATGTACTTGTAGCAGACCACGCTTCCACCGGCCATTAACATGGCTCCTCCTGGAGGACTCCTCCTGGAGGACTCCTCCTGGAGGACTCCTCCTGGAGGACTCCTCCTGGAGGACTCCTCCTGGAGGACTCCTCCTGGAGGACTCAGGGTGATGAGGAATCCGCTTTATTGCAAGAGTTTAGAATCTTTGTGAACATGATTTCGACGACGCAGTTTGTTATTTATTCTTTTTATCGCGACTATCTTTGTTCAGGAAGTTAGCAGCACGTTCATTTATGACTTTTGCACACTTCTGGAGATCAGATCGACAGTCGCTTGCCACCTACCGGAGTTTTTTCATTCTTACGAATCGGACGTCCCGCCCAAAGTCACAGCTGGATTATCTCCGACCATCTTGGGCACGATTACACGCAAGCATCACAGGAAGAAGCGAGGGAAGCGAGCCGGCGTGCTAGTCAGGCTGAGATGTCGATCCGATCGCCCCCCACTACCGACCATTCTACTGGCTAATGTACAGTCTCTGGACAATAAGTTAAGCAAGCTACAGGCTCGTATCAATTCCACGGGAAACTAAGGACAACTGTATCATCTGCCTTACCAACCTGAAGAAGGTTCTCCCGAAGTTCTACCAACAAATAACGAGCAACACATGGGGTGAGCGGATCCTCGACCACTGCTACACTCCCTTCCGTGATGGCTACAAGGCCCTCCTCCGCCCACCGTTCGGCAAATCAGACCACCGCTCTATCCAGCTACTCCCCACCTATTGGCAGAGACTGAAGCAGCAACCAATGGCTGTGAGGGAGGTCCAATGCTGGTCGGACCAATCTATGCTGCAGGATTGTTTTGATCGCGCTGACTGACACGTTCCGCGTCGCCTCGGACAATAACATCACGCGTCCTTGGTCACCGGGTTCATCAAGAAGTGCATAGATGACGTTGTTCCGACCAAGTTGGTTCGGACATACCCCAACCAGAAACCGTGGATTAACGGCGATGTTCGCGCTGCCCTGCACGCGCGTAACGCCCCCTTTGGCTCCGGGAATATGGAGGAATATACGAGAGCTCGCTACGACCTCCGTAAGTCCATCGTCACTGCCAAGCGGGAGTACAAGGACAGAGTGGAGGAGAAATTCAAGAGCCATGACGCGAGGGGTATGTGGCAGGGGCTACAGACGATAACGAACTTCAGAGGGAGAACCAGTTGTGTAGAGAACTCCTCTACCTCCCTCCCAGGAGAGCTAAATACTTTTTTTACTCGGTTCGACGTGAACGGTAGCCCGCCGAAGCCAGCGCCGCCTGAGGAGACCAGCCTGCTGAGCATCTCGGAGGCGGATGTGCGCCACACCTTCAAGCGGTTGAACATCCGTAAGGCGGCAGGCCCCGACGACATCCCGGGCCGCGTCCTCAGAGCATGCGCAGACCAGTTGGCAGGAGTCTTTGCAGACATCTTCAACCTCTCCCTGTCCCAGGCTGTTGTTCCCGCAGTCTTCAAGATGTCCACCATCGTGCCTGTCCCTAAACAACCCAAGGTAACATGCCTGAATGACTATAGACCTGTAGCCCTCACCTCGATTGTCAGCAAATGCTTCGAGAGGTTGGTCAAGGACTTTATTTGCTCCGTGTTACCTGCCACGCTGGACCCATGGCAATTTGCATATCGTAAAAACAGATCCACGGACGACGCAATTGCCATGGCCCTCCACACTGCCCTTTCCCACCTGGAGGGAAAGAACTGTTATGTGCGAATGCTGTTTGTGGACTACAGCTCAGCGTTAAACACGATAGTTCACGATAGTAGTGCCAAGCTCGACAAGATTAGAGGTCTAGGCGTGCCCCCATCCACGTGCAGCTGGATACTGGACCTCCTGTCGGACCGCCGCCAGGTAGTGAGGATGGGCAGCACCACCTCAGAGCCACTGACCCTTAACACGGGAGCCCCCCAGGGATGCGTGCTGAGCCCTCTCCTCTACTCCCTCTACTGCATGGCTATGCACAGCTCCAACGTCATCACCAAGTTTGCTGACAACACGACAGTGATGGGCCTGATCGCCGGCGACGACGAGACTACCTGGGAGGAGCTCCCTGCCTACAGGGAGGAGGTTGGATCGCTGGAGCAGTGGTGCCAGGAGAACAGCCTCGCCCTCAACGTCAAGAAGACCAAGGAGCTGATCGTGGACTACAGAAGGCAGAGAGGAGAGCACAGCCCTATCTCCATCGACGGTGTTGCAGTAGAGAGGGTCAGCAGCTTCAAGTTCCTCGGCGTGCACATCTCCGAGGACCTCACATGGTCCACACACACCACACACGTGGTGAAAAGGGCCCAACAACGCCTGTATTTCCTCAGGCGTCTGAGGAAATTCAGCATGGGCCCCCGCATCCTGAGAACATTCTATAACGGCACCATCGAGAGTGTTCTTACAGGGTGTATCACCGCCTGGTACGGGAACTGCACCGTACTCGAGCGCAGAGCGCTTCAAAGGGTGGTGCGGACGGCCCAGTATATTGTTGGAGATGAGCTCCCCTCCCTCCTGGATATACACAACCAGCGGTGTAGTGGGTATTGCACATAAGATTTTCACTCACTGCTTTATACTCGTGTAAACTGTGAAGTGACAATAAACTTGACTTGACTTGAACAGAGCAGATGGAACTTGCTAGAGCTCTCCTCCTGGAGTGTGTGTGGTGGTGCCTGTTTTAACCTGAGTCTTGGAGACCGGAAGCCAGGGCTGCCTGCCAGGGCTACCAGCCAGTAACATGGCTGCTTGAGGCTCCTCCCGAACACAAGGACTCAGGGTGACGAGGAATCAGGTTTATTGCAGAGTTTTAATCATGGAGAACAGAGCAGACGGAACATGCTAGAGCTCTTCCTCTAGTGTGTGGTGGAGGCTGCTTTTACCTGTGGGCCTTAATAAACAAGGACCCACAGGTGTGCACCATAGAGGAATCAGTCTGACTCAGGCCAGGTGAGGCTGCTTCAACCAGCCACCAACAACACTAAATCCACAGCACTGAATCCTTTCCTCGCCAGAGTGAACACGTACCTGTTTGGCGTGGTTACGTGGCGTTGAGACACATGTAATACTGCGGTGTGTTTGATGACTAATCCTCTACCTGCTCTCAATTTAAAGCACGGTGCCCCATTCAACAGCCAGAGTCTCTCTCTCTCTCTCTCTCTCTAAAGTCTCTCTCTCCACAGAATATCTCTCATACGGTCTCTCTCTCTCTCTCTCTCGCCCTCTTGCAGGTCTCCATAGAACACCAGTCACATCATCTGCGGTGTGTTTAACGGTGAATTCTTGTTTTGATAACTGTTTTGATATGTGAGATGTGTTAATATACAGATTATTATTATTATTATACACATTAGATTATTTGGGCTTCATGATATGGTATGATACCAGACGATATTGAGATTCTTTTGACAGATATTACTTTCCTGGTCAACATGTTTAGTCACATCAGGGCTGGTCTGGCAACCGGAAGGTTGCTGGCTCCATTCCCCAGTTCAAGGGTCGAGGCATCCCCAAACGGCTCCCAATGGGCTGGCTGTTCCATTGCATGGCTGATACCACGGTGGGTGAAGGAATGGGGGAATGAAGCACTGTATGAATCAGTGTACTGATAGGTGAATTAATCATGAATGAATGGATGAATGCGTCGCCAGATCAGTCGAAGGCCTTCGACCAAAACGGCGCTGCCAAGGTGTTGCATTAGGTGTTGCATGCTGAGTGCAGGAGTTCTTGATAAGAGGCAGCGAGTGAGTAAGGCACCGTTTGGATAACATGCAGTCCATTTACTGTCTCTCATCCTGCTAGTTGTCAAACACAAATCACCACAGGACGCCTACTCAGGGCTCCAATGAACTCCACTACAAACACTCCATTGTAATCCCTTGAAGACGTTGTGGTTTCATGAGGTCATGAAGACTTGATGGCTACAGATCCATGCCAGCGTCCGTGTGTTGAGAGACAGACACCTGGCTCTCTACAGAACCATCCTGTGTGACACGTCACCAGATAGCCAGGTGTCTCCTTTTTAAATGAATAAGCGTTAGCTCACACTTATTAGTGCATGACCAAAAACTCCCGGCTCTGAGCGGTAAGAGAAGCAGAAGCAGACTGTAGGAAGTGGTTCTCCTATCCAGCTGGACGCTAGCGTGGTGAGACCAGCCTGATCTTGTAGTGAGTTCCAGTTCTGTTTCTCTCCTTCGGGCCTTGGGCTGAAAGCCTTTTCCAAAATGTGTAAAATGCTAGGAACCGAACGCTGGCAGGAGGTTCAGTTCACGGTGACCGAGAGGCGCCACCGTCTGCCAAAGTGAAAACACGGTTTTTTTCGGCCATCATCAGCAATTGCCCAGCCGAGGGCAGACTGGAATATCAGATTAGCCTCAAAATGAGGCTAGCTGGACGATTGATTGGATGACTGGTTCACTAACAGTGATTCTCTTGTGAACAGTGAACTATTTTTACAAATGTATTTGTTTCAGATACACTTAATATTTACATTTTCTAGTACACCCTGCGATCCTTCAAAGTACTAGAACCTACCTAGAACCCCATTTAGGAACCAGTGATTGAGGGTAATGCGATGCAGACGTCCTGTGAGAGAGAGACCTCCGGCGCCCGTTCTCTTCGCCACTGACCGCCGGTGTTAGCATTCTGCTGCTAGCACTCACAGCTAACATTCCGTTGCTAGCAGCATTCCAGCGCTAGCCGCGTGGCAGCTAGGCCCGACGCGCTACACGACACCCCGCACATACCTCAGGAACAGACCCAGGGGGGGGGGGGGGGGGAACTCACAGTTCACCACCAGATACAAGATGCTACCAGCAGCCAGGATGTCTGGGTTATTTGAAGGTGGAGAAACTTTAGTTATTTCTTGGAGAGACCAATAAAAAAAAAAAAAAACAGTGATTGTCTCAAGGCGAAGCTTCACCCTCTCAGCAGACCTCAGACTCAGTCAAGGTCAGCTGAAAAAAATAAAAAGGTGTCTGGCTGGGAGTACTGCAGAGAGAGAGAGAGAGAGAGAGAGAGAGGAAAATCTGTCAGAAGTGATCTTGGGGGTGATCAGGAAGGGGGGAGGGTGGTGGTGGGGGGGGGTCCAGTGCAATACAATGACTCATTCATTCATTAATACATTCACTCATTCTGTACTCCAGGGCACTCTGGTTCCTCCTACTACCCAGCATGCAGTCTGGTGATCTGCAGCCAGATACAACACCACTCACTGTTCTGCAGTGGTACAACAGACCACATCACACACACACACACACACACACACACACACACACACACACACACACACACACACACACACACACACACACACACACACACACACACACACACACACACACACACACACACACACACACACACACACACACACACACACACACACACACACACACACACACACACACACACACACACACACACACACACACACACACACACACACGTCCCCGAACAACTTCTGCCTTAAAAACGTGGACCTCTGCACACAGAGCCCAAATCATCACAGGGTCACGACCTCTGACCCCCAGATCATCACAGGGTCACGACCTCTGACCCCTGTGATGATCTGGGTTCTGTGGGCAGGCCACAGGTCACAATCAGCGCCTGTCGATCGGCGCCTGTCCTCCAACAAGACGGGACATGCGGTTGGCATGGTAACAGAGAAGAGACTATGGACAATGTTCTTGACTGTGAGAGGCAGGTTTGCAGGAGGAGGAGGAAGATGAACAAGAGGAGGAGGAGGAAGATGAACAAGAGGAGGAAGAGGAACAAGAGGAGGAGGAAGAGGAACAAGAGGAGGAGGAGGAGGAAGAGGAACAAGAGGAGGAGGAGGAAGAGAGCGGCAGGCGTACCTCTCGCTGTACGTCTCGCTGAAGAAGATATTACCCTAACCCTATTATTGGTCAGCCAGCTCTCCTCTGCTGCCACAGAAAAACAGAAGAGGCCAGACAGACAGACAGACAGACAGACAGACAGGGACCCAAGCTTGAAAGGGTGGCCTAACCGTGTGCTGTCAGGGAAACATTGGAGAGCAAACTCCCAAGTTGAACTGCAGCATCTCTGGAGTCTGTTGTTTATGATTGGCTCAAAGTGGGGAGGTGACCTCCCCTGGCACTAATTACAGCCAATCAGAAGTAGTTCATAGTAGTTCTGAAAACGTCAAACTTAACTGACTTAACCAATGACCTGTGTTCTAGTTAAAGACCCATTTTGTCAAACTTTAAGTCAAGTAGGAGACTTCTCAGAGCCATCTACTTGAACAGACCCATGTTATAGAAGTGTGAATCTGTGTGTTTGTGATACAGGAGCCTTGGTTTGGTCCTCATCTCACACTACAAGAGGGGGGGGGGGGTTTCTTTCTCACAGGCGAGAGAATACGATTGCATCTATAATTCAACGAGGCGATACGGATCTAAGGGTAACGCTTAACGATGAGATGCTGAACTTTGAGGAGGAGGAGGAGGAGGAGAGCTCGACCCTGCGTGGCAAAAACGTGGATTTAAAACCGCTGCTGGCGCTTCACCAAGGCAACCGTTCACCAACACACGCGTTACCACCACGAGTGAGGAGTGTGTGTGTGTGTGTGTGTGTGTGTGTGTGTGTGTGTGTGTAATGGCCGTTTAGTTTCCCATGTTGTATAGGTAGATACTTAGATAGTAGATACTATACTAGATATCTACTTATACTATACTAGATAGATACTTATACTATACTAGATAGATACTTATACTATACTAGATAGATACTTACGAAACAGCGAACCGGGGTCACCGCGTCCTGCCCCCTAACGCCTCCCCCGGACTACACCCCCTGGTGGGTCCTACATGTACACCCCCTGGTGGGTCCTATACGTACACCCCCTGGTGGGTCCTATACGTACACCCCCTGGTGGGTCCTATACGTACACCCCCTGGTGGGTCCTATATGTGATCATTAATGCTAAATATGCGACCCCAAAAATGTCCATGCGATCCCAGCTCTCCTGGCCTTGGGGGGGGTCGACCAAAAAAGGCCATTCACACAATATTCATTATCGACGCTGAATTCATGAAACTAGGTCAGAGTGGGGTGGAGAAACACACACACACACACACACACACACACACACACACAATGGCCATAACAACACGACGTGGCGTTACACCCGTTCATCTGTAATACTATTTAAACAGTTGTTCGTGGCTAAAAACGTGTCATTTTGCGGAGACGCGATGCTGCGTACAATCCATTACATACAATCCATTCACCAACAGGAAAGTGTGATCAGACGAGTCCAAACCGAGCAGACTAAAGTGAAAGTTATGTTGTGACATGTCTCCCTGCTCGGAGCGGAGAGCCGGACTCACCCCATGCTGGGCATCGGACCCCCGACCCTCCGGGAGGATTCCGCTGACTTTCAACCTCCACAAAAGTCAACTCCCAAGCTCCGTCCTCCTCCTGCAGAACCCCGGGTCATTAAACACACATGTCCCCCACCCTGCGACTCGTTGGGTCGAACCACTTCCGATCCGGTTCCGCTCGTTTCCCCCACCCTCCAAAAACAACAAAGTAGTTCTTAAACCAAGTGTAGTGAAAGCCCAGTGGTCGAGTCCCCTTTGTCTTCGCTGATCGGTGAGTCTCTCTCTCCGGGGGATCCTCGGGGTTCCCAGGGGTTCTTCAGGAGAACGTGAAGTGACCGTGTGGTGCCTCGTCCCTTCTCTCTCTCCCTTCTCTCTCCCCCTTCTCTCTCACTTCTCTCCCCCTTCTCTCTCACTTCTCTCTCGGTCAGATCTGATCCAGGATCTCAAGGCAAGACATTGCGTCTCAAGCTGCACACCGGGGATCCCAGGGCCCTCCGTGTCGCCCCCTGGTGGCGACTGGCTGCCACTAATAAAGAGAAGAAGAAGATATAATCCGTCCAACTTCAAATGTCAGAGACTATGAACTACCAACTCTATGGGGGTATAATATATATATATATATATATATATATATATATATATATATATATATATATATATATATATATATATATATCTCGAGAGAGCTTAGAGACACCGTGTACACAGAGAGATAACAACATGGTTTAAAAGCCCATCAGGGCTGTCTCTGAGTATCTGATGGGCTGTCAGTCAACATTGATGACACTAACCCTTACTTAGTGAATTCCCTCTAATAAGGGGGGTTGTGGGTGTAGAGTTAGTGTAGTTAGTGTAGTACTCTGGTGTAGAGTTAGTGTAGTTAGTGTAGTACTCTGGTGTAGAGTTAGTGTAGTTAGTGTAGTACTCTGGTGTAGAGTTAGTGTAGTTAGTGTAGTACTCTGGTGTAGAGTTAGTGTAGTTAGTGTAGTACTCTGGTGTAGAGTTAGTGTAGTTAGTGTAGTACTCTGGTGTAGAGTTAGTGTAGTTAGTGTAGTACTCTGGTGTAGAGTTAGTGTAGTTAGTGTTGTACTCTGGTGTAGAGTTAGTGTAGTACTCTGGTGTAGAGTTAGTGTAGTTAGTGTAGTACTCTGGTGTAGAGTTAGTGTAGTTAGTGTAGTACTCTGGTGTAGAGTTAGTGTAGTTAGTGTAGTACTCTGGTGTAGAGTCAGTGTAGTACTCTGGTGTAGAGTTAGTGTAGTTAGTGTAGTACTCTGGTGTAGAGTTAGTGTAGTTAGTGTAGTACTCTGGTGTAGAGTTAGTGTAGTACTCTGGTGTAGAGTTAGTGTAGTACTCTGGTGTAGTTAGAGTAGTACTCTGGTGTAGAGTTAGTGTAGTTAGTGTAGTACTCTGGTGTAGAGTTAGTGTAGTTAGTGTAGTACTCTGGTGTAGAGTTAGTGTAGTTAGTGTAGTACTCTGGTGTAGAGTTAGTGTAGTTAGTGTAGTACTCTGGTGTAGAGTTAGAGTAGTTAGTGTAGTACTCTGGTGTAGAGTTAGTGTAGTTAGTGTAGTTAGTGTAGTACTCTGGTGTAGAGTTAGTGTAGTTAGTGTAGTACTCTGGTGTAGAGTTAGTGTAGTTAGTGTAGTACTCTGGTGTAGAGTTAGTGTAGTTAGTGTAGTACTCTGGTGTAGAGTTAGAGTAGTACTCTGGTGTAGAGTTAGTGTAGTTAGTGTAGTACTCTGGTGTAGAGTTAGTGTAGTTAGTGTAGTACTCTGGTGTAGAGTTAGTGTAGTACTCTGGTGTAGAGTTAGTGTAGTACTCTGGTGTAGAGTTAATGTAGTACTCTGGTGTAGAGTTAGTGTAGTACTCTGGTGTAGTTAGTGTAGTACTCTGGTGTAGAGTTAGTGTAGTACTCTGGTGTAGAGTTAGTGTAGTACTCTGGTGTAGAGTTAGTGTAGTACTCTGGTGTAGAGTTAGTGTAGTACTCTGGTGTAGAGTTAATGTAGTACTCTGGTGTAGAGTTAGTGTAGTACTCTGGTGTAGTTAGTGTAGTACTCTGGTGTAGAGTTAGTGTAGTACTCTGGTGTAGAGTTAGTGTAGTTAGTGTAGTACTCTGGTGTAGAGTTAGTGTAGTTAGTGTAGTACTCTGGTGTAGAGTTAGTGTAGTACTCTGGTGTAGAGTTAGTGTAGTACTCTGGTGTAGAGTTAGTGTAGTACTCTGGTGTAGAGTTACTGTAGTTAGTGTAGTACTCTGGTGTAGAGTTAGTGTAGTTAGTGTAGTACTCTGGTGTAGAGTTAGAGTAGTTAGTGTAGTACTCTGGTGTAGAGTTAGTGTAGTTAGTGTAGTTAGTGTAGTACTCTGGTGTAGAGTTAGTGTAGTTAGTGTAGTACTCTGGTGTAGAGTTAGTGTAGTTAGTGTAGTACTCTGGTGTAGAGTTAGTGTAGTTAGTGTAGTACTCTGGTGTAGAG
The DNA here is from genome assembly GCA_027704905.1 of Muraenolepis orangiensis. Classification (NCBI taxonomy): domain Eukaryota; kingdom Metazoa; phylum Chordata; class Actinopteri; order Gadiformes; family Muraenolepididae; genus Muraenolepis; species Muraenolepis orangiensis. The sequence goes on from CM051004.1 coordinate 2,318,611, forward strand.
TTAGAGTAGTTAGTGTAGTACTCTGGTGTAGAGTTAGTGTAGTTAGTGTAGTACTCTGGTGTAGAGTTAGTGTAGTTAGTGTAGTACTCTGGTGTAGAGTTAGTGTAGTACTCTGGTGTAGAGTTAGTGTAGTACTCTGGTGTAGAGTTAGTGTAGTACTCTGGTGTAGAGTTAATGTAGTACTCTGGTGTAGAGTTAGTGTAGTACTCTGGTGTAGTTAGTGTAGTACTCTGGTGTAGAGTTAGTGTAGTACTCTGGTGTAGAGTTAGTGTAGTACTCTGGTGTAGAGTTAGTGTAGTACTCTGGTGTAGAGTTAGTGTAGTACTCTGGTGTAGAGTTAATGTAGTACTCTGGTGTAGAGTTAGTGTAGTACTCTGGTGTAGTTAGTGTAGTACTCTGGTGTAGAGTTAGTGTAGTACTCTGGTGTAGAGTTAGTGTAGTTAGTGTAGTACTCTGGTGTAGAGTTAGTGTAGTTAGTGTAGTACTCTGGTGTAGAGTTAGTGTAGTACTCTGGTGTAGAGTTAGTGTAGTACTCTGGTGTAGAGTTAGTGTAGTACTCTGGTGTAGAGTTACTGTAGTTAGTGTAGTACTCTGGTGTAGAGTTAGTGTAGTACTCTGGTGTAGAGTTAGTGTAGTACTCTGGTGTAGAATTAGTGTAGTTAGTGTAGTACTCTGGTGTAGAGTTAGTGTAGTACTCTGGTGTAGAGTTAGTGTAGTTAGTGTAGTACTCTGGTGTAGAGTTAGTGTAGTTAGTGTAGTACTCTGGTGTAGAGTTAGTGTAGTACTCTGGTGTAGAGTTAGTGTAGTTAGTGTAGTACTCTGGTGTAGAGTTAGTGTAGTACTCTGGTGTAGAGTTAGTGTAGTTAGTGTAGTACTCTGGTGTAGAGTTAGTGTAGTTAGTGTAGTACTCTGGTGTAGAGTTAGTGTAGTACTCTGGTGTAGAGTTAGTGTAGTTAGTGTAGTACTCTGGTGTAGAGTTAGTGTAGTTAGTGTAGTACTCTGGTGTAGAGTTAGTGTAGTACTCTGGTGTAGAGTTAGTGTAGTTAGTGTAGTACTCTGGTGTAGAGTTAGTGTAGTACTCTGGTGTAGAGTTAGTGTAGTTAGTGTAGTACTCTGGTGTAGAGTTAGTGTAGTTAGTGTAGTACTCTGGTGTAGAGTTAGTGTAGTTAGTGTAGTACTCTGGTGTAGAGTTAGTGTAGTTAGTGTAGTACTCTGGTGTAGAGTTAGTGTAGTACTCTGGTGTAGAGTTAGAGCGGTAGATCAGTCTCTATCTAGACGTCTTACTCCCTGGTCGGACGTCGCTTATTACTGGCCTGGAAACGAGCGAATCGTGTTCAGTGGCCTGGTAAAAAAGAACCGGCTGAGTGCGTCTGTGTGCAGTGTGTGTGTGTGTGTGTGTGTGTGTGTGTGTGTGTGTGTGTGTGTGTGTGTGTGTGTGTGTGTGTGTGTGTGTGTGTGTGTGTGTGTGTGTGTGTGTGTGTGTGTGTGTGTGTGTGTGTGTGTGTGTGTGTGTGTGTGTGTGTGTGTGTGTGTGTGTGTGTGTGCGTGTGCAGTGTGTGCGTGTGCAGTGTACCACTGGGGAATAGTTGTGTGACATGCAAACGACATTCACGGTGGTCTGCAGGGCACGGCGCGAGCGGCCCGAAGCGAACCGAACCGAACCGATCAGATCAGATCAGTGGACTCGGCCGGTCGCTTAATCACAGCTGACAGTCAGGTGGTGCGTAGAGGACAGGGCCCCAGATGGCTTCTGCAGAACACACACACACACACACACACGCACCATACACACACACACACACACACACACACACACACACACACACACACACACACACACACACACGCACACACACCGAATTACTGACCCAAACTCAGACAGTCACTGGGGAGAAAACGACGTTGTCTATACAGAAGAAACAACTAAAACAACTCATTCTAAAATAACCATTTTAAACGAGGCGCCACTTTAAACCTATAGTTCCGGTTCCAGTTCCATATCCTTTATTATAATCACATGTAGCGCCTTGGTTAACCTGACAGACTGTGTCATCTATACATCATTACAAGGGAAAAGGGGAACTCCCCAAATCCCACTGGGAAAAGGAGAAGGAACCCACAAGGAACCTCCAAGGAACCCCCAAGGAACCTCCATGGAACCTCCAAGGAACCCAAAAGGAACCCCCAAGTAACCTCCAAGGAACCCAAAAGGAACCCCCAAGGAACCTCCAACAAACCCCCAAGGAACCTCCAACGAACCCCCAAGGAACCTCCAACGAACCCCCAAGGAACCCCTAAGGAACCCCCAAGGAACCTCCAAGGATACTTACCTATATATATATATATATAATTATATATATATATATATATATATAATTATGCACATATCTCATACCTACTCTATAAGTTATTTTATACCTGTTTTTAAACCTAGTAGACTGCCTTATCATCCTATTATACCACTGTATATTATATATTGTATATTGTATATTATATACTGTATATTATATATTGTATATTATATACTGTATATTATATACTGTATATTATATATTGTATATTATATACTGTATATTATATACTGTATATTATATATTGTATATTATATACTGTATATTATATACTGTATATTATATACTGTATATTATATATTACCATGCACTCTACTGTAATATTTACACTCTGGTTAGATGCCAAATAATTTTCTCTGTACTGCTGTGAGATGACACATTAGACACTAGACACTAAACACATTAGAATCTAATCTAGTTATCTAGAAGAGGGTAAGAAATTGGATGTAGCAGTAAATCATACAAAATACTAATTCCTAACATATGAGTTAGGCGGAGGAGGTTCCAGCTGTGTGGGCCAGCGCCACTAACAGAAATACATAATGTTAATGTTGGTAATAAACCAGCAGACTCCCACACGCCGTCGGGCTTCTTCTCCTCGGAGCTCAACGTCCTACACTGAACTGAACTGAGCTGCTCCTGTCCCACGCTAACCCCTGACCCCTGACCCCTGACCCCCACCCCAAACCCCCCACAAAACACCACATGGAGGAGAGTTCAGCTGGGATTACATCAGATTACATTCTAATGGATTGTCATTGACAGCACAAATTCAGTCCAGTGAGTATCATTAGTCATCTAACCAGAGTGTAAATGCTGTAGTAACGTGCATGGTAATATATAATTAACAGTTTACAGAGGCTAAAAGACGGTATTAAAACTGTTATAACATAGCTTATAGAGTATGTATGAAATATGTGCAGAATAAATAAGGTATACAGGTATATATATATATATATATATATATATATATAGGGGAGAGGAGGAAGTCAACTCGTCACAAGGGGGAGGGAAGAGGGCGTGGCCTTACGTGGGCGCGTCATCAGAAGGCGACTTGTTAGGGTTTAGCCCGTAGCCACGAGGATTTTCTTTCTTTCGGTTGTTGTTGTTTGTCCTTTATTTCTTACGACGACATACCCGCCATGTCGGACTTCGCGTCGCTGGGCCTGGCCGACTGGCTGATCAAGCAGTGTAAACAGATGGGGATCAGCCGACCCACTCCGGTCCAGGAGCACTGCCTGCCTCCCATCCTCCAAGGTGGGCCATGGTCTACAGGTTAACCCCCTCTATCCTCCTCTATAGGTTAACCTCCTATAACCCCTCTATCCTCCTCTATAGGTTAACCTCATATACCCTCCTCTATCCGCCTCTATAGGTTAACCTCCTCTATCCTCTATAGGTTAACCTCATATACCCCCTCTCTCCTCCTCTATAGGTTAACCTCATATACCCCCCTCTATCCGCCTCTATAGGTTAACCTCCTATAACCCTTCTATCCTCCTCTATAGGTTAACCCCCTCTATCCTCCTCTATAGGTTATCCTCCTCTATAGGTTAACCTCCTATAACCCCCTCTATCCTCCTCTATAGGTTAACCTCCTATAACCCCTCTATCCTCCTCTATAGGTTAACCTCATATAACCCCTCTATCCTCCTCTATAGGTTAACCTCCTATAACCCCCTCTATCCTCCTCTATAGGTTAACCCCCTCTATCATCTATAGGTTAACCTCCTATAACCCCCTCTATGCTCCTCTATAGGTTAACCTCATATACCCTCTATAGGTTAACCCCCTCTATCCTCCTCTATAGGTTAACCTCCTATAACCCCCTATCCCTCTATAGGTTAACCTCCTATAACCCCCTCTATCCTCCTCTATAGGTTAACCTCATATACCCTCCTCTATCCTCCTCTACAGGTTAACCCCCTCTATCCACCTCTATAGGTTAACCTCCTATAACCCCTCCATCCTCCTCTATAGGTTAACCTCCTATAACCCCTCTATAGGTTAACCTCCTATAACCCCCTCTATCCTCCTCTATAGGTTAACCTCCTATAACCCCCTCTATTCTCCTCTATAGGTTAACCTCCTATAACCCCCTCTATCCTCCTCTATAGGTTAACCTCCTATAACCCCTCTATAGGTTAACCTCATATACCCTCCTCTATCCGCCTCTATAGGTTAACCTCCTATAACCCCTCTAACCTCCTCTACAGGTTAACCCCCTCTATCCTCCTCTACAGGTTAACCCCCTCTATCCTCCTCTATAGGTTAACCCCCTCTATCCTCCTCTATAGGTTAACCCACTCTATCCTCCTCTATAGGTTAACCTCTTCTATTCTCCTCTACAGGTTATCCTCCTCTATAGGTTAACCTCCTATAACCCCCTCTATAGGTTAACCTCCTATACCCTCCTCTATCCTCCTCTATAGGTTAACCCCCTCTGTCCTCTACAGGTTAACCCCCTCTATCCTCCTCTACAGGTTAACCCCCTCTATCCTCCTCTACAGGTTAACCTCCTCTATCCTCCTCTATAGGTTAACCTCCTCTATCCTCCTCTATAGGTTAACCTCCTATAACCCCCTCTATCCTCCTCTATAGGTTAACCTCCTATACCCTCCTCTATATAGGAGGTTAACCTCCTCTATAGGAGGTTAACCTCCTATAGACCATACTGGGACATGGGACTTTGATTACATGTGATCTATAGGTGAGTGACGAAGAGCGGGAGACCTGGATGGACCGATATGTGCCGGTCTGTAATGTAGTGTGTGTGTGTGTGTGGTGTGTTCAGGTCGGGACTGTTTGGGCTGCGCCAAGACGGGCAGCGGGAAGACGGCGGCCTTCGTGCTGCCGGTGCTCCAGAAGCTCTCCCAGGACCCCTACGGCATCTTCTGCCTGGTCCTCACCCCCACCAGGTCGGTCCACCACACACCCTGGAACTAACTGGACGGTCACAGAAAAACCCCATTGGGAACCATACATTGGATCGATGGAACTTACTTCCAAATGGCTGATCACAAGTTATTGAGTTATTTATTAGTATTTATTACTGCCAATTTGCACTATACGCATTGTTGTATATTGTATATACCTACGTATTCAGATTACTTTATTTATCCCGAGGGAAATTAAGGTGCAACAGTTGAAACAGGGGGAATAAATGCACACAAAATATACTAATACCTAAAGCTAAAAACTAAATAATAACAAACTAACTAAACGAAACTAGTATAAACAAGATATAACTAAATGAACACTAAATTAAATCTAAATGTATTGATAGATGAATTGCACAATTTACAGTACTATTACAGTAATACGTAGGTATATACAATACACAACAATACGTATAGTGCAAATTGGCAGTAATAAATAACTCGGATGAATACTGAAAAAGTGACATGTGAAATTGAATTTACAGTGCAAAATTACTGTGCAGTATTACTGTAATAATACTACTAGGTATTAGGTATTAGTATATTTTGTGTGCATTTATTCCCCGTCTCAACTGTTGCACCTTAATTTCCCTCGGGATAAATAAAGTTATCTTGAATCTTGAGCTCCTTTCAAAAGGAACCGTACCAATGACCAGCCATCTCTGTGGTCGTCGTGTTTATGGAGATGTTGTGGTTGTTTTTGCAGGGAGCTGGCGTATCAGATCGCTGAGCAGTTCCGGGTCATTGGGAAGCCTCTGGGCCTAAAGGACTGCATCGTGGTGGGCGGCATGGGTAGGTGGTGACTTGTTAGATTGTTATGTTGTTATATGGTTTGCAAAATGATTGCTATTTTACCTGAGCACTGGTTCCCCTCTGAGACTTGTTGGGAAGGAGATGCACTTATGACGGTGATGGTGGACGGTTATGATTAGACGAGTTGTTCCCTTGCCTACCTTTGTTGAACACACTATTGTAAGTCGTTCCACTGGACGCCGTGCACTGTTACAGAACCATCGGAAAACACCGATGGTCACAATTGAAAACGATATTTTACCTCAGTTAACTCAATTAAAAAATGTAGATGTCATTGGGAGCAGGTTAAGGGGTCTTGCTCAGGGATGCCTGCAGGTAGACTGGGATTTGAACCCACAACCTTTTGGCACCCTAACCGCTCTCCGATCCCCATCCCCACAGTAGTATACTCTAACCTCTCGTTACCATGGCGGCTCCCACTGACTGTAATGTTGCATCATCAGACATGCTGGCACAGGCCTTGGCGTTGTCGCGGCAACCGCACGTTGTCGTGGCGACGCCGGGACGACTTGCGGACCACCTCCGCAGCTCCAACACCTTCAGCCTGAACAAGATCCAGTTTCTGGTGAGACCTGTCTGTCTGTCTACTAGTGTGTGCACGTGTGTGCATATCTACTAGTGTGCGTGTGTATATATCTAGTAGTGTGTGTGTCTACTAAGGTGTGTGTGTGTGTGTGCGCACGGTGCACGTGTGTTTATCTACTACTGTGTGTGTGTATCTCTATCTACTAATGTGTATGTGTGTATATCTACGTGTGTGTGTGTGTGTGTGTGTCTGTGTACTAATGTGTGTGTGCGCGCCCCAGATCCTGGACGAGGCGGACCGCCTGCTGGAGCAGGGCTGTACGGACTTCACCAAAGACCTGGAGGTGATCCTGGGGGCTCTGCCCGCTAAGCGCCAGACGCTGCTGTTCAGCGCCACGCTGACAGACACGCTGCAGGAGCTGCAGAGCCTCACCATGGACCAGCCTTTCTTCTGGGAGAGCAAGTCTGAGTACGTGTCCCCGTGTAACCCTCTGGTCATTCAGAGCGTGTACACACACAAGCATACTTTAGCATTGAACATACTTGCGTACACATTTAGATAGATAGATGCACTGTTATAAGATGTACCCTTTATTGAAGGAGACATTTGCAGCTTTTTTAACCTTATCTCCAGCTGTCCACATTAGGGACGGAGTTTGATAAGAAAACCAACACTGCTCCCCTTTAAGTTGTATTACCCAAATCTGAAAGTGTTACTCCATGATTATTACAGGTAAATCCAGTAGGCCAGTGCTGTACTACACACCGGTCATACAGCACTGGAGTAGTGAGGTAGTAGTGCAGTACTCCACAACCAGAGCGTTCTTCTCCGGACTCCTGGTGTGTTAACCGCCCGTCTGTCACCCAGGACCCGGACGGTGGACGAGCTGGACCAGCGCTACATCCTGACCCCGGAGAAGATCAAGGACGCCTACCTGGTCCACCTGATCCAGACCTTCAGCGACGAGCACAGCGACTGGTCCATCATCGTCTTCACCAAAACCTGCAAGTAAGCACTGGGAGAGCGTTTTGAAAGAGCTGCATGTGTTCTGGGGGGAGGGTTAGGGTTCTGGTTCTGGTTCAGTTTGTTTAGAATATAATTTCTGAATCTGAGTCTATTGAGCCTCCTACCATCATAACAAGGCAGTTGATTTGTGGTCTTATTTAGTTTGTCTTCATAACAAGGCCGTTGATGTGACCGACATGTCTTTTTTGAAGAAAACTATAAATGAGTGTAATTTGCCTTCCCATATTGCTGCCATATGGGAAAGCGATCTCTAGAGACGCGGTTGAAGCATTAGACGGTATAGAATAACGGGGACACTGGGGAACACACTGGGGAGTGTTCCATGGTTCTAACCCTGGGGAGTGTTCCATGGTTCTAACCCTGGGGAGTGTTCCATGGTTCTAACCCTGGGGAGTGTTCCATTGTTCTAACCCTGGAGTGTTCCATGGTTCTAACCCTGGGGAGTGTTCCATGGTTCTAACCCTGGAGAGAGGGGCTGGTCATCCATCCTGGTCCATCCTTGCTTCAGTGATACAACACATTAGGGAGGACATTAAGGCAGGACTGAGTACAGCAGCGAGGTCATTCAGGACTTGATCTGTGATGGTGGAGAGTGCTCATACCCCCAAAGTCCTTTTAGCGGCGCGAAGTAGGGACCATGCCAGCCAGCGGAAACTAACGGAGGTTTAGCAGTTCAAGACAGGGCAATTAAGAATGTTCCTAGCATGTTCTAACTCATCTCAATGTATCCGTACAGGGACTGCCAGATCCTGACCATGATGCTACAAAAGTTCAAATTCCCCACCATCTCCCTCCACTCAATGATGAAACAGGTAAGGGTTAGGACTGAAGAAACCCAGACTGTCGATCCCTGTGTGATGTGTGGTAGTCGTGTGTTTTGAGGTGTAGACGGTTTGTTCCTCATTAGCAGTCAGTCTCTAACAAGCCTCAGGAGGCTGGTTCTATTTTAAACCTCCTGCGATGACACTAAATGGCACTGGAAGAAATCAAATTCCATCAATCAATTGAAAAAAAGATTGATTGAAGAGTGAAGGTGTTGTGTAATCCATTAATGGGACTAAGCGTGTGTGTTGTCCCCCGCCACAGAAAGAACGATTTGCTAACCTCGCCAAATTCAAAGCCAGCGTCTTCAAGATCCTCATCGCCACAGATGTTGCTTCCAGGTAAAGTTCTCAATATGATACCACATGCATAACAATACGAAAACTTTTGGTTGCAAAATGGTAGTCCAGACAATAACATTTTTGGGAACCACGGGTCTAGGTGCTTTTCTGTGTGAATTGCTCTTCTGGTGGTGTTCTTGGCTCTTCCGATGGTCTTCTTGGCTCTTCCGATGGTCTTCTTGGCTCCTCTGGTGGTGTTCTTGGCTCTTCTGATGGTCTGATTGGCTCTTCCAACAGGGGGCTGGACATCCCAACGGTGCAGGTGGTCATCAACCACAACACGCCCGGCCTGCCCAAGATCTACATCCACCGAGTGGGCCGAACCGCCAGGGCGGGTAGGATCAAATCACCGTGGCCCTCTGAAGTCTGACCTAAATCATGACAACTTTGATAGCGTCTTAATAACGGAATATTGGAACGTCAGTCATGGTTGTTCGTTAACGGGCGTCTTTCATCCACAGGGAGGAACGGAGTCTCCATCACCATGGTGACACAGTACGACATCCACCTGGTCCAATCCATCGAGGAACAGACCCGTAAGTCAAATTATATTGTGATGCTACTGTATAATACCTATAAATGTTTTTGGTAAGTTTTACAATAACGTTGAGTGCATACATTAGTGTGAGCGGGCCCAATGGGATTCAGATGGCCTGACGCTGCCCACGGTCGACCTGACGCTGCGCTCTACGTTGGTGAAGCTCCGCTCCAAGGAGGACAGGGTTTTTTGCAAGACTACAATTTTTGCTCAGCTGCTCCACGTCAGTGGAAGGGCCTTCCTCATCAATTAAGGAGACCAGACCCGGGACTCTTAAGATGGGCCTAAAAACCTTTTTATTTAGGAAGGCCTTTTAATCTTAATACTACTCACTATTTATAGTAATTTTATTGTTTTTAACAAAAAGCATTAATACAATTAGTATTGTTAACAGCGGTTCTGTGTGTCAATATATCCAGAGTCCAAGCTGAAGGAGTATGAGGTGGAGGAGGAGGACGTGCTGAAGATCCTCACCCAAGTCAACGTGACTCGGAGGGAGTGTGAGATTGTAAGCCCCCCCCCCCCCCCCCTAATAGACTTACAGAACGATGGTCCAGGACGTTAACATTAACCCTGGTGTGTTCTAGAGACTGGACGGCACCGACTTTGATGAGAAGAAAGAGGTGAACAAGAGGAAACAGATGATCCTAGAAGGGAAGGTACGTGTCAGTAGTGGTGGCTCTCTGAAGCACTAGGTGGAGCTTAGTGGTTGGCAGTTTGATTGATTTAAGTTGAACTTTATCAAGCTTTCTGTTCCATTAACTGCACCATAGGGATGATGAAGACACTGACGGCTATAGTTCAACAGCCACCGCTAGGAATTGGATCGTTTTAACGCAAACTATACTAAATATATCATGCCTGAAGTAGTAGAGCCACAAGCCAGGATTTAGAAGCGGATTGTGTGTAGTCTGACCCTGGGTTTACCTGTGTGGTGGACGTGTGTTCAGGACCCAGAGATGGAGGCCAAGCGGAAGGCGGAGCTGGAGAAGATCAAGAAGCAGAAGAAGAAGTTCATGCAGCAGGTCCAGGAGAGCGTACAGCAGCAGAAGCGGGAGAGGAGCCACTTGAAGAGGCGACTGGAGCAGAACAAGGCCAAACTGGAGGCTAAATGACCTCCATATAAACACACAATGGGCAGTGGGAGGGATTGAATCATGTGTAAACACTAGCGCAATATGGAGACTGTACTATGCAGAGGGATTTTGTTTATGCATGTAAATATACAGAAAGACATGATTGACTCAACTTGACAAATCAACCTTTATTGATGGATTAAGTTTGACAACAGAATCACACATCGATTTTAATCTCACCAGCAGAAAGGAGTCCAGCCCAGAACCTTATTGTAAATTATGTAAATGAAAATAAAAACACCTTAATCCATAACTATCCTGATTTTGACCTTTGGGCAAAACAATAAAGTATTGTGTTATACTCCAGTCTCTGATTCCTTCATGAATGTTGATCTCAGACAGTCAAGTTTAATTGTAATAATAAAGCAGGTGCAAATGTAAAACATGGTGGCAGAACAGATCTTCTACTAAGTCCGTATGATTGTCACAGGTGAGGCTATGACTATATAGCAGGTGTGACGGTGTACACTCAAAACATTCATAATAACACAATCCAAGTCTGAGGTGGGGGACATTTGCTATTTAACTATATTTAAGGATTCTTTGACGTTAAAACAGGGACAGGCCCTGTGCCGAACTGTTCGCAAGCTGCTGGCGTTACAAAGCGACAAATAAAAACCAGGGCCTGAAAGTAGAGCCATTGAATCAGAACACGGAACAGAAAGGAGCGCCGGTCGGGGAAGGAGATCTACGGGACGCACACCTGATTGACAAGAACTAACTATTTCAACCAAACACTTTCATTAAAAACTACTTGACGTCAACAAAAAAAAGCTAAACGCAGCTATCTGGATTTTAAACTATCAGCTCAAAAAGGGGAAGGAAGGAGGCCCGGACGTGTCCTCCCAATAAAGGAGTAGACTCACAGGTTCAGGAGGAACCAGGAGGACCCAGCGGCCATTAGAGGGGATGCTGGTGTCACCTGCATTCACACCGGTTCACACACACTAACTCCCGTTGCTGGACAAAAACTAAAAGTCAAACTATGACTTGAACCGGTAAGTCCCCAATATCTAAATTACCAAAGGAATAAAACAACCTGCCCTGTTAAATAAATTCCACGGCTACCGCCACATGTCCAAATCCCACGCTTTTTTGTTTCTTCAAATGACAAAAAGAATGATCTCAAAGGCCTTCACCCAGAGGGGACTTCCCTCTGCAGCCCTCAGACCACGGCAAACATCCCAGGACTCGGAATCCAGAAAGTTCCGTTGAAGACCTCTGCAGGAAAGTCCTCCTCCGACCTCGGGTGGATGTTGATGACGACCTGCCCCTCGGCAGCGGAGTGAGACACCCGGATGGCCCACCCTCAATTAAACTAAACCAACGCTCCCTTACACCCCCCACCCCCACCCCAAAGAACAGAAAAGCCCCGTAGACGCTCTCGCTTCTACGCCCTAAAAGAACAGCCACGACGAGTACGCTATTCACCGCTGGTCCTGTTCACAAGCTGCTCCTTTGTCTTCTTCAGCATGTTGTGCTCCGTCATAAGAAGGTTACGTATGAAGGGCGTTGTCCCGTGGGGACAGCGCCCCAGAGGCCCATGCCTGTCGCACCCGGAGGGGGGGGGGGGGGGGGGGAGGCTCCCAGGCCCCCATGTGCGGTCCAACACACTCCCCCACGGTAACCCATCCAGGCCCACAGCCTGAGGGCAGACCCTCCAGGGGAAATCACAGGCGGCTCAATTCAAAACTCATTTATTCTCTCTGTATTATTATTTCCTCCATGACGGGAGGGGGGGGGGGGGGGGGGGGGGAGGAGAGTAGAGACGTTCTCCTGATCCGGAGGAGCCCTGGGGAGCCCGTCTTGATAGGCTGAGAGCCCTGGCAGACCTTTTCCCATGGAGGGGTAGGGTAGGTTGGGAGGGACGGCGAGGTGTTAAGGGTGGGGGGAATAGGGGAAGAATAAGGGTAGATGATGGATAAGGTGGTGGTGGTGGTGTTTGAGTGTCTTTAGAGCCGAACCTCCAGAGAAAGCACGAGGCCCTCGTCTTTATGGTTTGTTAATTTTTTTTAAATTCTATTCCTTTGCAGCTCAACCGCACGCCAGCGCTTCTCCCCCCCGCTTCCTACGATCCCGGGACCCCGAGCAGGGGTCACGTCCGCCCGCCTGCCTCTCGCCCTCTGTCTCCCTCTCCTCTGTTGTCTCTCTCCCCCGTCTCTCTGGCTTACCGTCCCTGGGCGGTAAGCGGTGGAGGGTTATTTCTCCCGGTTTGGCCGTTGTTGTGGCTTGGCTTTCCGCTCGCTCTCTCTCTCTCTCTCCCCCTCGTGGCGTTGTGGTGCTTGGCTCGTAGCAGAGGAATACAGGTATCCATTTAAGTCTCATCGTTACCCAGATTAAAATGCAGACGAAGCGGGCTCCGCTCAAGCCCCGGCTCCCCTCGTCCTGTCGCCTGTCGCGGGGGCAAGCAGAGAATTGTGTCAGGATACGACTCAAAAGTGATATATACATACATTCATATACAAGTGACATCACCTGGCATCTTCCAATCAGAAACTACTGAAACTACTGTTCATGCGCACAGGAATTATTTTATCAATAAAATATTGTTGGTTGAAAGTGCAGCAGCTGCTATCTTTAAACAAGAGGGCCCTCGGTAGAGAACATACCTCCAACTAGAGGGCCCTCAGTAGAGAACATACCTCCAACTAGAGGGCCCTCAGTAGAGAACATACCTCCAACTAGAGGGCCCTCAGTAGAGAACATACCTCCAACTAGAGGGCCCTCAGTAGAGAACATACCTCCAACTAGAGGGCCCTCAGTAGAGAACATACCTCCAACTAGAGGGCCCTCAGTAGAGAACATACCTCCAACTAGAGGGCCCTCAGTAGAGAACATACCTCCAACTAGAGGGCCCTCAGTAGAGAACATACCTCCAACTAGAGGGCCCTCAGTAGAGAACATACCTCCAACTAGAGGGCCCTCAGTAGAGAACATACCTCCAACTAGAGGGCCCTCAGTAGAACATACCTCCAACTAGAGGGCCCTCAGTAGAACAACAAAAACAAATGGTGAGGATTGAATCCTCTTTATTGGTCACATGTAAACACACAGTGAAATGTGTTCTCTCCATTAACCCATCCTAGTATGAGGAGCAGTGGGCAGCTATGTATACAGCGCCCAGGGAGCAGTTAGGGTTAGGGTGTCTTCCTCAAGGACACCTCCACAGTTTTTGCTAGGAGGAGCCGGGGATCGAAGTAGAGAACATACCTCCACCTAGAGGGCCCTCAGTAGAACATACCTCCACCTAGAGGGCCCTCAGTAGAACATACCTCCACCTAGAGGGCCCTCAGTAGAGAACATACCTCCAACTAGAGGGCCCTCAGTAGAGAACATACCTCCAACTAGAGGGCCCTCAGTAGAACATACCTCCACCTAGAGGGCCCTCAGTAGAACATACCTCCACCTAGAGGGCCCTCAGTAGAACATACCTCCACCTAGAGGGCCCTCAGTAGAACATACCTCCACCTAGAGGGCCCTCAGTAGAGAACATACCTCCAACTAGAGGGCCCTCAGTAGAACATACCTCCACCTAGAGGGCCCTCAGTAGAACATACCTCCACCTAGAGGGCCCTCAGTAGAGAACATACCTCCAACTAGAGGGCCCTCAGTAGAACATACCTCCACCTAGAGGGCCCTCAGTAGAGAACATACCTCCAACTGTGTGTGTGTGTGTACTCACGTTCTAGTACTGGGACAGACCAGTCACTCCCCCATGCTGATAGGCCCTCTCCCCCTGGTAGGTGGAGTCCTGGGACAGAGCCACGTCCATCTGGGACTTGAACTCGTCGCCCAGGTAACTGTCCTGAGAGGCACGGGGAACAACAAAACAACCGTTGTCACACCTGAAGTAACAAAGAAGTCTCTTCTACGATCAGCCTGCAGCAGAGCTCTGATTAGCTGGTCGCCCACTGCCCAATACTGCACACCCTGACAGGAACAGGACAGTAACCTGGGAGCGCCAACAAGCTAACCCTTGAATCAGCAGTCATGGTCTAGTTACCTGGGACAGCTCTGGCTGGGAGAGGCCAGGCTGGCTCATCTGGGACGGCTGGCTCATGTTGATGTAGCCCTGCGTCAGGGGCCCCTGGGAGAAGGGCTGGGAGGCCCCGTCCTGGCTGGCCTGGCTCGGGCCCCCGGCGGCCCCCTGACCGCCACCGCTCGGGCCGCCTCGGGTCCGCTGCCGCCCACCGCGGCCCGGCTTACCCTTCATGGCGCTACGACCTGCGGGTCACACACACACACACACACACTCAGCGCTAGGCAGCACACAGGTGGCTGTATGACCATAGAGTTACTGGTGGGAATGTCTGGTAGAAGCAGCCATGGTCAACGTTTGTTTTCAAATAAAAAAAAGTTTGTGGCGCCCGTAGAACATTTTGAGCCCTGAAAATGTGTTCACTTCCCCATATTGTCGTGGGGATATTCATCAATTAAATGCACGCTGATGGGTTCATGCAGCAGTAATCTAATCTAAACCTGGAGGATGGAATCCTCTTTATTGGTCACATGTACATACAGTGAACTTAGTTTCTCTGCATTTAGCCCATCCTAGTATTAAGAGCAGTGTGGGGTTCCCAAGCCAAGTCCCAACAGATTGAGCGACTGCCGCCCCAAGGTGACCGGTTCCAACCCCGAGGTGGATGCGTACCTCCGGCGGGGCCGTTGCTCTGGCCCAGGTAGCTGGGCGGCGGCATGGGGGGCATCACCAGGTTGAAGGGGATGGGGATGTTCATGGCCATGTGGCCTGGCCCCGCCCCGATCATACCGATCTGGTCGTGGGTCTGGAAGTACATGTTGGCCGGATGTCCTGCTGGGCACGGGGGAGAGACAAAGAGAGAGACGGAGACACGTTAGTGGACCAAGCACCGTGTGCTTGGTCGCCACGGCACCAGTGCTCAACATCGAGTAGACCAGCAGTTACGCTCCTGCGCTGGTACCGGTGTGGCCGAGAGGACCCTCACCTGCGGTACCGTAACAGAAGGGACTCACCTGTGCCGCTGCGGTCGTAGGCGGAGCCTGGGATCATGGCCTCACGGGCGTCATACATGGCCGTGCTCATGAAACGTCCTCCCTGGGAAATTAAACCGTTTTAGTGAACAAGAAACGCACGACTAACAAGGTCGACGGCATAGGCCGGCCGCTTCTGTTCAGGCCCGTGAGTAACCAGCTGTGTGCGTGTCTCACAGGGTTGATGGCGTTGACCAGCTTGCGGGGCTTGCTGAACTGCATGAGGCTCTCCCTCAGGTTGTTGAGCGGCCCCTCCACCAGGACCTTCTGCTCCTTGTAGTAGTTCAGCAGGTGGTTCCACAGGGGCTGCTTGGACAGGGCTTTGGGGTTCCCCACGATGATCACCCCGTACCTGACACACATCAAAACCATCATCACAAGTTGATGATTAACTATTTTAAATCGTGCCCTTAGTAAGTCTCATTTGAAATGCAGTATGCGGAAGTATTTTCCAGTCAAAAGGAATCGGCCATTCTCAGCTGGTGTGTGTGTGTGTGTGTGTGTGTGTGTGTGTGTGTGTGTGTGTGTGTGTGTGTGTGTGTGTGTGTGTGTGTGTGTGTGTGTGTGTGTGTGTGTGTGTGTGTGTGTGTGTGTGTGTGTGTGTGTGTGTGTGTGTGTGTGTGTGTGTGTGTGTGTGTGTGTGTGTGTGTGTGTGTGTGTGTGTGTGTGTGTGTGTGTGTGTCCTTACTTGGCCCTGGTGAGCGCCACGTTGAGGCGACGCGGGTCATTGAGGAAGCCGATGCCCTGATGCTCGTTGGCGCGCACACACGACAGGATGATCAGGTCCTTCTCCCGGCCCTGGAAGGCGTCCACGCTGGCAATTTCTACCTCCTGGTTTGGCGGGGGACAATGAGAAAGGACAATAGTCTGAATCAGAATCCCTTATTGTACTGTCGGTTACAACCGCCAGGTGTGACGTTGAAGCCGTGTCTGAACTCTAGGCGTGAGCGGCAGCTGTGCCTGGTGGTGGCCCTTCAGTGGCTCTATGGCTCCATAACGGACAGGCAGCTGCTCTTACAAATGGCCTGGATGCCTGATGACTCTATAGAACACTCAGTGGGGGGGATGTCCATCTCTCCTCTAAAGCAAGGTGTCGGCCTTTGATCAAATTCAATACACTTAAGATCAGCTTCAGAAATTTAGGGATGCATAAAAGGAAAGCACTCAAAGGCACCTTGTACTGATTAGTTATTTTTCAGTTATCACAATAGGAAGAGGGATGATTTTGAATAACACGTTAGATGTAATCACAAATGTCAGTTGTCCCACCGTAACGGGCACAACACCTCGACCTGCCCCATCGGCCCCTTTGAGTCTGAGCCAGAAAACCCTCGAACCGATCGGTTCACAGCTTTCCGGTAACTCAGATGAACCGCATACTAACCAATTGGACGAAAACAAAGACTTTAAACAATGCAATTTCTAGGACTCAACCCAATGGGAAGGTCAAAAAAGAGGAACAACCGCTGGGATGCTTCAAAGTAAATATCTTCCCCTCAAACGCATTAAGAAAAATCCAAAGAAGCAGATGTATTTAAGATAAAGATTAAAAACTCAGACACACTCGGAGCTTTCATAACCATCTCAAAGCCGTTGCTCTGGAAACTGCTTTGGGAAGCCGTGTTGCCAGGCGACCGGAGCCAGTGCCGATGTTGACGTGGGTGTGAGCTGCAGGAGGACGGGGTACCTGGTAGAGTTTGGTGTGCAGGGAGCCACTGAACTGCATGTACTGGACCAGGTAGGAGCGCTGGCCCTCGTACGGCGTGATGATGCCGATCTGGTCGGGCTTGGCGCCGGCCTTCAGCAGACGGGTGGTGATCTTCTCCACGTTGGACGCCTCCGTCCTGAGAAGCAACAGAAAGTGGTCAGTGTCCCCACCTAGTACAGAGGTGCTAGCTCATACGGAGATATTAACTGCAAGCAATGAGCTAACTCAATTAAACATTGCTCGACAAGCAGGGTTTGGGGGTTCAACAACACTGCCCTGGCAAACGCCAAATGAACGCCAGCTGGCTATCCGCCAGACTTCAGGTGTTGCAAGGACACACCGGCGGTCACCTGTTGAGGTAGGAGGTTCCTGAGCTGGCGATCTCCTCCTGGCCTTGGGTGACATAGAAGAACATGGGCTTGTCGGGCTGGGGCCACTGGAAGTCAAAGCCCTTCTTGATGCGGTCGGCTGGAGGAGGAGGAGGGGGGAGGGGGAGGAGGAGGGAGGGGGAGGAGGGAGGAGGAGAAAAGAAAATGAACGCACATCAGACAGAGGACAGACTTGCCTGACCGGTCATTGATTGACATTTTCCACATAATCAACTGCGTGGGCATAAGTGCGACAGCCCAAGCGGGATTGGTTGATGAACCGGGTGGGCGTGGTCTTACCGGCGGTGACTCCGTTCTGCAGGGAGCCCTCGTAGAAGATGTTGGAGGGGAAGGCGCTGAGCGCCGGGTGCATGCGGTACTGCACCTGCAGTCGGATGGGCCTGATGCCCAGCACAACCAGCCTCTCAAACAGGGACTGGGACAGGCCCGCCTTGGCCGCCTTCTTGCACATCACCACTGGCCCCAGCTGGCAGTGGTCGCCCACTAGGATCAGCTGCGGGGAACATGGTGGTCAAGACATCGGATCGGAACCACAGACAACCAATTAACTAACTTACCGCTCTCAGCGGTGAACTGGTCAGTATCTGCAGCAAGAGTTGCCACGGCGTTGAGCTGATGGAAAATAGTGTGTGCAGTCTGTGGGTTAATCTGTGTGTACCTGCTTGGCCCCCAGCACCACAGGCACCATGCACTCCGGCTCGGTGGCCTGCGTGCTCTCGTCTATCAGGATGGAGCGGAACTGCATCTTGGCCAGGCGGGGGTCACCGGCACCCACACACGTACCACAGATCACATCAGCATTCTGCAGGGGGGAGAGACAGAAACAAGAGACAGACAGAGGGAAGTGAGTGAAAGACAGATACAGAGAGAGAGAATTAATACAGATACAGAGAGAGAGAGGGGTCACACAAACATTGATCTCCTTTCGGGCCTTACGCCTCTGAAGAAAGGACCACATTAGCAGCAGAGGGAAAACTAATTTGGTGTCGTTTCAAATGTTTAAACACGGCCCCCCTCACCGCAGCACGTTGATTAAAAAGAGGATAATCAGGTGATTGATGCTGCCAATCAGGAGGGGTGATTACCACGATAACGACAGAGCACACCATTACATCACTAATTAGCCAACAACTCATTGAAAAATGATACTTTAGTTGGACACGGAGAGGGGAGGGACGGCTGACCATGAGCAGTTCCCTCTCCGCCGTGCGCTTCAGTGCCCGGTAACGCTTCTCGTCGGCGGAGGACAGTTCACCCGTCTCATCCTTCAGCTGCTGCAGCTTCTGGAGCTCAGGCATGCTGGGGGAGAGAGAGAGACATGGGATGAGAGAGGGAGAGAGAGAGATAGAAAAAGGATAGGTTGAGACAACAGAAGAGCGATAGAGCATACAAAAATATACAATGGGTGATAGGGAAAGCAAAACAGTAAAACAGCAGAAAAGAGCGAGAGCGAGAGAGAGAGAGCGAGAGAGCGAGAGAAGACAGCAGGGTCATTAAACACACCAGACCCAGTGGGAATCTCCCTCATGACCCATCTCACCACAGCAGCTTGGAGAGCTCCGGGTGCGTGTCGGGAATACAAAAACACTTGTTTTCCCTCCATGTACTTTTCCATTAGCAGGGAGAGACAGCACGAAGGACTGTGTTTCCATGACCAACGCACAAGCTGACCCACAATGGGAGGATTATAACAATGACATTCAAATGTTATGTAGCTTGGCTAGCTGTAGTCTCAAAAAAACAGATTTAAGATTAACATCCAACATACGATGCTGGACAAGCTCAAATCTGTGTGAATGGGGCGTTTCACTTTCCTTTAAATAGTTTTCGACCAATCATGTAGCTGGGGCGGGTTCTCTAGGCATGGGTTAATCTTGAACGGTCTCGACCTGAAACAACCTGATCGGTGGAACCACCACAAGCGCCAGATGGCTGACAATCATTTGGAAGAGACAAAAAATTATAATAATATGGTTATACGTCTGCCCATTACGCTGCCATGGCCAATGCCATGCCAAGAACTAATTACTACCAGGAAAACACTTGGCGGTGAAAGACTTGCATAAGCAACAACGGCAAGGAACTGATCGCAAGACAAGGAAGTGAACTGGTTGTCCATCACTGCTAGAGGACAGATCAATAACATCATGGCGTTGTCTTTGCAGTGTCGTATCCTTCTAGGCCAGAAGGTCCCGTCATCCATGTCTTTAAACTAAAGGTCTACAAAGGTTTCAGATCAAGTCTGTGTAGTAGACTGTAGAAATACATTTGCTAAAATGGTCTTCTGAAACCTCCAACTTTCTTGCAACTCTCGAATCAGTTTCTCACGAGAGTCTGGAGAAATATCTCGTAACAAAGCCGGCAACCGGCTTAATGCAACCTTTCGCAATTGCTGGTTTCCGGCAAAGTGAAGCTACCCCGAACTTCTAAATCCCACATTTTGACATGTACGCAATTTGGAGAAGAACAAAGATTTCTGAAATTCCCTACAGTATAGAAACCATCCAACAGTCCAGGAGAAATTCCACTCCCAGTGTGCCACTGACCTGTCCATGTTGCTGATCTGGTTGTGCAGGGCTAGGAAGGAGACGGGGGAGTCGATGGCCTCCCTGCTCTTGGCGCACAAGCGCACCACCTTCAGGCCCGTCTGGTGGATCTTCTCCGTCAGCTGGTCCACGGCAATGTTACTGGGAGCGCACACCAGCACCGGCCTGTGGATCACCATGCCCACACAGCAAAATGAGATGTGTGATGTGTGTGTGACCCGAGGACCGCGTTCCCCACGAGGACCACAGCAGAGGCGTGTTACTGCAGGCATTTGAGGTGTACCCGTAGGTCTCTACAGGACGATGGTGGAACATACCCGTAGGTCTCTACAGGACGATGGTGGAACATACCCGTAGGTCTCTACAGGAGGATGGTGGAACATACCCGTAGGTCTCTACAGGACGATGGTGGAACATACCCGTAGGTCTCTACAGGACGATGGTGGAACATACCCGTAGGTCTCTACAGGACGATGGTGGAACATACCCGTAGGTCTCTACAGGACGATGGTGGAACATACCCGTAGGTCTCTACAGGACGATGGTGGAACATACCCGTTTCCCTGGCGAGCCAGGTGGTAGACGATGGTGGCGGAGGTGACCGTCTTGCCTGTGCCGGGAGGGCCCTGGATCAGACTCAGGGGCCTCTGGAGCACAGTCTTGACAGCATACACCTGAAAACAAACACGCACACAATGCTCTGAACCTGTCAAGTATCTTATTACATGTCCTTTAAAAAGAGCAGGTGTCGTCTAACTACTCATAATAATAATAACGCAAGTCTAGACCTAAAATATCTTATCAGTCCCTCTTACTACCTCCAACTATCAGTCACTTTATTGTTGTATTTATTGTGTACAGTGTTGTTAGTATAGTGTTGTAGAACATTCACACTGCGGAGGGAATGGGGAGGAAGCATTCCATTGTACTTGAATCTTGAAAAGGATCTCAAGCAGAACATCTGACCACGACATCAAGGGCAGAGTTCTGGGCTTTTTTATTATTATTATATGACTTAATGAAAACCATCCCTGCTTCCATAGACAACATTAGCGTGGGTTGAGAGAGGTGTAGAGGGGTAGGGGGTGAGTGGGGTTACCCTGGGGGGGATGAGTGAGGTACCTGGGAGTGGTTGAGGTCAGGCAGGCCCTGGGCCGTGAAGCGCTTGGGCAGCTGACACTTGATGACCACGTCCTCCACCTCGTGGCCCAGCAGCTTGTGGTAGATGTACCCCGACACCGAGGTCTCGTCCACCGCAAAGGTCCTCAGGGCGCTCTGCATCCTGACACGCACACACACTCACCTTAGATGCAACCAATACCAAAGCCGCTTTGATCAAACCCCCTTTCTGGAGGTTTGCTTAGAAGCACCAATGATTAATCAGAATGCCTATATTGTCATAAGTACAACTCAATTGTTTAGCAATTCTCAAGACACTCTTGCAAGCAATACAAAATATAAATTATGTAAAACTAAATAAACAGTTGATAGTTTCAATAAAAAAAAAAGATTGTTGCATATTGCAGTGGCCGTAAAAATATTTAAATGAAAAATGTAGTGCAAATAACCAGTGTATATATACATACATACAAAATGTGCAGTGGGATGAACATGCAACTAGGTAATGTAGCCTTGATACAGTACAGTCCAATAATAGTCCAACAATACAGTATTGCAGTTACACAGAAGTGTACACCGTCAGTGTTGGACAGTGTTGGACAGTGTTCAGTTCTGGTATGGCACTGGGGTAGAAAGTGTTCTTCGGTGTGTAAGTCCATGGTTTGATGAGGGGGTGGGGTTGAGGCCTACCTGTCGAAAGACGTCGACTTCCACACAAAGTCCACCTGGAAGTTGTGAGGTATCTCCACTGGCGCCCCAACACTGCTCCTCAACTCGATAGCAATTTCGTCTCCGTAGTCAGAACAGTCGGTCAAGGAAACCTATGGATATTCTTCACCATCTTTACCACAAATGTAGAACAACAACGGCCCCAGACAAGGTGAGGACACGAGAGAACAGAAATGTTTGCCTTCAGAGAGAGGGCAGCTATGGTGAGGAGAAGGATACTGTCCGGGACTTTGATGACGTGTCCGATGCCCTTCCAGAGCGGAGCCATCTCTCCCTTGTAGCGCAGGCAGATCTCGTCACCCTGCATGAGCCGCATGTCTGCAGAGACAGGAGACCACCATTACAAGCCCTGCGTGCTACCCAACAACACCACCACCACCACCACTAGCAGGTAGATGGAAAGCAGAAGGTGATGGAGTTCAGAACCTCCAGATGATGGGCAGGGGTTGAGAACCACTTAGATGGACAGGGGTTTGAAGCCACCAGAAGTCGGCAGGTGGGGGGAAGGGGGTTCTCGATGGAGTAGTCTGGGGGATGATTGTAGAATGACGTAGAAAAGCTGGGAGTATTACCACCGGAGTCCGTCTTGGGCAGTGAGAAATACGCAATCCTCTTTTTATTCAGGCCCAAGTCCCACCTGACGGTTATATTGTCCTGGGTCTGGTGTGGGGGGGAGACGACCCAGAGGGAAGAGAAAACAGGTTACCGACATGGTTCTTATCCATCAATGATGATACCTAGAGAGAGAATGAACTCCCGGGCGCCCAGAGGTCTGCCCAGCGAGGATGACAACGGACCTGGGACTCTTTGAGCTTTTTGTCATAGTCGGCCTCCAGTTTGACCAGCGGGCCGAAGATGTTCTGGTACTGGTAGGCGTCCTCGTAGCGCAGCAGCACATGCTGAGGCTCCTCGTCCACCCCGGGCTTCTCCAGGTCCTCCAGGGTGGCACTGGGGTTGTCCTGGAAGCAGAGGGGGCAGAGTTGACAGAGGCCCGGACAATTTGTTTTCCTAAGGACCCCCTCAAAATCGTAACACGGATTAAACACACGCTAACTACCATTTGTAATGGTAATGGCTGCTTTTATATAGCGATTTTATCCAAGTCATGCCTCACATTCACCCATTCATCCACCCAACCGAGGCGGAGTCAGCCGTGCAAGGAGACAGCAGGAGCAGTTAGGGGGTCTTGCTTGTGAGGCGACCGCTGTACATCCGGAGCTATACTGTCGTATAGCTCAGTATATTCTATACTCTTAGATGCAATTGAAACTATTTATATTCTAAAAATGTTCACCCTAAATACTAAAAGTTGAAAAGTAACGACACAGTGTAACAAGATGAACAGTAACAAGACTTAATCCTATAACTATGAACAGTAACAAGACAGTCATATGACTAAATGTAACAAGAAAGAGTCCTATGACTATGAACTGCAACAAGATGAACAGTAACAAAACACAGTCCTATGACTATGAACGGTAAAAAGATGTGCCATAGTCCGAATAAACCCAGACATTTGAAATGACCAGTCTAAGGCTTACTTTCAGCAAGTACTTCAACCATCATATAATGAATGTATTGCTCCTTATTCAAATCATTGGCAGAAAGCTCTTAATAAATCATAACAGAAGTGATCATAACAGCAGTGATCATAACAGCAGTGATCATAACAGCAGTGATCATAACAGCAGTGATCATAACAGCAGTGATCATAACAGCGTTACAGAACACATCATAGTAATTAAGCCCATGCACGTGCACATGTTTTTTGGTGGATGGTGGATTCGCTCTTTAGACGGAAACATTCTTTGGTTTTGTCCTTATATTAAATATAATTATACTCAGAGTGCTTCGTAATCAGATGTTGCCTTAGCTTGGCTGGCTTAATGGCTTTGTCAGCACCGAAGACCCATGACGCACAGTCTACCATCACTGTTCGACATAATTGTAGTCATATTTTCTCAATTAAGCTTGTTTGGGCTTAGTGTGACTGGACGATGTGGACTGACTGAAAAATTAATACGTATTTAGCTCGCAGGCTGGTTAATAAGCAGAGCTTCGCAGCAGCAAAAATGGTTCATTGCGAGTGACGTGAATAAGTCATGATTGACGTGATGTGTCACAATAACATCAGAGTTCCTATTGGCCCAAAGCTAACATGGGTGGGAACACAATATGCTTGTTTGGTGGCGCAAATGGGTCCTGTCTGAAGATATGCATTTGTATTAACAAAACAGCGCAATTTTATTAATAAATAAAAAGTTCCATCTTTCTTTTTATTTTACAAATTATTTCACGGGCTGGCTTTGGGTCAGTTTGAGAACCACTGGTCTAGACAGCTTGTAGTCTAATCAAACTATAGTGCTTTTTTTATTGATATGTCCTGCACACGAGATTCCATAGTTACTGTGAAATGCACCACAACCACATCTAATTCCTCTAATTCCTCTGTGTCTTATCGCGGAGCAATTAAGAGTTCTTAAGCCACAACAAGCAGGGAAAGTGTGCAGAACTCTAATTCTAAAACCGTCAACCGTTGGCTGTGCCTGGTAACTTAGAGTACACTAAACACATTATATGCATCACCTATACACTATATATATAATATATATATACACCGCTGTATGCCCCACTCTGTACCCTTTACCCACCCAGCCTTCCGTCTGTACCCTCTACACCCCATACTCTGCTCTACCCACCTTCCACAGCTCCTCCAGCTTGTTGATCTGCTGGGCGGTGATCTGGCGTGCGCGGAGCTGCTCCTGCTCCGAGGGGATCTTCACCAGCCAGGACAGGAAGCAGCGATCCTGGATGAGGGGCTGCCACTGGGAGCTGTCCCAGTTGATGTCCTTCAGGCTGCTCTGGCTGGCACATGGCTGCCTGGAGATGGAGGAAGCAGGGCAGCACAAGGTTAGAGGGCATCAAGCTTTACATCACATTGGATCCCCACAGCGTCCTTGTTGCATACATTCAGGACGTCTAGGCACCCGAGTCAGGGGCTTCCAAGATCTGGACGCTGACCGTACGGACTATTTAGTAACTATTAGCCTGCCAGAGTCTTGTTCATTGTCAGAATTAACCAAATAATATCGCTCCACAAACTACGAATGCCGGCCATGCACCACCACCCGCAGTACTGAGAAGGACATCAATCGGTCAATCCTTTCCATTTAAGGAAAAAGATTGCTGCAGCTTTTTTATGTTGCTCTTTCAACAGTGGCTGAAAGAGCATCCGTTGACCTACTACTCTGAATTTAAATGAACATTAACCACTTACTTGTGTGTGTGTGTGGTGTGTGGTGTGTGTGTACCTGCAGAGCAGCACCACCACGGAGTCAGCCTTAGCGGGGATGAAGCCCAGCAGGAAGACATTGCGGCAGCCGCAGTTGTAGCACTCCAGCACCGTCTCGCCCAGCGGCCCGTCCTTGTGCAGGGTCACCTCCTTGCACTTGGCCCTCACCAGGTGGTTCACAATGTGGCTGGAGACACGAAAACACACAGGCTCCAGTAACCGCCACACTGGGATAACATCAGGACAACCCCCCCGGGAGCTAATGTTGCAGGTTGCACGTTAAACACACTTTCATATTGAAACAACCTCCTATGGCACGCAGAGCCTTTTCATTTAGTAAAAATTCTCGTCAGTTTAGTTCAACACAGTTACACACAACACAATTGGACATGTAAGCGCCGTGTCTCCAGCCTGGCCGTCCACCCACCTGCCAGATGTATTGCCACGACCGTTGCAGAACCACTTCTTGCTGGTGTTGCAGTAGACGACACACGCCGGGTCGTGGATGCCACAGTAGCTGGAGACACACAAAGATGCAGTGAATATCAATTAAAATCTACACCGTTTTATTTTACCTCTTAAGTGCTTGCATTGAATCACATTGTCTGGAGCTACTTCGACTATCTTCTATCAACTTGTTACAGGGTTCAAATAAAGGAAAACACTGATGCTTAACATACTATCGAATCAGAATTGTATATAGTCTTATGTGTGTACATTTATACAATTGTATATTCAAGATTCAAGATGTTGAATTGCCATATGCAACAAGTACAATGGAATGCTTACTCCCCATTCCCTCCTGCAGTATGAGTTTCCTACAATTGAACACTATAGTTATACTATACAACACTATACTACTAGAACATTCAATAGTGCGATTGTCTTGCAACACATTTAATATTTACATGACCATGTTCCCCTGAATGACATGTTTCTTTCTGTCATTGCTGCAGAACATGGAGCAGCGTGGCCGGCGGTACCTGCAGGCATGTAGAGGAAGATCCTTGGTGTAGTACGCGTCTTCCTCGTCCTCCTCAAAGTTGAGCTCAGCCAGAAGTTGGCTGGCCTTGTCCTCTACTCCCCCGTTATGGAGACCCTCGTCCGGCCCGTTCACCTGGACGACAGGGTGTCAAGTTCGGGTTTCAAAAATGTATGTAACGTTAACCTATTGTACATACAACATTGAATATAACGTGTGTCGATTGATTGATTGAAGTGTTTATTTCGAATATGAAAGCAAAAATAATAAATAAGCCATTAAAGAAACAAAGAAAAATAGAATATATACATATTCGAAAAGGAGTGAGAAGAAGTAAAACTTATTAACTCCCACCCCTTCTCCGTAAATAATACATAATAACAAGCTTCCTGGTCTAACCCTGTCTATACACTACTGTGTAATATTTACTAGTAATTCTGTTTCAGATTTTATAATATTATGAAAATATAAATATAATATATACATATCATACAATACTATATATATAATATACATATATTATGAAAATATAAATATAATATATACATGTCATACAATAACATGTAATGTCGATGTTACATGCTCAAACGCAGTCGGCTATAACGGGGAATAGATTGACATAAAAAACACCCAAACTACTACTAAAGCCTGTGAAGAAATAACCCCGTGGGCCTTATGGTGCACGGGCTAAAGATTTAAATAAACAGGTATCCATCACTACGCGAAGAGACTGGTAAACAGGAATACGGTTGCAGGAGCAACAACGTTTAGCGCTAGCTAGTTAGCTAGCGTTAGCCTAGCCCGCTAGGTTGCTATTATTAGTTGGCTAGCAGACGTAAGGTCGACGAGCTAGCTAGCTAGCTAGCTAGCTAGCTTTAGCCCAACTGTGACGGTTTCGTCCGTTGGGTTCCACCGACCTGGCCGTCCAGCTGGCTCTGCGTGTGGCCCTGGGTGGTCTGGGTCTGGCTCGGCAGGGTGAAGTCGGTGAACTCGTACTCGGAGCCCTGGGTGTCCGCCCCGAGCAGCTCCGCTTCCTCGGTGTCCAGGAAGGTGAGGGTCTGGGAGCTCGGCCCGTACGCCTCCACGCTCATCCTGAGAACAACACAACTTTCGCCTCCTCCGGGGAATGGGGATTACTTTTCCGCTCCGCCGCAGCTTGTTCCTTTCAAACGATCGGGGGTTGTTTGTTTGCTTGCTTTGTGTGTATTTTAACAAAAGGTTCTTCTTCCAACCGCAGCTCGACTCCCAACACGGACTCCGTCGCCACTCGAGCGCTTCGCGTCCAAACAGTGACGAACTTCCGAGCGCCACAACACGCGCACGCAGAGCGCAACAGTGTGACGTGACAGCGGGCGGGAGACTGAGAGATAGATGAGGAGAGAGGGAATAGAGAACAGATAGCTATTGATTATTTGAAAATCCAATAATTTATCAATCGATACTCAACTATTTGCAGAACATAGGTGCACAGTATTGAGATAATGGAAGTAGATATAGTAATACACACACACAAACACACAGGCCACTGCTGTTTCTAAGGTTCAGAATCCTGGAACTCCTGCATTAAAATGACAGTTTGAAGGTTGAGCGTGTCAGACCACAAACAGTTTCCCGGTCCAGTTGTAACAAGAAGCCACCACTGAGGAGAAAGAAACAAGGACGAATTTCACCACCCTCTTCCCATGGAGAGGACACCAGTGGACTGGTTGGTTTATTAGATGTTGTGGGTGGCTTGAGTTTAAGTGCAATTTCATCTTCTTGGTGTAAGGCTAGTCAGACAGGAGGCAGGGGGGGGGGGTGTCTTCAGCACACGCACACACACAATAACAGGTTATTCTCTTAGGGTCAAAATAGGATGGAACAATACTATAATTTGGTTGGCTAACAACAAGGTCAGGATAAACAGTGGAAAAACTACAAAAAAGTCATGTATCAGTTTATTTCTGCGTTATCTTGGCATGTAGAACATCTAAACGTTGAGAACATGGCAAAACAAATTCTAATGTTTTTAACAATCACTACAGACAATATTTTGGTCATCAAGCGTTACCACAGCCGTCAAAATCGTTCCATATGACCCTTTAATCGTCGTTTGGCGACATTACATGAAGCACTTTGGGAGGTGAATGACGGTTCCACACAGCACTGTCAATACACTAAACATGAATTAAGACGTCACACTTACTCAAACACAACGTGATTCAGCCATAAAGTACAGAAAACTAAATCTGCACTGTCCAAAATAAAGAAGAGCGATGGTTAGGAGCCTGTTTCCCATAATAAGTAAGTCAGTTAGCATCCAGGCCTTGGAGGTGGCATTAAGAGCCTCTTAGAAAAGGAGGCACTGGAACATCCAGTTTAATAAAAATGATCTACACGGATAAAATGAGAAAACAAAGAACTTGAACGAGAAGCACCTCAAAATAGGCTTTCTGTAACAAATCAAACATTAAAACATCACATTTCAGATCCACGGAGAATACCAATGTGAACGCATGGGGAACTCCTTTTAAAAACAGTTCCACAAAGCTGTTGAAGTTAAAGTGACGATAAACTTAAAATAAAATCGAAAAATGCAGTCCAGATGAAGAAGTAGAACAGAAGTAGCTGGGGAATGAAGGGCAGTCCCCCCCTGACCCACCCACCTGTTGCCTGATTACAGCCTTTGTCAAAGATGGTGAAACTATTTCTTCTAAAGAAAAAAAAATGGCTTGGAAAACAATTAAATGTTAAATGATTAAATGTGAAATCAACACAGATTATCTACTGAAGGTAGAGGGGGGGGGGGGGAGGAGAACGCTAAATAAATATATGCCTGTGTATTCTGTCGTGAGCAAAAACATAGCAGGTGCCTTAGTCGTCGAATGAGTGTGTATATTACTTCAATGCAAGCCTTAAAGTTTCACTCACTTTACTTGAAACATTAACGTCAACCATATTTCTGTCACCACGGAGATCCTACAGTATGAGTGACCCAATGAGGGTCACTGGGTTTCAGTACGGCAGCTTAAAAACATGTTTACCTGAACACTCCAAACCCTGGACGAATGAGCACCTTGGGGGAGGGGAGGGTGACATGTGAGATAAAGACACGTCTAAAAAGATAAACCCAGTGTTAAACCATAATAAAAGAGAGGAGCAGTCAAAATAGCTCCCAGTCACCCATAACAATCCTTAGATAGACGTGTAAGAACAACGTTTCCCCGCCGTGGCTGTGAAACGAGGTTATAAGGCTGTAAGGTTATCCGGCGGGCTGGCAGATGTCGCTCCCAGGGAACAAATAAATCTGGCAATTGTGCTACATTTCTCCCCACAGACGCCTGGGGAATGTTCTTAGGCCACTGCTGTTTCTAAGGTTCAGAATCCTGGAACTCCTGCATTAAAATGACAGTTTGAAGGTTGAGCGTGTCAGACCACCTTTCACAAGATGGGAGAGATCCAAACAAACAGTTTCCCGGTCCAGTTGTAACAAGAAGCCACCACTGAGGAGAAAGAAACAAGGAGGAATTTCACCACCCTCTTCCCATGGAGAGGACACCAGTGGACGGCGTTGATTTATTAGATGTTGTGGGTGGCGGCTTGAGTTTAAGTGCAATTTCATCTTCTTGGTGTAAGGCTAGTCAGACAGGAGGCGGGGGGGGGGGGGTGTCTTCAGCTAGAGGTCATAGAGTGTAGATGATGACAGCAGATCCCCTCCTCCTCCTGGTCCCTGTGCTCCAGCATCTCCCGAACAATGGCCTGTAGGGCGCGGCCCAAGTCCGGCCCGCTGTAGGGCTTCCCTATGGGGGGCACGTGGACGAAGGCAGAGCGCCCCCGGCTCAGGTACAGAGACGTGTAGTAGGTGAAGTCACACAGATACCTGGGCAGGTGAAAGAGCACAGGGAAAACCGCAGAACTTAAGGTTTTATATTGGCAAGACATAGACAGCGCACACACACACGCATGCGCACATGCACGCACGCACACATGCACACACAAATGTTTGTCCCTCCAGGGTGTGTAAACGTATCGCCCCCTGGGTGTCAATCATTTGTAAGTCGAGAATATGAATTCAAATGATGCCAAATGACGCCCAAGTATTTAAAATACAATATCATCATGAATGAAAGAGTGCTGAACGATGTGCTATTTAAACAACAACAACAAGATGTGTCTCAAAAGACTTCACGGCACTCACCTGCCGGCGTCTTTGGAGACGGACACGGTGACGCCCAGCCCCGAGGCGCTCACTCTCTTGCAAACCGACTCCATGTCGATTACCGAGTCGATGCAGTCCGGCCCTCCCACAATGCAACACTGCGAATCGGGACAGAACCGGCTGTTGTCCAGGCCCTTGTAGCCATAGTTGCGGCCACATTTCTCCAGTGTTACGGTGGTGGCCATGCCTGACACGCCCACATGGACCACAAGCTGCAAAACAGAAGACAACAAAGAGGTCAACGCCAGGTAAGCCAATAATAATAATACAAAAACAGACCCCTTGTAGACATCAGGGACGTGTCCGGGGGAGTCCTCCCCCAGGAGAACATTTTGAAAGATATTGGCTTTACATCCTCATTTCCCTCTTTGTTACTTTTAAGCATATTTGCATAAGCCTGAAAACGAATTAAAGTAACAGCCATTAAGGCTCATTTTGAAAAATAAAACAATAGTAAATAGTAAAACAAACTTAATAGTTTGTCTAAGGTTACATTTATAGTTTAGAAGTCCATATATAATCAATTAAATATGATATTCACTATTATTATTATTTCTTAAGGAGTCATTACAGTACAGGCTCCTCCATCTATTAATTTTATTTTTGTATCTTTTAACCACCTAGTTGATAACCACCGCTGTGACAGTGCTTATGTGCGGTTGTTAGGGTTAGTGAAGGGATAGATATTTTACTTGCTTGTAGTACAGGCCTTGCGTTACTTAGCAGAGAGGAAAGGTGTTGACAAGAGCAGATGATCTCACCTGGGGATGGTACTGTTCCCATAGCGACGGGACCAGGCTCTGGACCGTCTGGTACTCCACGGGAACCTCATACACGTGCAGGTCAACCTTCTTCCCCAGGCCCAGCTTCTGTAGTTCCTGTTAAAACAAAATAAAACAACTGTTTTATTTAAAGTACTTGTGCTCCACTTGAGTGATTTTTTCTAAAGGGATCTAGTGGGGAAGGCCTCAAATGGCCTCAAGTGGTGAAGATTGGGAACAATATCTCATCCACTCTGGTCCTCAACACCGGAACACCCCAAGGCTGCTGCCTCAGTCCCTGGCTGTACTCGCTCTACACACATGACTGTACTGCCACGCATAACAACAATCAGATTATAAAGTTTGCAGACGACACCAGTCATCGGCCTGATAAGCGAGGACGGCGAAACGGAGTATAGAGATCATCGTGGACTTCAGGAGCCACCGGGGCCCCCACTTCACCGTCAGCCCGGGACACCCGTGGAAATCGTCAGCTGCTTCCGTTTCTAAGGGCTAAAGATTTCCGACGACCTGGCGTGGACGCACGCGCAACACGGAGGTCATGCTAAAAAAGGCACACCAGCTATGCCCTGCGATGCCTCAGGAAAAACAGAATAGGCCAACGGTGGCTAGTGAGCGTCCTGCCGAGTGGCATCACCGTGTGGTACGACAACACCACTGAACGGGACAAGAAAGACATCCAGAGGGTCATGAGGACGGCAGAGAAGATCATCGGGTGTGCACTTCCATTGAGGAAATCTTTACGACCAGATGTCGGAAGAAGGCCATCTCAATCACAAAGGACCACAACCACCCTGGGCACCATCTCTTCTCCCCCCTATGGTCCTGTCTCCGGTTCCTCAGCCTCCGTACCTCAAGGACCACCAGGTTAAGGACCAGTAGGTTTAAGGACTCACAGGCACCACCGTGCGTGATGCTGCTGCACTACTGGCATATTAAAATGCTTTTAAATGCTTTTTGCACAATTCAACACGTACATATCATTCATTAGTCACTTTATTGTTCTTTTTCTGTTCATTTTTATTGTGTATAGTATTTTTATGTATTTTATTTGTCTTTTAGAAATTCATACTGTGGGAGGGAATGGGGAGTAATTGAACTCATTGCAAATGGCAAATCAAAATCTCTTGAATCTTGAATCTATAAAGCCAGTGTCAACACGGTCAACTGTCATATAACTGTCCTAATGTCTGAAAAGCGTACTGCTGGCATGCAAACCGGAAAAGACACAATACAGGTACAACGACCATGCATTACTGAACCACCACACAAAGCCTAAAATACTACTACTAAATAATACTACTACTAAATAATACTACACCTTTTTCATCGAAAAAAACTCAACAGAGGGGCTTAACTTTAATTAAAACAGGACAACCATTTATTTTATTTTATTTTGGAATAATCTGTTAAAACCAAGATGTCATTTTCTTCTGCTTTGTAACACCTTACCTTAACCAGCATTGAAAATGACCATGACTGCTGCTCTCTCCTCCCCATCCCCCAACACACACACACACGTAATGAAAAAAAAGCTGGCTTGACCCTGCCGTGACCCTTCGACCCCTGTGCAAAGGCTGCCTATTGTTTGTCTTTAATATCCTGATCAAGTCCGTCTAGACACCCTGACAACTATTGAATCACCAGGGGTCCCCAATGGCCCCCAGTACCCCCCCCCATGCAGCTGGCTGGACATGGAGCGGGCCCCCCCCCCCCCCATGCAGCTGGCTGGACATGGAGCGGGCCCCCCCCCCCCCCCATGCAGCTGGCTGGACATGGAGCGGGCCCCCCCCCCCCCCCATGCAGCTGGCTGGACATGGAGGGGGGGCCCCTGACCCAAAGCCTCCACACACTGACCAGCCAGACTCGGAGCAGCAGAGACACTGAGGAAAGCATGCAGTATTGTATATACATGTATATGTATATGTATATGTATATGTATATGTATATGTATATGTATATGTATATACATATACATGTATATGTATATACATATACAATACTGCATGCTTTCCTCAGTGTCTCTGCTGCTCCGAGTCTGGCTGGACAGCATGTGACTAATAGTGAGCAGGTGAGTGTTATTATTTTAACACAGTGGGGCTTATAATGAGCTCTGCTATGAAGACTATGATTGATCTCATTATTTTTTTAAATATTTTCAACATGTATTTGACAACCAGGGAGTGTGCATAGATCTTTATGTTCGGACGTTGGCAACATCATACTTTTGCTGTGTTTCGCTTACTATAATGACATTGGGCATTTTGTAGTTATTCTCAACACCAATAAACATCAGTTCAAGATGAATAGCGAGCGGCCTTTGTAGAGTAAAGGTTTGTGATAAAGATTTTAAAAACAGCATACCTGTACTGCAACCCAGCTGGCGTTCACGGTATGTTCCCCAAAAGGCCCAAAACCTAGGAAAACAACACACAGGTGTCAGGTAGTACGTTTAGGAGTTAACATGTAGCAGCATGCTGTCCACTTAACAAACAACACTGCTGATTCACCCTCAACCAAGGGAACAACAGGGTCTCCCTTGAGATGTGCATCCGTGAAACCCATGCCTTTTGTGGTGGTTTTCTTGTCACATTAGATTACTCCTCCGTGTGACGTTATGGACACCGTGTCCCCCTGTGGACGGGTCTCTACATCTGTTCAGACCTCGATGGGCAAATAATACCGCCTCCGATCCTCTGACCCCCACCCACCCCGGGCGAGGAAATGGGGTCGCCTTGGTTCCCAAGGGAGTCGGGTCGGGGTGTAGGGGGGGGGGGGGGGGTCGGGGTGTAGCGGGGTCGGGCTGTCTGGCGGTGAAAGGGGGGAGGGAGTGTGGGGGGGAGAGAGAAGAGTCGGCAGCTGCCAGCCGGTCCTTTATTGTCATGTCTGCGTTTCCCAGCCCTTGGCTCAGCCCTTCAGCCCCAGATCCAATGGGTCTCTCTTTGTGTCTACTACACATCTGATGGATGCAGACTACTTGTAAAAACCTCCCAAAAAAGTGACCAACTTGTGTCTCCCCAGCGACCATGGCCGTTGAGTTGACCGTTGGGTGGGCCGTTGGGTGGGCCGTTGAGTTGACCATTGGGTGGGCCATTGGGTGGGCCGTTGGGTGGGCCATTGGGTGGACCGTTGGGTGGACCGTTGGGTGGGCCGTTGGGTGGGCCGTTGGGTAGACCGTTGGGTGGGCCGTTGGGTAGACCGTTGGGTGGACCGTTGGGTAGACCGTTGGGTAGACCGTTGGGTGGGCCGTTGGGTAGACCGTTGGGTGGGCCGTTGGTTGGGCCGTTGGGTGGGCCGTTGGGTAGACCGTTGGGTGGACCGTTGAGTTGACCGCCGGGTTACATAAGACCACACTGACACCGCTGGCCTTGACTTTGGCTAAATATAGGCTGCGTACATTTCTACTAGTCCATGTCCGGTGCTTTAACCATGACAACAAAGGGTTATAACCCGTTAATAGACGCTAAACACGCCTACGATCTTCAGTATAGCGTGGTCAGGAACTGCCTGATGCCATTTCTGCTGCTGTCATCTCCAAAAATGCCAATTTCTTTATAACTTTCGAACATTTTGACACCTCGAAAAAGGCGGAAAGAGAGCCAACATGCCGGCACAGTCACTCACCTGTCACGACCACGGTTCTTTTGTTATTATCCATGTTCTCTTGTGTCGGGGTTGAGTGTTTATTCTGATGATGAACTGTGAGCTTTCTCTTTATGCGGCTGCTGTTTCGCTGTTGACGAATTGTCCACAGAGATTGGCTCCTCCCCCAGAGCGACGCGATGACGTCATGGAGCGCAACGTCTTCCGGCAACAGCGTTGACCATGTCAGATTTGATTGATAAATGCGCGCAACCGAAAGACACGCCGCAAACCTCAGTTCTTTGTGGTTTCGTAAGCAATATATTACATTATATTGATATACTTAGCTGCATATACACAGAACAGAACGCCACAGGAAGTCCTTTCTTCCTGTGGCCATCAGACTCTATAACTCATCTACCTCGGGTCGTGAGAGGCAGTGGAGACTCAGTGACCTGAGGTCAACGCACTGTGATATTCTTTTTTGGTCAACGCACTGTAAATCCTTTCACTGTATTGTATATACCTACGTATTACTGTAATAATACTGTAAATTGTGCAATTCATCTATCAATACATTTAGATTTAATTTAGAGTTCATTTAGTTATATTTTGTTTATACTAGTTTAGTTTAGTTTGTTGTTATTTAGTTTTTAGGTATTAGTTTATTTTGTGTGCATTTATTCCCCCTGTTTCAACTGTTGCACCTTAATTTCCCTCAGGATAAATAAAGTTATCTTGAATCTTGAATCTTGAATATTACAGCAATCTCTAAAAGTCATGTTTTGTCCACATTGTCCTGAACCTGAGGGACCTAGGTCTGGGCGGCCCCATCTGTAACTGGATTATGGACTTCCTGACGGGCAGGCCTTAAGTGGTGAAGAAATTCAAGAGCCACGACGCGAGGGGTATGTGGCAGGGGCTACAGACAATAACGAACTTCAGAGGGAGAACCAGTTGTGTAGAGAACTCCTCTACCTAGGTCGGGTATATTTGTGTGTGCATTTATTTCCCCTGTGTCAACTGTTGCACCTTAATTTCCCTCGGGATAAATAAAGTAATCTGAATCTGAATCTGAATACCTCCCTCCCAGGAGAGCTAAATACTTTTTTTGCTCGGTTCGACGTAAATGGCAGCCCACCGAAGCCAGCGCCGCCTGAGGAGACCAGCCTGCTGAGCATCTCGGAGGCGGATGTGCGCCGCACCTTCAAGCGGCTGAACATCCGTAAGGCGGCAGGCCGACGACATCCCGGGCCGCGTCCTCAGAGCATGCGCAGACCAGTTGGCAGGAGTCTTTGCAGACATCTTCAACCTCTCCCTGCTGTTCCTGCGGTCTTCAAGATGTCCACCATCGTGCCTGTCCCTAAACAACCCAAGGTAACATGCCTGAATGACTATAGACCTGTAGCCCTCACCTCGATTGTCAGCAAATGCTACGTTGGTCAAGGACTTTATTTGCTCCGCGTTACCTGCCACGCTGGACCCATCCACGGACGACGGCAATTGCGTTGTCCAGATCCACGGACGACGCAATTGCCATGGCCCTCCACACTGCCCTTTCCCACCTGGAGGGAAAGAACTGTTATGTGCGAATGCTGCTTGTGGACTACAGCTCAGTGTTCAAAATGATAGTTCCTGCCAAGCTCGACACCAAGCTTAGAGGCTAGTCGTCAGCACTAGTTTGCTGACGACACGACGTGATGAGCCTGATCGCCGGCGACGATGAGACAGCCTACAGGGAGGAGGTCGGATCGCTGGAGCAGTGGTGCCAGGAGAACAGCCTCGCCCTCAACGTCAAGAAGACCAAGGAGCTGATCGTGGACTACAGGAAGCAGAGAGGAGAGCACAGCCCTATCTCCATCAACAGTGTTGCAGTAGAGAGGGTCAGCAGCTTCAAGTTCCTCGGCGTGCACATCTCCGAGGACCTCACATGGTCCACGCACACCACACACGTGGTGAAAAGGGCCCAACAACGCCTGTATTTCCTCAGGCGTCTGAGGAAATTCAGCATGGCCCCCCGCATCCTGAGAACATTCTATACCGGCACCATCGAGAGTGTTCTTACAGGGTGTATCACCGCCCGGTACGGGAACTGCACCGCACTCGAGCGCAGAGCGCTTCAAAGGGTGGTGCGGACGGCCCAGTATATCGTTGGAGGTGAGCTCCCCTCCCTCCTGGATATATACAACCAGCGGTGCGTAGCCAAGGCCAAACACATCATAAAGACATTGCCCACCCCAGCCACGAACTGTATTCACTTTTACCGTCAGGCAGGCGATACCTCAGTATCAAGTGCCGTACAAATAGACTTAGAGATAGCTTCCACAGTCAGGCCAACAGGCTGCTGAACAAGGGCGTATAGCATATAACAATGTATATTTTATTACATTGATTTATATATACATATTGCTCTTTTTCTGTGCCGATATATTGCATTTTAGAAATTGCATTTTATTCTATTCAGTTTTTATTCTATTTGATCTTATTTTTATAACTGCTGTCTGCACGTCCATGCATTGAGGAGAACTGTAGGACCAGATGTCTGAAGAAGGCCATGTCCATCACTAAGGACCACAACCCCCCTGGGCTCCGTCTCTTCTCCCCCATCTCCATCACTAAGGACCGCAACCACCCTGGGCTCCGTCTCTTCTCTCCCCTACCGTAACATTTCACTATCATAACATGTCATTAACATTTCACTATCATAACATGTCACTAACATTTCACTATCATAACATGTCATTAACATTACACTATCATAACATGTCACTAACATTTCACTATCATAACATGTCATTAACATTTCACTATCATAACATTGTCATTAACATTACACTATCATAACATGTCATAACATTCACTATCATAACATGTCATAACATTACACTATCATAACATGTCACTAACATTACACTATCATAACATGTCACTATCATAACATGTCACTAACATTTCACTATCATAACATGTCACTAACATTTCACTATCATAACATGTCATTAACATTTCACTATCATAACATTGTCATTAACATTACACTATCATAACATGTCATTAACATTACACTATCATAACATGTCACTAACATTTCACTATCATAACATGTCACTAACATTTCACTATCATAACATTGTCATTAACATTACACTATCATAACATGTCATTAACATTACACTATCATAACATGTCACTATCATAACATGTCACTAACATTACACTATCATAACATTGTCATTAACATTACACTATCATAACATGTCATTAACATTTCACTATCATAACATTGTCATTAACATTACACTATCATAACATGTCATTAACATTACACTATCATAACATGTCACTAACATTTCACTATCATAACATGTCACTAACATTTCACTATCATAACATGTCATTAACATTTCACTATCATAACATTGTCATTAACATTACACTATCATAACATGTCATTAACATTACACTATCATAACATGTCACTAACATTTCACTATCATAACATGTCACTAACATTTCACTATCATAACATTGTCATTAACATTACACTATCATAACATGTCATTAACATTACACTATCATAACATGTCACTAACATTTCACTATCATAACATGTCACTAACATTACACTATCATAACATTGTCATTAACATTACACTATCACAACATGTCATTAACATTTCACTATCATAACATTGTCACTAACATTTCACTATCATAACATGTCACTAACATTTCACTATCATAACATGTCATTAACATTACACCATCATAACATGTCATTAACATTACACCATCATAACATGTCATTAACATTACACTATCATAACATGTCGTTAACATTACACTATCATAACATGTCACTAACATTTCACTATCATAACATGTCATTAACATTACTCTGTCATACTGAGCTGGACTTTCTGGACTCATCACAGTTACTGTACTGCACTGTATTCATGATGCTGCTGCACTACTGGCACTTTAAATGCTTTTTAATTGCTTTCTGCACAATTAAAATGTACATATCATCAGTCACTTTCTAGTTATTTTTATTGTTATTTTTATTGTGTACACTTTTTAAATTGTATTTCACTTATTTCACATTAATACATTGTTTCAAACTGTATGTCGTTTTTTATTATTAAATAGTTGTTGTTGCTATAATACAATCATACATTGCCTTTGTTTATGTTGTTGCTTCTGTGTTAATAGACTATAATAGATAAATAGATTATTAATAGATTATTATAGCAATACTTTGAACCACACGTTTAAAACGTCCTAATAAGAGCTGGATGTTGTATTATAGGCCTACTAAAAGAGAAAACGGTTGGGAACCTTTTCATTTTATTTGTAAATAATGAATTCATAATTCCACTAGGAGGCGCCCCAATAGACCAATGTATGATCAATTACTTGTTATCAGCACAATTTCCGGAATATTATGCGCTGGTAGCTGAACAAATAGCAGTTCGATAACTGTAAATAATAAGTCCCTGATGTTGCCTATAGCAATATAAAGCCCTATATAAGACAGGTCTATAGATTCAAGAGGGTTTAATGGCCTGATCCAAACAGGCCCGACCAGGCCATTAAACCCTCTTGGGTCTATGGAGGGTGATGCTCTCACCCAGCGGGGACTCGGCTCTAGTCCTTTGACATTAAGCATAACAAGTAGGCTTAGCTTTTTGTTGAAGACCCAATTAAATATATAGTTGTTTAGATAGTAAGAGGCTGCTTCGAGGCGAAGCCTGCGGGACGCCGTGTGGACAGTGTCTGAAAGTGAACGATAGCCTGCCTCCCTGGCACTAACTATCGGTATGAATTATACAGAGGGATCAATATTAATATTAAATGACACCGCACCGGGGACGCTCCAAGGCGTTTCTGGTGAAGCGGTCGCGGATAGGCCGGCTCCCAACGCCAATCATCCTACGCGTACAGCCTCCTAGTGCCCGCCCCTTTCAGCCAGGAACTGTCAGTCAAACGGTGGCGTTGCTGCAGGTGTTGGACGCGGTTTAGCGGCAGGATAGAAGACGAAGAAACACTAAAGGTGAGCTGTTATGTCCATGTATTAACGTCATATGTGTTATATTGCGGTGATCTGTTGAGATCAGCTGATTTTCCATTTTCCAAATGATGAAAACCTTCTTCATCCTGGACATGATGGTCCGAGGAGCGGCGCTGCCCGTGTGGAGCGCTAACCCGATATAGGATGATCCTTATCACCATTACAAGATGTTAACTGGTGAAGAACATCACGAACAGAAACATTACCGTGGGAGAGAAACCACTAGCTGTCTTATGACTCACACGGTGTAGTGATGGTGAACAGAGCCTCACCATGAGAGAATAGGCCGAGGGGGGGAGGCCCTTTAAAGACCCTTTAAACGTCGACCTGCTCCGTTGTTCAACGCTTCGATCAAATCACACATTTTATGATCCAGAATCGATCGCCCGGAAAAACGTATTCTTTCCCAGTCGCAATTGTGGACGGACCATGGCGTCGCAGCTGCCATATGGAAGAGCTGTGTGTGTGTGTGTGTGTGTGTGTGTGTGTGTGTGTGTGTGTGTGTGTGTGTGTGTGTGTGTGTGTGTGTGTGTGTGTGTGTGTGTGTGTGTGTGTGTGTGTGTGTGTGTGTGAAATATACATTCTCAATCGCGTTATCGATGGCGTTCGGTGGTTGTTTAAGTGTGTGTGTGTGTTAGAGAGAGAGAGAGAATGGGGGGGGGGGGGTAGAGTCACCTTATAGCGCCGTATAGCAGACCCGGCAAACACACTGACAGCGTTCACATCTTAACGTCTTAAAGTCGGCGTTTTTCGACGGCCGTTTGGAATGAGACGAGGCGTTCATTTTGACGCGTTCTCCAGAGCGCGAACTTTAGTGCTGGTGAACGTATTTAGGCGTTCACCATTTGTGTCCCGAACTGCGAACTGCTGCATCCAGTAGACCCCCCGCGGAGGGCTGTCGTAGTCTGTTTTACTAATAATAATAATATAATATCTATATCATATTTATGATGCATGTGTGTGTGGGCTTCTCTTCAGAACAGAAACGGGTGTAGGCCTAATTCCATTCGGCCCCGCCGATTTTAAAAGCCTGTTTTGATCCATCATAAATGTTCGTGTCGTGTTGTGTGTGTGTGTGTGTAGTGGTAGTGTGGTAGTGGTGCGGCGGGTTGGGGAGGAGAGCATTACGCGCGGCGCGTAATGCTCTCCTCAGCCGCACTTCCATCTCTCATACAACCCCGTCAGTGTGTGTGTGTGTGTGTGTGTGTGTGTGTGTGTGTGTGTGTGTGTGTGTGTGTGTGTGTGTGTGTGTGTGTGTGTGTGTGTGTGTGTGTGTGTGTGTGTGTGTGTGTGTGTGTGTGTGTGTGTGTGTGTGTGTGTGTGCGTGTGTGTGCGTGTGTGTGTGTGTTTCTACGGGTTGCCGTAGAAACCCCTCCGTGTCGCAGCGTCATTCATTATCCCGTCCAGCGTTACGCTGATCACCGATAGCCCTAGCGCGATATCGATCGATCGAGATTCTGGCCGCTAATCATGGCCGTTTGTTTTCTCGCAGTGGTGGGGGGGGGGGGGTCTATTTATAGCCTTTGCGTTTCATCTGCATCCCCTGCTCCTCTTGGAGAGGAAGGGGGGTCACGTGATTGGCGGAGGGATGAAAATGCCATCTCAGGGAAAGCGAGGAGGCCGTGTGTCGCCATCCCATCTGGCCGGTCTGACGAGCCCGTCCACGGTGGATAAAACAGGACCGGGTCCGAAACCGAGTAGGGAATGAACTCCCCAGGGAGGAGTAGGCAGTAGGGAATGAACTCCCCAGGGAGGAGTAGGCAGTAGGGAATGAACTCCCCAGGGAGGAGTAGGCAGTAGGGAATGAACTCCCCAGGGAGGAGTAGGCAGTAGGGAATGATCGAAGGATTTCGAACACAAACATTCGTGCTGTATTATTTGTATTGGCTTACGTGACGTCACATGACACGGACCACCGCCCATTCGGGCGGCGTTTATGATGGGTTGTCATGGTGATTGTCACCAGGCAAGCTGACACCATGGGAGGAGGTTAGGTAGGTTTGGGTCTTGTCGCGTTGGACTCCTTAGTGATTCCTGATGGATATCTGCATGTTATACATATATATAGGCTAGATCTATATATATATATATAGTTTTATATATATAACTATATATATAGTTATATATATAACTATATATTTAACTATATATATAGTTATATAACTATATATAACTATATATAGTTATATATCGAACTATATAGTTATATAACTATATATAACTATATATAGTTATATATATATATATATATAAAACTATATATAGTTATATATATAACTATATATATAGTTATATAACTATATATATATAACTATATATAGTTATATATATAGTTATATAACTATATATATAGTTATATAGATATATAGATATATAAATATATAGGATTATACTATTCACAATATATTCGAAATTATGGATGGGATTGGTACTCTGTATCGCTAATATGCTATCATCTTTAGCATATCGTCATCAGTGGCTTCTGGCGGCTAGCTAGAGAAGAAGATCTAGTGATAGACCAGGGACCAGTACCTTGCTCAAAGGCCATGGAATAGGAATATTAGCGCTACCGATTTTGAAGGAAGAGACTCTACACCAAAAACCTCTTGTTGGACCTGAACCCACACATAGCACATCCTGGGGCACATAGGGACAGGTTCACCCACAGCCAGAGAGCCTACTGATCAGAAGACTGACCAGAGACCAGAGACCAGAGAGCCTGCTGATCAGAAGACTGACCAGAGACCAGAGACCAGAGAGCCTGCTGATCAGAAGACTGACCAGAGACCAGAGACCAGAGAGCCTGCTGATCAGAAGACTGACCAGAGACCAGAGACCAGAGAGCCTGCTGATCAGAAGACTGACCAGAGACCAGAGACCAGAGAGCCTGCTGATCAGAAGACTGACCAGAGACCAGAGACCAGAGAGCCTGCTGATCAGAAGACTGACCAGAGACCAGAGACCAGAGAGCCTGCTGATCAGAAGACTGACCAGAGACCAGAGACCAGAGAGCCTACTGATCAGAAGACTGACCAGAGACCAGAGACCAGAGAGCCTGCTGATCAGAAGACTGACCAGAGACCAGAGAGCCTGCTGATCAGAAGACTGACCAGAGACCAGAGACCAGAGAGCCTGCTGATCAGAAGACTGACCAGAGACCAGAGACCAGAGAGCCTGCTGATCAGAAGACTGACCAGAGACCAGAGACCAGAGACCAGAGAGCCTGCTGATCAGAAGACTGACCAGAGACCAGAGACCAGAGAGCCTGCTGATCAGAAGACTGACCAGAGACCAGAGACCAGAGAGCCTGCTGATCAGAAGACTGACCAGAGACCAGAGACCAGAGACCTACCACAGCGTCACTTCCTCAGAATCACACAAGAAGACTGTTTTCATACCACAGTGACTGATATGATGCACTGCAAATGGACGTACAGCTCACTGGAGGATCGGATGTTCAAGCAGCCTTGTGTGAATATGAACACTAACCTATTGTTCAAGATTCAAGATTCAAGAAACTTTATTAATCCCGAGGGAAATTAAGGTGCAACAGTTGACACGGGGAATAATGTCCTGTGACTTCCAGGCAAAGCTGATAATGGTGACCAGATATATCCACTTACAACATGGCTGAAACATTTGAGTTGATATCACAAGGCCCAATCGATTGGGCATTAAAATAAAAGATGGTTCCTGTCGCTGTGTGAAGAACACAGCCTTGGGAAAATCACTTTGTGTAGATTGCTTTACGTGGTATCTTTTTACAGCAGCAACAGTATAAGCGTCTTATAGATGGAGAAGGATTGTCTCAACTTATCCTTTGAAATTACTTTTGTATCCTCAATCAAATACAAATATGTAATACATGCAACTGTATTCAAATACACAGCATTTAAATTCTGCATTATGTTCATATTACTGGCTGCTAAGTCACGCTAGCAGGGCAGTGAGATGCTGACCTCAGATCTGGAAGAATCGCCACATCATCCTTCCTGAAAAACACACCAATCATACCTCCAGGAGCGTGTGTGTGTGTGTGTGTGTGTGTGTGTGTGTGTGTGTGTGTGTGTGTGTTT
This sequence comes from Muraenolepis orangiensis, assembly GCA_027704905.1. Taxonomy (NCBI): domain Eukaryota; kingdom Metazoa; phylum Chordata; class Actinopteri; order Gadiformes; family Muraenolepididae; genus Muraenolepis; species Muraenolepis orangiensis. Next base: position 2,362,587 of record CM051004.1, read on the forward strand.
AGGGGGGGGGGCTCTGTGAATGATTGAGAGCGTCTCCACATGTCTGGAGTGATAGTGCGCTGGTGATCAGTGTGGTGTGCTCTAGTGGTGCTCGGCACTGTGCGGGGAGATAGCATGCTAGGTACTTAGCGTGCTAGGTACTTAACGTGCTAAGTATAGAGACAGGCGTCGCTGGACATAAACCAACTGTTTACCACAGTTGAAAAATATACAAATTAACAAATGTGTTTGCCCTGAGTTTATTTGTGTGTGTGTGCATGGCCTTATAACCTCATAGGGGTTAGCCTTCCTGGACGCCGGGTCCATCCTGAAGGCCTGGGGTTGACTGCAGCACATTCACATTGACACACACAATATGAATGTGGTTGTGACTTCTAACTCCCAAGAGAGCAAGACGCTCTCTTGGGCCGTGACTTGGGCAGCACCAGAGCAAGGTTGTGTCTAAAAGGTGAAAACCTCAGATGGATGTTCGGTATATGGGCTCTGATAACGTGGAAGGTGTACTTGTTTATCTTTTGACTACCCAGGGCTCGTTCCAAGCGGCTCTGATATGTATTAAAGAAAGCTTTGTCCTTGCCGTGGTGAGATGGTGGTCAGCTACCTTATCGCTAACCTCTTAGCCTCCAATAATAGCATTTAGAGCACTTGTTAGGACCCATTGATATGAAGCACAGGCCCCAGCGGCCGCCCCCTAGAGGCCACAGACAGAGCAGCTTGGATGAATTGCATCAACTGATGGTTGCTTGTTCAATTTCTTTACTCCCTAAAGCTTTGTCCGGAAAAATTTGCATTTGATCTTCTATCGTTCCGTTAATGTTACATTACAGTAATTTAGCAGTCGACTCACAATAGTGCCTTCAACATAGGCAGGCAAGATAACTACTAGTCACCAGAAGTCATAAGTGCATTTTCTTCCTAACAAGCCTCCAAGAGCAGCACCCGTGCTCAGGTAAAAGTACAATAAGTTGGCTAACAGCTAACAAGCAAACAATAGAGCTTACAAGAGTGCTAAGAGGAAGGGTCAGGGTAGTGCTTCCTGGAGAGGTGGTTATTTAGCCTGCTGTGGGACGGTGTTGTAAGGTTTACTGTCCTTGACAGTTGACACTGACACACAATGTCTGGAAAATGGGCCAATATTAGTCCTCAATGTGAATGTGCCTCTCTGTCCCGGTCCCCACTAGCCTGCTAAAACCAAAGTGTGTTTTTTCTCTTGCGGTCCTCAGATGGCCTCAGCAACAGCGACCTACGGGCAGAAGGAGTCTTCGGACCAAAACTTTGACTACATGTTCAAGATCCTGATCATCGGCAACAGCAGCGTGGGGAAGACCTCCTTCCTGTTCCGCTACGCCGACGACTCCTTCACGCCGGCCTTCGTGAGCACGGTGGGCATCGACTTCAAGGTCAAGACCATCTACAGGAACGACAAGAGGATCAAACTACAGATCTGGGTGAGAGCTCTGCGGGGCGCCTGTGCCAGTGGCCAACAGACGGCCGCGGCTTTCGGCTGTTGGTTCACAACAGACATGCCTTGAAACAATGGTTCCAAATCCTTTTCTGCAGGGCCCCCCCTTTGGTAGACAAACAAATATCAGCCCCCCCCCCCTAAATAGGAACAAGTCACCTTTAATGGTAAACTTGTTCCTATTTAGATTTTCCGTATCGCATAATTGATATTAAGCCTCGCCGCGACCTCATAACTCTGGGCCCTCCCTAGGGGCCGCGGCCCCCAGTTTGGGAACCACTCAGATTGGATTTCTGTAGTTTGTACTTTGCCGTTTTTCCTTCCTTCTGGAGTTTGTTCCTTCCTGTGTGGTGGACCATTCAACATGGTGGGCTCGCTACCATCCAAACACATGAAACCCACAAGATAGTCTGTTGGTTAACGGACTCTAGAACAGAAAACACCACATGACACCGACCCACCAGCTCTCAACACAACACAACCAACACAACCAACACAACCAACACAACACTACACAACACTACACAACACTACACAACCAACACAACCAACACAACCAACACAACACTACACAACACTACACAACACTACACAACACTACACAACACAACACAACCAACACAACCAACACAACCAACACAACCAACACAACCAACACAACCAACACAACCAACACAACACTACACTACACTACACTACACTACACAACACTACACAACACTACACAACACAACACAACACAACCAACACAACCAACACAACCAACACAACCAACACAACCAACACAACACTACACAACACTACACAACACTACACAACACTACACAACACTACACAACCAACACAACCAACACAACCAACACAACCAACACAACACTACACAACACTACACAACACTACACAACACAACACAACACAACCAACACAACCAACACAACCAACACAACACAACACAACACTACACAACACAACACTACACAACACAACCAACACAACACAACCAACACAACCAACACAACACTACACTACACAACCAACACAACACAACACAACACAACCAACACAACACAACACAACACAACCAACACAACCAACACAACACAACACAACCAACACAACACAACACTACACAACCAACACAACACAACACAACACAACCAACACAACACAACACAACACAACCAACACAACCAACACAACCAACACAACCAACACAACCAACACAACCAACACAACACAACACTACACAACCACACACAACACAACCAACACAACCAACACAACACTACACAACACAACCAACACAACCAACACAACACAACACAACACACACAACACTACACAACACAACACTACACAACACTACACAACCAACACAACCAACACAACACAACCAACACAACCAACACAACACAACCAACACAACCAACACAACACAACCAACACAACCAACACAACCAACACAACACTACACAACACTACACAACACTACACAACCAACACAACCAACACAACACAACCAACACAACCAACACAACACAACCAACACAACCAACACAACCAACACAACACTACACAACACTACACAACACAACCAACACAACCAACACAACACTACACAACACTACACAACACTACACAACACTACACAACCAACACAACCAACACAACACAACCAACACAACCAACACAACACAACCAACACAACCAACACAACCAACACAACACTACACAACACTACACAACACAACCAACACAACACAACCAACACAACACAACCAACACAACACTACACAACACAACCAACACAACACAACCAACACAACCAACACAACCAACACAACACAACACAACACAACACAACACTACACAACACAACACAACACAACACTACACACCACATGGCCGCTCACCATGTGGACAGGTTCTGCGTATTAAGGGACAAATGGACCAATAAAACAATAGAATAGAATAGATAGAACTCTGGAGAGTTCTAAGGGGTTCTAAGGAGTTCTAAGGGGTTCTAAGGGGTTCTAAGGAGTTCTAAGGAGTTCTAAGGGTTTCTAAGGAGTTCTACGAAGTTATAAGGAGTTCTAAGGGGTTCTAAGGGGTGTGGTGGAGGTCTGTATCTCTCAGATAATTGAGAGACACAGAGAGGATGGAGAGAGAGACGGAACAGGGGAGAGAGGAGGAAGAGAGAGAACGGAGAGGGAGAGTGTAGGATGATGTTATGCAAGGTGATGGTGGGCCTGCAGGCCAAATATTTTATTATATTATACCCTCTCTGTCTCTGTCTCTCCCCCCTCCCTCTCTCTCCCCCCTCCCTCCCTCTCTCCCCCCTCCCTCTCTCTCTCCCCCCTCCCTCCCTCTCTCCCCCCTCCCTCTCTCTCCCCCCTCCCTCCCTCTCTCCCCCCTCCCTCTCTCTCCCTCCCTCCCTCCAGGACACGGCGGGCCAGGAGCGTTATAGGACCATCACCACGGCGTACTACAGAGGAGCCATGGGATTCATCCTCATGTATGACATCACCAACGAGGACTCCTTCAACGCTGTCCAGGACTGGTATGTGATTGGCCCTCAGCCCACATCATGTGATCACCTAGCCATAACCTAAGCCAGTGTCAACAGTGTTATCTCGCTAGTGTCAATAAATACATCCATTTATAAATAAAGGGTCAAATAAGATGTGCTTCATTTGGTTGTTTAAACAACCTTTTACCGAGTTGTGCCATTGTACTTCCATTATAGTCCATTGTCCAAATGTCCATTTTTAAATGTTTAATATTTGTCCAATATTTGTGTTGTTCCGTTTGTGTGTGTGTGTGTGTGTGTGTGTGTGTGTGTGTGTGTGTGTGTGTGGTGATTGCCATGCAGGGCGACCCAGATCAAGACATACTCCTGGGACAACGCCCAGGTGCTGCTGGTGGGGAACAAGTGTGACATGGAGGACGAACGGGTAGTGTCTGGAGACAGGGCCAGGCAGCTCTCAGACCACCTCGGTGAGCTCCTGCACACACACACACACACACACACACACACACACACACACACACACACACACACACACACACACACACACACACACACACACACACACACACACACAACCTCCGCCATCAAAGATGGATAGAAGTAATGTTTCGCCCCTGTTTGTTAGTTTGTTAGCAAAGATAACTCAAAAAAAGGTGTAAGTAATGGAACAACACTCGGTGGTCAGATGACTGACGGCCCAAGAAGCAGCTGATTCTATTTTGGCGCTGATCTGGATCTGACTCTGGATCCAGGCGACTGTTTGGTGCGGCGGAGGTATGGGCGCCACCGAGGGCCGACTCGTGCTTTGGTTTGAAGCGTAAAGTATGTCAAAGCTATTGATGATTTAAGCTAAGCTAGTTTGTCAATCACTAGCTTTGAAAATAGTATCCAAAATGCCCTGAACGGTAACCATGGGGTAACCATGGGGTAACCATGGGGTAACCATGGGGTAACCATGGGGTAACCATGGGGTAACGCCCCCTATCCAAACACCCCCAAAAGGAGTTTTCATTTCATAGCCCTCGAATTGCAATGGAACACTTCCTTATTATACGGAACAGGTGCCAGCCGTAGTAGAACAGCCACCACTATCTCTCTCTCTCTCTCTCTCTCTCTCTCTCTCTCTCTCTCTCTCTCTCTCTCTCTCTCTCTCTCTCTCTCTCTCTCTCTCTCTCTCTCTCTCTGTCTGTCTCTCCGTCTGTCTGTCTCTTTCCTTTCAACAAACAGAACTCAAACTAAAAATACACAGGGGAAACCAAAACAGGATTGAATACTGTCTTAAACCATCATCTAATTTACAAACCCCACCACCACCCTCACTACCACCTCCACCACCACCACCACCACCTCCACCACCACCACCACCACCACCACCTCCACCTCCACCTCCACCTCCACCTCCACCACCACCACCACCTCCACCACCACCACCACCACCTCCACCACCACCACCACCACCACCACCACCACCTCCACCACCACCACCACCACCACCACCACCACCTCCACCACCTCCACCACCACCACCACCTTGGTGTAAACTAAGGTTGAGGCTACAGAACTGTACAGGGGGCCAGGCTGTAGACGCTGTGTTTCTCCCTCAGGTTTTGAGTTCTTCGAGGCCAGCGCCAAGGACAACATCAACGTGAAGCAGACCTTCGAGCGGCTGGTGGACATCATCTGCGAGAAGATGTCCGACAGCCTGGACAACGTGGACCCGGCCGTCACTGGGGTCAAACAGGGGCCCCAGCTTACAGAGCAGCCCACCGCGCCACGGCAGGACTGTGCATGCTAAAGATGACTCATCGACCCCCCCCCCCCCCTCAGGACCCACCAGGTCCTCACAAAGTCAACATTACACACACACACACACACACACACACACACACACACACACACACACACACACACACATCCTCTAATGGGACCCTAGAACTCCAGGTCTGCAACATCACTCACACACACTTAGACTTACACACACACACACACACACACACACACACACACACTTCTGCTTATTGTCATGGGCTGATAGGGACTGTTTGTTGACTGAGGGTCACAGGGTCAGAACTGGGTTGAAACATATCTAAAAAGCTTTGAGACGTTTAGTCACCAAACGATATTCTCTGGTCATGGCGGTTAGCCACTATGGGGCCCTACCTGGACCTAGCTTTTTTTCAAATGCCGTTCAACCCAGGTTCTCTTACCCACATCTCTTAGTTTGGTTCATTTCCTGTCTCTTGTGTCCCCGATTCCCCCGATCCTGTCTCTTTTCTAAAGTCTGGACAACCTTTACAGCCCTTTCCTTCCCACCAGGCAAACGTCTTCCGAAAGACCTCCGCCTGGTGATGAAGAATGGTTATGGCTAAATTAAGTGTTCTATACCCAACTCAATGTTTTATATGTAGTTATACACACAAACAGAACCCATACATGTCTCCGTATCTCAGCCCAGCCTCAGACTAGTTCTGCACTGCCTCCTCCGGAGACATCCCGTCCCCTTGGTCCCTTGGTGTATCTCGTTGGGTTCCTGCCATGAGGGCTCGAGAGGAGCGTGGCGTCGGGGAGGTCTGGTGTAGGAGTTAGCCTTCGGTTAGCCTTCACCTAAAGTAAAACCAATATGAAGGACGGACCACCTTGTGTCCTGGAGATCCCTAGTTCTCCAGCTGAAGGCTGAGCCTCAGAGGTAATAACGTCCGAATACCTGTTTGCTCCGTCAACCCTAATGAAAAAACCCGAAGCAAACCAAACGACACCTGATCACAGGTATCGTCTGACCGGCCCGCCGCATCTAGGGCACCGGCCGTCCTCACGTCCTCCTCCATTGTCGTCCAGGAAGGCGTGGAAAGGTCTCCGAGGCGTCTTGTTGCTGTGGTCAGCGGGATCCCTTCTTAGAATGGACGCGCCGCATTATTTATTCAACATATTGTTTTTGTTCCATTTTTTTAAGTGTTAAAAGCGTCAGTGAGGCAGAGGAAAGTGACCCCCGACCCCCTCAGTGACCCCCTCCTGCATGACTTACACTCCACCGCTCTGTTGCTTAACAGATAAGACTAACTCTTACCAGTCTGTTCCTTCAGTCTATTGATCTATCTATGTCCACCAGGCAGACTGTAACCAATATGTGCAGAACACACTGCGTCCAGGACTTTTATCTGCTAGGGATTACACCACTTTGGGACCTACTTATGACTGCAGAGGGAAATGGGAGGCCGTTTTGGACTGGACTAAAGTTGCCATCAGGGATCCCAGATGTATCTTCCCAGGTTAGGATCTCATTGATACCAGCATATTGGCACAGTATTAAACATGGGGAACCTCCCACTATTGGCCCTATAATCCTTACCAGACACCATTTAACGTTGTTTTGCTCAAAAACAGCTTCACAGAACCCCTTTCTCTAAAGCCATTCTCAGACAAGTAATTGTCAGTGTCTTTTCTTGAAGATTCAAACCAAGTAAAGTGGAACTCGTCCAGAAGTAATGTGACAGCAAACTTAAACAATAAGTCAACAAGTCTGTGTGTTCCTTTGCGTCCCGATCTGTCCATCCCCTCCCCTCCCTGCCTGTGTAGACTGTGATGTTGACTTGACTCTACCTGCAAAAAAACCCCATTGTGTTCTAGGCCCTGCTTCTGTGTGAACCCACTCCATTCATAGCAATATACTCCACATCTACGCGGAAAAGAAAATAATAGCACGTAAAAAAAAATAAAACTTTATTTGGGCTATTATTCTTTCTTTTTGTTATATTAGTTAGTTTGAGCTGTCACGTGAAGTGAAAAAAATATCTGTTTAAATTGGTTTCGAAAGTTCTAGGATGAAGGTGGGGGGGAGGGGGGGGGGGCTTTTAAAATAATATCCTTCATATTTTAAGTCATGTGACATCTATTATGGAACCGAAAAAAGTGCATTAAGGCCCAGACGAGCTGCTCGTCATTCGTTAGCTCCATCCATCGTAACCATGGAGACCTTCCGAAGTGATGTCGTCATGGCTCCGAGAAGTTCTCATTCACAGCATGCGGAGCCATCTCTCAGGGGCGGGAAAAGCATCTCACAAAAAGACCTTTAAGAAGGAACAGCGTTCAGAGCGTATCGTCCTTGACGTCTTAGGGGATATTACAGTGAGACTAACACGTAGGAGGGGGCGTGTTTGTTCAGAGTAGACCTGTGTTCCTATTGGTCGGGAGGTTGGCCCCGCCCACATGGAGAGGATGCCGCCGACACGAACAAACCCCGACCCGTCGGCCCAGAAGGTTCCTCTCAAGGTTTTGAAGAATTGTATTGTTTGTTATCGTGTAAAATAATATATTAATAATAATACTAATAACCTAGCAGAGAAAGGATGTCTATGTTGCTTTGTTGTTTTCCGTTGTTCCTCCATGGAGACGTCCTCCCACCTACTGTTGACCTGGTTTACATTTGATTTGTACATGTTTCTATTGTGTGGAATGAACTCTTATGCAGTAGCCTATAATATATGAAGGGAATATTGTGTCAAAGTGTTGAAATGTTGAGATTACAAAAAGCAAATTGCTATATATGTTGTGGAAAAACAATTTAACAAAAAAAATAAAGGTTGTGTTGTTAAAATAGAATTGTACTTGTTATTTATATACCATGTTCTTATTTGACCTCCGAACCCAGGTGGCAGGGTGACGTCACACAGGTACTAGGTGGACCGGGTTCTGTCTGCCTGTCCAATCCGACGCGTTGTATACAAGACAGCTTTTAATATATCAGAATACACTGCATATGTGTATATATATATTGCTGTGTATGCGAGATCTAACCCGTTCAAACCCATAGCCCATATAATAACCCGCTCTACCGGTAGGTGATGATCAGTGTGTGCCATTCCACAACCAGTCGAGAGGGGGCGCTAGACGACACAATAACAGAGCCGCAGAACATGAATTCACATGAAGGCATACGACGGAAATCCTTGCATTTTGCGTTAATTAGCATGCATGTATACACATTTCTAAATATAGACATAGCAGCTTGTAATCTAGCGACCTTTAATGTTGAACAAAAAACACTTAAGCAATGTTTAGTGTCTGGCGGAGGCCAGCACATAAGGAGATAAGATAATAGGCTATTGTTTTTGATCAAGCAACTTTTATTTCAGATCAAAACGTGATGTAAAAAATGAATTGAAAGAGCATCAAAACATGACATTGTTTCACAATGAAAACCAACACAGAAACACTTTTCAGTATAAAACAGACACGCGTATAAGTGCAAAAATATCAAACACTGATAGGCCGATAACATGGAGGTTTGTCAACAACAAACACATTTAGTATCAAACAGGCCATTATAACATATGGCAAATGTGTGAATACCTCATGTCATAAATGGGCACATTTTTTAATCTCCCACATATTAAAACATCAATTAACCAGACCTGGTTATGAGCAAAATTACAGCAATGGGGTACAAACCCCTTTCAACGGAAAGGGGTTTGTACCCCAGGTGGTCTGTGTGGTGGTCTGTGTGGTAGACCGGCATGTACACACGGTCCTCCCAGGCCCACACGGGCAGTCCTGAAGCTTATATGCTGGTCGCTGTGAGGCGCCTCATGGCGGCTAGTGGACCTGGACCTGGTGAGGGAGCAGCTGGCAACCGCTGGTGACATGGCGGAGGACCTTCTGCTTGAGCTGGGACACCTGCTCCCTCAGCCCGCTGGCCGTGGACGCCAGGTCGCAGTTGTGGTTCTTCAGAGACTTCACTTTGTCCTCCAGCCGGGAGATCCGCTCCAGTTTGCGCTTGCGACACTTTGACGCGGCGATCCGGTTGCGCAGCTTCTTGCGCTCGGCTTTGACGCGCTCCTGGGTGTCCATGTTGATGGGCGACAGGGGCGGACTGTCGCCGAAGTTCTGCACGTCGGGGACGGTCTGGGGCTCGTCCTTCTGCGACTGGACCCGCGACGGGGTCCCCCCCGTGTGGTGATGCGCCGGTGGAGGTGGAAAGGGGACGGTGTCCGTGGTGTAGTTGACGGTGGTGCCCAAGGGGAGTCCGCTGCCGTAAGTGTTCAAGTTGGTATAGACCGGCAGGTCCGGCTGGACGGTCCCCGGGCCGATGTTGGGGGCCATGGGGTCAATGGGGTTCTGGACGCACGGCCCGCCGTTCAGCTGGTTCTGCTTGTGCAGGTCTTCCAGCGCCTTGACGAACCCCTCGGCGAACTCCTGCTCGTCGGTGACCGTCCTCGGGTAGAGGAAGTGGGCGGTGGGCGACGTGGTGACCATCCCGTTGGACTGGACGATGAGCCGCTCCAGCTCGGGGGAGGCCAGTTTGAGGAGCCCCAGGTCCGGGGAGTTCAACATGCTCTCCGCTTCCCGCAGTGAATGTGGCTTGAGGTGGGCGTCCTCCGCCATGAGGCTCAAGGCGATGTCCTTCTTCATCATGCTTGATACGCAGAGACGATCCCGACGGAGGAGCGATCACATCAAGTTGTCACACACTCTCACAAATGGAACGGCGACCATAACCTCACCAAAAAAAAGAAACCAAAACGGGATTTACTTCAACGTGTTATGTCGGTCCTTCTTCCCCCCAAAGTGCGATGATCATAGTTATGATCCATATATTTCTGGTTCACTTCACCCTCTCGGTTCTTATGCGCGGCCGCGCGCCGCGCCGTCCGCTTTTCTATATCCTCGCCCCCGTTCCGTGACGTCACTCGGGAACGCAGATTGGGCAGAAATGACGAGTTGTTTTTTTTGTTGCCCATTTTATTCGAACGAGGGGGACGTGCGCAGAGCGAGGCGGCGCTGTCGCCATGGAGACGGAGGGTAAACTGCACAACAGAGCGGTGCATTCTGGTTTGATGTCATAGCGGAGTGAGGAGGAGGAGGAGGAGGAGGAGGAGGAGGAGGAGGAGGAGGAAGAAGAAGACTTGGGGCGTGAGTCCTCGTTCCCTTGACCTAAAAAACACAAACATGGGGGTTTGTCTCGTTGTGATCTGAAACCAACTCAGATATCTGGTCCTAACTGGATAACGTTTACACTCAGAGCACCAAACACACTTAACAACTCAGAGGATGTAGAATCGGGTACATTCCTATTTCCACAGTTGTGGTCCAAGTATTGAATTACAGTAGATTCAGTTATTATAATGGGAAAATACACAGGACGCTGCTGGGCTAGTGTGTGTGTGTGTGTGTGTGTGTGTGTGTGTGTGTGTGTGTGTGTGTGTGTGTGTGTGTGTGCGTGTGTGTGTGTGTGTGTGTGTGTGTGTGAGTGTGTGTGTGTGAGTGTGTGTGTGCTGCCATTTAGGTGTGCCAACAGCGGGGGAACGTGGCGCCTGTGTGACAGCAGGAGGGACACGATGAGGAGGTTGGTGTACTACAGGTCTACTACAGGTCTACTACAGGCCTACTACAGGCCTGCTACAGGCCTACTACAGGCCTACTACAGGCCTACTACAGGCCTACTACAGGCCTGCTACAGGCCTACTACAGGCCTACTACAGGCCTGCTACAGGCCTACTACAGGCCTACTACAGGCCTACTACAGGCCTGCTACAGGCCTACTACAGGCCTACTACAGGAGGCCTTCTGTAAGGCTCCTCACCTGTGACGCCATAGAAGGCGCGACGGGTCTTCGGAGCGAAAGTGTGTTCTATTCTAGAAACAGAGCACATACTGCGTATGTGCTCTGTACATGCTCTCTCTCTCTCTCTCTCTCTCTCTCTCTCTCTCTCTCTCTCTCTCTCTCTCTCTCTCTCTCTCTCTCTCTCTCTCTCTCTCTCCCCCCATCTCTCACACACAAGCATCCCCGTCCTCGATCCATCCTGTCAGTGAACCAGCCAGCTGCCTGATGTCTGGTTAACCACATGATGAACACCTGTAGGCCTGGGACCTCACGCGGTCTCCAGGTACACAGGGCCATGTGGCTCCCCTAGTGGCCGTGTTCCGCCAGGCCAGGAGATTAACTCCACATGTGCAGCAGCCCCACGCTCCCTGATGCGCTGCGACAGAACGGGGTCGCCAGGCAGCGAGGGATGCAAATTAGGATTAGATAAACAGGGGAAGAAAAAAGGGTATTACTGGATGAATAATGAGTGTGTGTGTACAGTCAAACCCCCTAAACCTCTTCCATATGTTATATACCTACCTTTATAGTTTATAGTGACGTATACTGGAGGATCTATTCCATACCAACTACAAGCTGTCAAAAATTTGAATCATAATATCATCATAATAGCATCATAATAGCTGAGCTAAACCGCAATCTAAACTCAGATTTGCTCTGAAAGAATGTCTCCTCAGGATGCCAACAGGACATCACTAAACACGTGTTAAGGCGCCGTGAGGGTGAAGCAACGTATGGGAATGGGTCAGACCAGGCGCTCCTGTGCGTCCTGGATGAGTCACCGCGGCTCAGCGAGCGCCGGAGACGCTCTCTTTCTGGCAGGAAGCGCCCGCTGCAGCTCCTATGAATACAGGAGCAGCCTGCTGTGAGGTTCAGTGCCCAGCGGTAAAAATAGTCCTGTATCCCAGGGGAAGTGATGACGTGAGCAGACAGCCTGCATCAGCATCACAGGCTCGTGGACCGGGGGAGGGGAGGGGGGTGCTTAATGATCACCATGGCAACAGATGCAGAGTGACGCAGGTGAGGATGGAAGGGATGAAGGGAGGTGGTAATTGGCTGGCTGCAAGTGTGAGAGAGAGAGAGAGAGAGAGAGAGAGAGAGAGAGAGAGAGAGAGAGATGTGTAGGTGGCGAGGAAGACGATGCGCAGGGAGGAAGAGTAAAGAGGAGCTGTGATTCTATTTCATAGAAACAGCCAAGCTGCAGACACGTGTGGTCCATGTTTAACACACTGTGGTCATATCGGAGGATGGCCCCTAAGCCACCAAAACCATCGCCTGAACCATTCATTAATTTATCCTTTGGATTTACATGTCACTATTTAATTTTTGTATGTATTCCTGATTTGGTCAAATACATCAGTGTTCTAATCTATTCAGAACTTTATCGTGGACTTGATGTACAAAGCATGTTTTGCTGCCAGCCACCATTCGTACATAAGGAGATAAGAGATGTATTAAGGAGAGCAGAAGGTCACCTCTGCCACCCTGGGGGGCGGCTGTGGTCTGGTCTTTTCAGTTGCTTTGTTAAAGAGCTCATTAAACTACATTCTAGATTTACATTACCAACCGTCCAAGTAAAAGACGACAATTGAAGGTGGTTGAATGTACCCGTGTTCAAGTACCATACTTATTGATTAATGGGGATTACTGATTAATCAGGATTTGATTGGTGTAATCAACAGTGCTTGTGTTTTGGTGTCAAACACCTGATAAACACCTCTTCCATTATGACATCACTATGTCCACCTGCAACAACCAGTCCACAATACCGTGATGAGCAACAGGATGTGGGACAGCCTTGGGTGGTGAAAACCACCCAACGCATTGTGGGATTACCCCTCCCTGCAATAAACACCACCCACCACAAACGGTGTCCGAGGAAGGCACGTCAAATAGTCAGACCCCTCTCACCCCAACCATGGACTGTTGGCCCTCCTCCCCTCCGGGAGGCGCTACAGGAACCTTTGTTCCAAGTCAAGCAGCTTAGGAACAGCTTCTTCCCCTCAGCGGTCGTCTCTCTGAACTCTGCACCACGAAGACAGCCCCCCCCCTTGTTCCCCCCCCCCACCCGGCTCTGCTGCCCGCCGTACGAACTCTGAACTCTGCTGACTATATCCTATCACCATCAAGTCTTCGACTGCCTTGCACTGTAATCATAACTCCCGACCTCTCCCTATAGTTTACATATTTATTGTTTACATACCTATGATATGATAGCCATGTACATTTTTACTGTACCTACCATATATATTAATCTTCAACTGTTGAAACAACTGCACATCCCTGCCCACTACCTTTATCTTGTTGATATAACTGCATACCACTACTTGTTGAATACTTGTACACTTACCTGTATATATACAGTATATACCTTTAGTTCTGCACATATCTCATACATACCTGTTGTTATACCCAGTAGACTGTTTTTACATCTTATTTAACCACTGTACATTATAGATTTCCATACTTTACTGCAACATGTTCACTCTGGTTAGATGTCAGTTTTCTCTGTGCTGTACAATGACATTACATTAGAATCTAATCTAATGTAATGTTCTTTGAAAGATGTCCTGTTAAATGACCCTTATTTCACCACCAGGCGTGAGGCTGATTATCTATCACTCCATTCCGATCCCTTCGTGACATCACCAGTGGGAGTGATGGACAGGTCAACCGCCAGCCAGCCAGTTCATAACGCCCACCAATCAACACCACTTCCAGCGCTTTGTGAGGTCACAAAACTATACGATTTAAACATCTAAAACTCGTCAATAAGACCTGATAGTTACAGGCCCCTTAACACGTGGTGGGAAAACACCAGCCTTCTGCAGGGCTACACCCCACCCTATATAAACACTGTCCTCAGGAAGTGACTTCAATACGCAAGCTTGTAGTGCAAAACGCTGCATAGTATTAAAACCGCTTTGGATGGGAACTAGCCAGCATTTGTAAATACACTTAGGAAAAAACCATATCCTGCTGAACTGGTTTGGATACGAGTGTCCTCATGAGACCTTCTGGGGCTGCGGTAACGTAAGTCAACATGGGGAGGTGTTCCCCTCCACGGCTCCAACTGCAAGCTGGGCTGAAGTGACAGCATCTTCTGTTAGTTCACAATTTACAGCTTTAGACAGACTGGATTATCCTCATTATTTTTATTGTATATATTTTTTTGATGGTATTGTTGCTTAAGGTCCATAAGCGACTTGCGCGATGTTCAATTTAAATCCCAGCACATTGTGAAGATAAATGAAGAGATCATTTCTCATTTTATTCATTGACCTTCAGCAGCAAATGAAGTTTCATTATAGCGGCTGTGTGAGTGTAGCCCTTGACACCCCCTGGTGGCTACCATGGAGAGTGGCTTATTATGACCAACAAGTCACAACTAAAAATGACATTACATTAGTCATTATGGTTGCTTTTGTCCAAAGTGACTTACAAGAACTGCATTCAACACAGGTAGGCAAGAAACCTACTAGTCACCAGAAGTCATCTGTGCATGTCCTTCCTAACAAGCCTTCAAAGCAGAGCTCAGGTAGAAGTACAATAAGTTGGCTCCCTAGAAGTTCAAACAGGAGCTACCACAAACAGGGAAGTCAATACACAGAGCTAATAAGCGCTGGCAAACAAGAAATACAACCAACAAGACCCAATGCTCAGAGGACGGATCAGGGGCCAAATGTATATATCAAATAATAATAATACACAAGCGGTGACAGCGTACAGTCAGTCTTCAAAGTCTCATTAGCGTGATGTTAAGAGTCGACAAACCGATAGTAAGTGTGAATATGGGTGACATTTTATTTGGAGCTTTTATTCCTTTCACTTCATCCTATCTATAGTTTAACAAAACTACATCCTATCTATAGTTGAACAAAACCTTCACTCAGTAAAGTGATCCACAACCTCCTACACCCAAATACAGATCAACAAGTTTCATACATTGGGCCCAGATAGGTTGCTTGGTACACGTTGGATCGATTGGTTGTGAAAGAGCCCTATTTTATCTATTTAAGTGTGATGTTGATTAGCCATTCTGAAATTTGTCCATTATCACAAACTGATAATGACTTAATCACACTGGTGTACATGCCATGTACCGTTTAACTGCTGATTACATCATAAAGCGTAATAACCACAAATCTCTTTATTTATTCAAAACATGTCAGTCAACTAGTGAGGGTTTGTTTTGTACAACATTTAGTAAAGGGTGGTTTGAAGTTGAGAAAATGAACAGAAGAATCATTTGTTTTTCCCACAAATAATCTCTGGGCTCCAGATTAGACATAATGGTTTAGAATACAGAATACAGGCTGAACTAACGTACTGCCTTACGTTTAATGATCAAGTGGACCAACCTCCTGAGGTACGATGAGCTCATGCCATTGACCAATCAGGATCGCCCGCTTTAACAAAAGACACTTTATTTTCTTGTGTAAATAAATTACATCGTCTTTTTTTACAAAAATAAACCCATCTCCAGCCAAGGTTGGACGTGCACATGTCAGACAAACGTTGGTAGACAAACTTTGCCGAGGTCAGCTTAAACTAAAGACTTCAGATAGCCGTGAAATGACTCCTTCCCCGTCAAATAATATGAACCGCGATAGTTTAAGAAACATACGAGGAACCACTGGACGACAGACAAAAAAGAAATAAGGTATAATAAGTCAAAAGACACCACGGTAAGGTCAGAGGAGATACTTGCGGGGGATACTCAGGGAACAAACTGAAATTAAATGACAGCCTCATTCCACAGCAGTAGCCCTGGGACTGAAGAGGAAGCGATGGTCTCACACACACACACACACACAACGTATAGAACATAGTCATACATAGAAAATAATAGAATCCAGAAAACAACCGCTTACATCTCTTCATGAGCCCAGTGTTAAAAACTGATGTGCTGGACTTCATGGGTTCCTACGGTGTGGAACAAGGCTATATACCAACGGGTTAACAAATCACACACAATCTTCCATGGCAGCGGGAGTGAGCCGCTAGCCTCTAGCAGCCGGCGTGGTGGAGAGAAGTAGGTTTACCGGGAGCCCGTTTGTATCCTCCTAGCCGGTGGTGGTGGGTGTCTGACAGACCTGCTGGAGAGCAGGGCTCTTTAGTGGGGGTTCTTCATCCCGCCCTGGGGCCGGCCGGGCTTCTTGTCCTGCTGCATCTGACCTCGCCCTGCACCACCTGGCATCCCTCTGCCACGACCCCCAAACAGACCTGGACAGAAACAGTTTCATGTTATATACAGGATAGGGTGCATCAAATTTCAATGCAAAATTTTAATCTCATCTGGGGTTGCATTATGTTCGGACACATAAAAATGACTTTTGCATAGTTTTGGGAAAATCCATTGAGATTTAGAGGTTGAACTAAGCATGTGAAAATATGACAACGGCCCGTTTTGGGTGTTTTCCTAGGCAATCTCTAAAAATGCAAAAAAAAGTTTGTTTATTTTCAATAGAACATTTATTTATTCAAGAACAAAAATCACAACTTTGAAATAGTTTTGTGTGTCTCAAGAATCCTGGCGCAGATTTGTCTGTTTAGAGCGGTCATGCTCAACTGCCTGCAGCACATTCTGCAGGTGCTCCTCGCACAAAGTCTGATGGGAGTTTAACGCCACGCTCAGCACTGTCATTCACAACATTTATGGCACGTACATTCACCATCTGGAATGCTTCACTGGCAGCCCAATCCTCTACATCCAGTGAGAGAAACGCTGGATCGATGTGCAGCTGTTGCATGCCGAACCAGCAGTTTGGGTCGGTGAGGTCAGCCAAGCTGCTGGTCGGTGAGAGGGGTGGAAAATTCGGCTTGCCAGTGCCAGTGCCAAAGCAGAGCTGTGGGGCTCGCATGGGGAGGTCAGCCGGCTTGTCCTCAAAGATGGCATCTGCCAACTGGCACCTTGGTGCTGAAGAGTGCCAGGGGCAGCATCTCGCCTGTCAGGTACCATAGGTGCCGTTCCAGTGCCTTGATTGCTGATGCTGCAATGCCCTCATCAACATTCTTGTACGCATACAGGTGGTGGTAGAGTGTAAGGTCATTCCATGCAGCATCTACGGCCGTGTCGCAGGTCATCCACCACGTTGCGTAGATGTGCGTGATGAAGTTGGCAAACGCTCGAATCTTCAGCACCTGCTGCAATATACTGATGGTCCCCTGTGGAAGCAACGCAATGTGCTGCTCCATCAAGGCCAGCTTGAGAGTGTACAGCAGCTTGGCCATCCATCGCGCCTTGTGCAGGGCTCCCGGCCGTTGAAAGGGAACTGGAGTGTGCGCTTTACCGTCTGCACCCAGATACATAAGACACAGCTGCACAAACTCGCGGCAGTCTCCTCGCTTGTAGTGGAGCACTCCTGCAGTGTACTCAATGAGTTCAGCATCTCGCCCAGGAGCGGTGGTTCGGCCTCGTCAGGAATGTAGTGGGACAATGGGCCGCTGTCCTTATGTCGACCCAGTGAGAGCTGGATGGCAATGCAGGCTACCGTGAGATGGCCAGTGTTTGACGCGGTGGTGTCAAATGCCATGTTGACAAACTGATCGGTGCAGCACCACCCCTACAACAGCTTGCATGTCAGCCGGGCGATGATCATTCCGCATGGCTCATTTCCCTTCATATAGGCTGGAACACCAAGCAGTTTGAGCCGCTCCGCATCACCGACCACCACCGTCAGACGCTCCTCCAACCACCGTCAGACGCTCCTCCAACTGGTGCACATTAGTGAGCTTCGGCTTCGGGTGTACATGGAAGGTGGTGTCCGCTGCTGGTGCTGTTCCTCACTGATGGCCTCCAGCGTGTGGCGGCGCGCTCGGTCTGCGGTTGCATAGGATGTGAAGACCTTTGACCAATTGCCACCAGACTCCTCGATCTGGCGGGTGAAGGCAGCCTGCTGCATTGGTGTGATCTTCAACCGTGTAGCCAGTGACACAAGACTCGGCCGGCTGAGGATGTCAGATGGAATGAAGGCTGTGGTGCCGGTCTTCTTACGCTTGCAGGTGGGCGTGTTCTCCACCGGTGGAGCAGCCGTTTCATCGGCGTTGCAATCCTCTCCACTATTGCTTTCCAACCCCACCATGCTGGATGTCGCTGTCATCTCCTGCTGCTCTTTGGTCAGGTGTGCCTGCTGGGCTGCTTCACCTTGGATTTCAGCTTGGTATCGAGCGCTCTAAATGTGGCCACTCTGTCGCCCTTCATGCTGGCCAGGAAAGCAATGTCCTCCGGATTGCTGATCAGCTGCTCGGCGTTTGGAGACCACAGTGGGAATGTGGAGTCCAGCCTGTGCTCCATAGCATCCACTAGTCTGTAGCCTCACTGGAGCGCCTGGCCTGGGGAATGTGGCGCAACTTGTTGATAGCGTCGACAAGGGCCACCATCTTGTCGCATGCTCGATCTCTCACCATTGAGATATTGGCCTTCCCATAAAATGGCCTCACCTGCTCCAAAACGACCTTGGTTGCCTGAAACCGAGAATGCTCCGTTCAAACCTGGTCGCTCTGCATGCAGATGTGCATCACAGTACATTAGGCACCGCAACATCTGGCGACCACTTCAGCTTGGAGCCAGTGATGATGGCATCTGCATCGGTGATGCTGACACACAGACCAAAGACCAGGCTGCGGTGCTCAGGAGCCTAAGGGTGGTGGCGACATCTTGTGAGAGCTGGATCCTTTGGCATTCACTGACCGTGACATGCTGCTACATGGGTTTCGTCTTCTTTGTCACATGGCTTGTTTCTTCTTCTTGAAACCAAGCATTGAAACCAAAGCCCAAAGTGATGGCACCAGAGAAGGACATCAAAGATGAACCGCTTTATCTCTCCAATGGGTGCCGGTTAACCCCTTTTGCCATAAAAGCTGATGTGCCGTTCAACCTCTAGATCACCACGTATCACCTCTAGATCACCACATATCACCTCTAGATCACCACGTATCACCTCTAGATCACCACGTATCACCTCTAGATCACCACGTATCACCTCTAGATCACCACGTATCGCAAAAATATTTTGCATTTATTGTTTTTGCATGGATGGTAACAATTTGAGCACCCAGACAGATCAATTTTCTGAAATAGTGTATTTTGATGCACCCGAATACAGGATATCCTGGGCTTCTTATGCCGTCACGTACAGGAGAGTGGAGAGTGAGAGTGAGAGGGACGGGAAGGTGGATTGAAAAGAGGGATTGACATGTGGCGCAGGGTTGCAGGTGGGAACGTAACCGGGTCCCTACGATGTGGTTAATGCGTTAGTGGGTTTTAAAAGGACCCCCACGTGTCACTATGAGCCATTTCTAAATACATCCATCCACTTGTGACATCAGAGAGGGAGCTGGAGATAGACCCGTCTATCATTCATCAGAGGGAACGCTCACCACTTCTGATGTCACAAAGGGATTTTTAAATTGTTAAAGGGCTTGAGATGGCTAATTAACTTGACACCCGGTGGTAGAATAGAGGCAGTTTAATGTGAAGCAGACCATTATACAATGGCCTGCTTCACTATATGGCCTGCTTCACTATACAATGGCCTGCTTCACTTCAAATACTATCATGTTGACTAGCAAACGTAGCCGATGTGCACTGGACACAGGGACGCATCTATGAAGCTAAGTGAAGGCGCTGCAGAAGGTTGTGATCTTGACTAAGGAATAACTTGGTTTTCCCTCATTACGTTAGGGGTCTGTTGAGTTCCACTGTGACTGGGCGGCAGTCTAGCTCAGGAGGTAGAGCGGTCGCCTCACAACCGGAAGGTTGCTGGTTCGATCCCCGGCTCCTCCTAGCAAAAACTGTCGAGGTGTCCTTGAGGAAGACCCTAACCCTAACTGCTCCCCGGGCGCTGTATGAATAGCTGCCCACTGCTCCTAATACTAGGATGGGTTAAAAGCAGAGAACACGTTTCACTGTATGTCTTCATGTATGTGACCAATAAAGAGGATTCAATCCTCACGATTTGTTGTTGTTGTTGACTCAACGTGTCTGCGGTGCCCTTCTCATCAGAAGGGGCACATCCATTTCCCAGAGCCTCCGGTTCATTTCTAGTAGCGGTAGAACTTCTAGCTGATGAGCGACCCCCGTCTTACCTCTGCCGGCTCCGCCCCCGCGACCTTTGCCCAGTTGGCCCTTGTTCTGCTGCATGCCCCCGCGACCTCGCCCCTTGGACACCACCTCCTCCTTGACCATGTCGATGATCTCGTCGGGGATGCGCAGGTACTTGATGGTGCTGCCCCGGATGTAGCACTCAGGCATCCTCCAGAACTTATCTCCATCCTGATTTAGAACCGCAACACACACACCACTTAATGCAGTGGACACCCCCGATGTTTGTGTGTATATATCAAACACACTTTATATATATATATACACAATATTTTTTACATAATTATTTAATTGATATTTTGTAGTTAGTTTGTCTTGAGGACTGCATTACAGTGAACTCCTCTCCCTCTCGCTCACCCTGGAGGTGCAGATGACTTCTCGGAGGTTGATGTTCATCCAGTTGTCACAGCTCACCAGATGACCATTGTACGTCTCGCCGTTCTTCAACTCCACCAGCTGGGGGACGACACACACACACACACACACACACACACATTGACTTTCGAAAATAAACTTGTCTCAGGCAGTGAACTACGCAGTGTGTTAGAATCCACCAGGTGGTGGTCCCAGTGAGGCCCCAGGAGGTGAGGCCCCAGGGGGTGAGGCCCAGGAGGTGAGGCCCCAGGGGGTGAGGCCCAGGAGGGGAGGCCCAGGAGGTCTTACCATCGGGTGGTTCTGGGCCGTCTTCAGCAACGAGAGAGGCAGCTGGAAGGTAAAGAGGCAGAAGGGACGTTACAGGAACAGAACTAAAGAAATGACGGTGGTTCACAAAACAGTGTTTGCCAACTCGGTGTGGCTGTACTAGATATGATGTGTTACTTTAAGTCGTTCCATCATAAACGACTAATATATATAATAATATAAAGTGTGTGAGAGGGCCGTGCTCCGATTGTTAGCAATGTGATGGCTAACGTTCACAATACGTCGTGAGCATCAGGACACCGCCACCCTAAATCACCGAATCGTGACCGATAGTGACCACTAGTGACCACTCGACACATAATACACGACATGCACTTATTAGTTGTACAGCAGCCGGCGACATGCTCACCATGGTTGTTCTATATGTGTGGTTTTCACGATGCTATGAGCAAACTGAGAGGAAAGGACGCGGGTGATTCCTTCTTGTTCTCTTCTTGTAGGCGGACCGACGGGAGGACACTGCTGCCCCCTGCAGGGGGGGGGGGAGTGTGTGTGTGTGTGTGTGTGTGTGTGTGTCTGAATCTAAAAATGTTATTTGCAATTGGGTTAGGGAAACTGTTTATTATGTATTATTTGAGAGGAACTGGCCTGATCCAAACCATTGAGGGCTTCATTCCATTTTAAATAAGAGGATCATGTCTAATTCACTCAGTGACCGGCAGGTGGCGCTCATCCATCTACACGCTGGAGCGAACGAACGTCGAACGAGACGTGTTTAAGTTTGGTCTTAGTCGTTATTGGAGTCTGTTCTCTGTCTGGTCATCGATCGAGCGGACTGACGGTGGACCGTTGAACCAACAACCGAGACGTGGTGGTTCATGGTGGTGGATGTCGCCGTGATCTGACGACCAACACGCGCTCTAACACACGGACCTTTGACCCTGCTTTCATCAGCAACCCTCACCCCAGGTCCCCGGTTCCGTGTCCCGGTCCCGTGTCCCGGTAACAGCAGCGATGCTTCCCCGGGCTGGCAAGGAGCTTCTGGTCCGCATCTCGTTCTACTCCAAGCCCTTCTTCCAGGGGAGGTACCTGATCGTCACCAACACGGTGAGCGGCGGGGGCATGCTGGCCCTCGGGGACTTCATCCAGCAGACCCGCGAGAAGAGGAAGGACCCGGCGAGGGTTCGGGACTGGGTCCGGACAGGTGAGGCGACGGTCACCACCACCACCACCACCACATGTCATGTTATGGGTTGCTGTCCCATGGTGTACCGGGACAACACAGCTGTTCTTAGGCGGCATTATAGCTCAGGAGATCGAGCGGTCGCCTCACGACCGGAAAGGTGCTGGTTCGATTCCCCGGCTCCTCCTAACAAAAACTGTCGGTCTCCTTGAGAGGAAGACCCCCTAACTGCTCCTGACGTGCTGGCTGTCTCCTTGCATGGCTCCTTGCAACCACCGATGGCATTCGCCGTCGGTGGTTGAATACAGTGTGTGACTTCATTCATACAGTGTGTATGACTTGTACCGTTCTCATCCTCTCCCCAGGATGCATGTGTGCGGTGGGCTGCTCTCTGGGCCCGGTGCTGCACTACTGGTACGGCTGGCTGGATAAGGTCTATGTGGGCAAAGCGCTGAGCACAGTCAGCAAGAAGGTCCTGGTGGACCAGGTCGTGGCCTCTCCCATCCTCGGACTGTTGTACTTTGTTGGTGAGAGGACGTTAATTTCAAACTGTAAACGGGGGTCTTCTATGATGCATAAGACAACTACAATTAGATGTTACACATACAGCTCAACAACGAAAATGGATCATAGTCCATTATTGATGTGAGTTGGATAATAATCTTTCGGTATTGATGGCAGGTATCGGTCTGATGGAAGGTCAGACCTTATCCGAGGGATGGGAGGAGTTCAAGAGCAAGTTCTGGGAGTTTTACAAGGTGAGAGGTTATAACTTAACTATAACTTATGAAACATGACGGCCTTAGGACAGGGCCAACATCAACCCAAGCTACTTGGGGGTTCTTGTTTCATCTGAACGCTGTAATAAAGAGAACTCTCTGATCTCCGCAGGCCGACTGTTGTGTGTGGCCTGCCGCGCAGATGATAAACTTCTACTTCCTGTCGCCTAAATACCGCGTGGTGTATGTCAACACCATCACCTTAGGGTGGGACACCTACCTGTCCTACCTGAAGCACCGGGTGAGTCCAGACTGTTATCGTACATCAGGGGTCGGCAAGTACGTTTGACCTTGGGACAATTTTTTCTGAGCCACTAGATGGCGGCCAGAACATAATCAAAGGCAAATTGAAGATATTGATTGTTAAAACATGTGACACGTTCTAATGCTTTGACTTTTCTTTAGAAACATTTTAATACATTTCCGCGTTGCACGTCTGAAATGTCGCTAGTCAACTAACACAGTTTGTTTTGTGAGCCTGCTAACCATGTAAAGTAGTGTTCTAGTTAACTAGGTAGCAGTGGGGGTTACTAGTGTTCTAGTTAACTAGGTAGCAGTGGGGGTTACTAGTGTTCTAGTTAACTAGGTAGCAGTGGGGATTACTAGTGTTCTAGTTAACTAGGTAGCAGTGGGGGTTACTAGTGTTCTAGTTAACTAGGTAGCAGTGGGGGTTACTAGTGTTCTAGTTAACTAGGTAGCAGTGTGGATTACTAGTGTTCTAGTTAACTAGGTAGCAGTGGGGATTACTAGTGTGCTAGTTAACTAGGTAGCAGTGGGGATTACTAGTGTTCTAGTTAACTAGGTAGCAGTGGGGGTTACTAGTGTTCTAGTTAACTAGGTAGCAGTGGGGGTTACTAGTGTTCTAGTTAACTAGGTAGCAGTGTGGATTACTAGTGTTCTAGTTAACTAGGTAGCAGTGGGGATTACTAGTGTGCTAGTTAACTAGGTAGCAGTGGGGGTTACTAGTGTTCTAGTTAACTAGGTAGCAGTGGGGATTACTAGTGTTCTAGTTAACTAGGTAGCAGTGGGGGTTACTAGTGTTCTAGTTAACTAGGTAGCAGTGGGGGTTACTAGTGTTCTAGTTAACTAGGTAGCAGTGTGGATTACTAGTGTTCTAGTTAACTAGGTAGCAGTGGGGATTACTAGTGTGCTAGTTAACTAGGTAGCAGTGGGGATTACTAGTGTTCTAGTTAACTAGGTAGCAGTGGGGGTTACTAGTGTTCTAGTTAACTAGGTAGCAGTGGGGGTTACTAGTGTTCTAGTTAACTAGGTAGCAGTGTGGATTACTAGTGTTCTAGTTAACTAGGTAGCAGTGGGGATTACTAGTGTGCTAGTTAACTAGGTAGCAGTGGGGGTTACTAGTGTTCTAGTTAACTAGGTAGCAGTGAGGATTACTAGTGTTCTAGTTAACTAGGTAGCAGTGGGGATTACTAGTGTTCTAGTTAACTAGGTAGCAGTGGGGATTACTAGTGTTCTAGTTAACTAGGTAGCAGTGGGGATGACTCACCCAATCCATTGCACTGACTAGCGAGTTTGTGATTCTCAACGTTGAAACGTATTTTCGTGTTTCAAAAGAAGAGTCCGAACACCAAAGCATCAGAACGAGGGCTGTCCGAGTTAACGCATGTGATTAATCTGGAGACTTTAACGCACACTATTTTAGAGTTTTTGAGGCCACCAACGGCCCGCGGGCCGCCTGTTGCCGACCATGTCATACATGGAGCCTCCACAATCCATAGCAAAAGGCTTCTGTATTTTAGGCATAGCTGTTAACATATGTCAACCGTGTGTACCATCTGCAGCATAACAAACAAACCAAAATAATATTTGTTTTAATTGACGTTTGTTTGTAAATGCAGCCGGCTGAGCCGGTTGCAGACTGCAGTACCACGGACATACACCAGGAGGAGCCTCAGACTGTGGGTTCAACCAAGCCACTGGAGCAGCAGGATTAGAGCAACTACTCAATGAAGATGAACTCGTTTGGTTTGACAGGCCCTGTAATCCTCATTGATAAATACCAAGCTCCTTGATGAGGTCTTCTTCGGGACAGACGGTCAGAAGTCCACATCCTCGGTGATGATGACCCCTGGGTTTGAGTGGGGAGGAGGTACATCATTAAGAAGAGATGTTTATGTATGTTCACCAGCTAAATTGGCTTGTCTTATTTGACACCCTTTTGGACACATTTGGATAGCAGCTGGGTTTAAAGGTTAAAGGGACCTCTCATGTTGACCAACTGCCAAGACAACAGAATTCCACATACAGGTTATATAACTTCTGGATCTAGAACGGTTCCCATTTCCACTTTTGATACAAATGACATCAAATGTCAAACGACTGATAGACTGATATGCAGGCGATGATTCAATGCTGTGCACCAAATTAGGTGTATAGCTTTTAAAAAAAAAAAAAAATGTAAATAGCCAATTCATTTGAAAGTGTAAGTAAATGTTTAAGTGTTTTGCCAAACCTTTTGAAGAGCCGTTCTGCCTTAACATGTGCTACTGTACCTGGCTGTTGGCAGTGGTTACAAGCTGTAGGAAAAGTATTAATGAATGTATATTTACAATATTTATGTCCAGGAGATCATCCTCCATATTTAAATTAAAAATGTGTTTGCTTGATTAAATTAATTTTTGGTCAAATGCTGCCATACAGTTAAATATAAAACTCTTATCTCTGATCGTGTTATTGTTGCATTTTTTCCACTTTATATTTACATTTACATTTAGGGCATTTGGCAGACGCTTTTATCCAAAGCGACTTACATACACGTACATTAGTTGAAGCAGACAATAGCATAACACTGAGGTACGCAAACATAACAATAGAGCAGTTCACAAGCATTCATATTAACAAGATGAATAACACAATTTGGTACTGCCAGGTCACCTGCTTAAGTAGCTGTGATAAGAGCGTGTTATCAACATTAAGGATATACACTTGATAGAATATACAACATGCTAAGAGCTATTAATGTCAGGACTTAAGCAAGTTAGGGGTTCACAAAGGAGAAGGAGGGTTCATGGAGAGTCCAGGTGGACTCTGAACAGGTGGGTCTTGAGTCTCTTGCGGAAGCTGGCGAGGGACTCTGCCGTCCTGACATGAGACGGGAGTTCATTCCACTGTGGAGCCAGAGCCGTGAAGAGCTGGGTCTTGAGTTCATTCCACCTGTGGAGCCAGAGCCCTGAAGAGCTGGGTCTTGAGTTCATTCCACTGTGGAGCCAGAGCCCTGAAGAGCTGGGTCTTGGACGAGCGATGCTTGGTTGTCATCAGTGAAGGTCGAACAAGTCGCCTGGCAGAAGTTGAGCGGAGTGCTCTGGCTGGGATGTAGGGCTTGACCAACGCCTGGAGGTAGGCTGGGGCAGTTCCATTGACTGCCCTGAAGGTCAGCACCAGAGTCTTGAACTTGATGCAAGCATTTACCGGAAGCCAGTGGAGATCGCGGAAGAGAGGGGTCACGTGGGAGAATTTTGGTAGGTTGAATACCAGGCGTGCTGCTGCGTTCTGGATGCGTTGGAGGGGCTTGGTTGCAGAGGCGGGGAGTCCCGCCAGGAGAGAGTTGCAGTAGTCGAGGCGGGTGATGACGAGCGCTTGGACCACCGCCGCTTCACGTGTGAGGAAGGGCCGGATCCTGCGGATGTTGTAGAGGGCAATTCTGCAAGATCGGGCCACCGCGGTGACGTTGGCATTGCAGGACAGCTGGTCATCTACCACACACACCAAGGTCTCTTGTTGTGGTTGAGGGGGAGACTTGGGTGTTCTCGATGGTGACCAGTAGGTCCATCTGAGGGCAGTCTTTCCCCGGTATGAAGAGGAGCTCAGTCTTGTCAAGGTTGAGCTTCAGGTGGTTGGCGGCTGTCCATCTGCTGATGTCGGCCAGGCATTTAGAGATGCGTGTTGCGATTTGGGTTTCTGAGGGGGGAAAGGAGAGAAACAGTTGAGTGTCATCTGCATAGCAGTGATAGGAGAAGCCATGAGATGTGATTACAGAGCCTAGCGATTTAGTGTAAAGAGAAAACAGAAGGGGTCCCAATACTGAGCCTTGGGGGACTCCGGTGTCCAGGGTGCAGGGTCTGGACAGGGAACCTATATTTTGAATTACCAGTAAATGGCTATTTAATGGTAGGCCCATTCCTATCCACGATGCCACATAGATGACTAACATGCATACATTAGTCATCTGTGGCATCGACGTCAGTATCAGGGACTCCTGGACTCCAGTGGAACCACAGGCACGTAAAGCCTTTATACAAAGGTCCCCTGTTGAGTCTGTAGTTCGCTATTGCACTAGGGGGCAGTGTTGAGTTTCCATGAGAATGTGTCCAGCCAGGGTGCCGCAGCAGACCACACAGCATGTCCTGTTCTTTTATTATACCCGATGTTCAGCGTTGATCAACAAAACGAACCTACCTGGATCTTCCGTGAATGGGGACACATTTGGTCGTGAAGAATCACAAGCAGTCTCAAGAACGTTCATTCGTTTTTATTGATTTTTTTTTCATAAACAACAGATGGCATAAGAATAATCCATATACAGGCACAGATCGGTATATAAATACGTATGACCCATCAGTAAGTGTCCTACGTCCGTATGCGTAAATCTGGGATGCCTCTGGACGCCCGGCGGCCACGGGGTGGAGTCGCAGGAGACATTAAAGCCCGACGTTTTTGAAATCTCAAAAATCCTGGTGACATTTGGCACCAAACAAGTGTCCAAAAATAACATTAAGCCCAAAAGTGCACGGCTAGCATGATATATAATATATGTATAACGATTCACAATACAGCATCATTTTAAAAATCCAACATTTGAGAAGACAGGATAAATTAAAGTTCTGGGGGGCCTTCCAATGAAGCAGGGCCACATCCAAACAGAACCCGGCCAGCATGGACCACCAACCCTCCAGAACCCTCATCACCGCTTCAAGTCCATCCTCTACTTTCTCTCGGCAAACTCTTCTTACCTCTCGATATTGACGTCCATTCAGGAAAAAAAGCCAGATTACCTGGAGGTTAACACATTCAGCTTCTTCCGGTCTTTGCGTGGCGTTTCTTTTAACCAGTCAACGGAATGACGACATCCTCAACAACCCACCCCTTTAATCAAATGACTAAATGAAATAAAAATGCAAGAAGAAGAAGAAAGTAAGGCCCGGCCTCGTGTATCCAGGTGGTCGCTGCCCTAGTCACACGTGTGTGTGTGTGTGTGTGTGTGTGTGTGTGTGTGTGTGTGTGTGTGTGTGTGTGTGTGTGTGTGTGTGTGTGTGTGTGTGTGTGTGTGTGTGTGTGTGTGTGTGTGTGTGTGTGTGTGTGTGTGTGTGTGTGTGTGTGTGTGTGTGTGTGTGTATATGTGACAAAGTGAACCGATAACTACAGCTACTACACGCTGCCTGGTTCAGATCTCCCCCTGGTGAACCCTCTCTTCTTCTGCCCAACGGTTAAAGGTAAACATCAGTGTGAAATATGGCACCACATAAACATGCATAATAAATGATTTGTTTCCTTGTGTTTTGTCACCAGGCGGGTGGACATCTGGAGAAGCGCTTGTGAACGGTTTTAAATCGGACAGAAAGAAGTCTTTTCCGGTGATGTTCCAGAATATAACACAGAGCTTGATATGAGTTATTATGGGATATGTTGTAAGGAGAAAGGGAGGGGGGTTCTGTGTCCCATTGTCCGTTCATTAGCTGTTAAACTATTGGTCACGGTGTGTCGGGGGGAGGGGCTGGGGGTCAGAGGTCAGGGGACGGTCTCTCTCTACAGGTCGTCGCTCTCCACCAGCGCCCCGGGGGGCAGGGGGCTGGCGTCTGGGAAGAAGGCCGCCTTCACGTCCAGTCCCCGCTCGGTCAGCGCAGCGTAGCGGCTGGCCGACGGACGCACCTTCCTGGGCTTGGGCTGGTTGGGCTGTTGCCACGGCGCTGAGGAGAGCGAGAGAGAGAGAGAGAGAGAGAGAGAGAGTGAGCATGCTGTTCTTTGAGGGAACAGAGTTCTGCTCCTAAGAACCTCCTCCCTCAGTGAAGGGGTAGAGCTTAATGCTTGGACGGGTCATTTGGGATGATGTCAATGTGGAATATTCACAAATAATATACAGATATAGCATTTCAATTTAAATTCACTATCAACCTGGGGATGAAAGCTAACTGAAACATCCTCTATCCACGCCCAATCAACCAATTATGGTATTTTTTGTTTTTATCACATTGAATTCCTGATAGCTGAGATTCTTCAGGTGAAAACCTTGACCTCAGTGTCCCGGGTGTGTGGGGTGAGACCCTCAACGCCCCAGGGGGGACCTACGCCCAGGGGGTGAGACCCTCAACGCCCCAGGGGGTGAGACCCTCAACGCCCCAGGGGGTGAGACCCTCAACGCCCCAGGAGGTGAGACCCTTAACGCCCCAGGGGGTGAGACCCTTAACGCCCCAGGGGGTGAGACCCTCAATGCCCCAGGAGGTGAGACCCTCAACGCCCCAGGGGGTGAGACCCTTAACGCCCCAGGGGGTGAGACCCTTAACGCCCCAGGGGGTGAGACCCTCAACGCCCCAGGAGGTGAGACCCTCAACACCCCAGGGGGTGAGACCCTCAACGCCCCAGGGGGTGAGACCCTCAACGCCCCAGGAGGTGAGACCCTTAACGCCCCAGGGGGTGAGACCCTCAACGCCCCAGGGGGTGAGACCCTCAACGCCCCAGGGGGTGAGACCCTCAACGCCCCAGGAGGTGAGACCCTTAACGCCCCAGGGGGTGAGACCCTTAACGCCTTAACGCCCCAGGGGGTGAGACCCTTAACGCCCCAGGAGGTGAGACCCTTAACGCCCCCAGGAGGTGAGACCCTTAACGCCCCAGGAGGTGAGACCCTTAACGCCCCAGGGGGTGAGACCCTTAACGCCTTAATGCCCCAGGGGGTGAGACCCTTAACGCCCCAGGAGGTGAGACCCTTAACGCCCCCAGGAGGTGAGACCCTTAACGCCCCAGGAGGGCGAGTGTGGGGACTCACTGTGGACGTCCAGGCGTGCGGTGGTGGACACGATGCCCGCCTCGTTCTTGGCCGAGACGGTGTACCAACCGGCGTCCTCCTTCATGGCCGGCTGGATGATCATACACAGGTAGCCGCAGTTGTCCTGGTGCATGCTGGGTAGGAGAGAATGATGCGTACAGAATGAACCCACCGGACTGGGTGATGTGTAGGGTTCACGCTGGCTTAGGAACCTATGACTCCCATGTGTGGGTTAGGAACCTATGACTCCCATGTGTGGGTTAGGAACCTATGACTGTTATGTGCATGTTACGAACATATAACCTTTTTTCTGTTATGCGTGTGGGGTGGTGAACCTACCTCACTCTCTCTCTGTTGTGTGTGTGTGGGGGGGGATGGTGAACCTACCTCACTCTCTCTCTGTTGTGTGTGTGTGGGGGGGGGGGGATGGTGAACCTACCTCACTCTCTCTGTTGTGTGTGTGGGGGGGGGGATGGTGAACCTACCTCACTCTCTCTCTGTTGTGTGTGTGTGTGTGTGTGGGGGGGATGGTGAACCTACCTCACTCTCTCGGTGTTGTGGGTGAGCGACTCGTTCTCCCTCTTCCAGAAGATCTGTGGGAAGGGTACGGCCGTGACACGGCACTCCAGGCGTACGGGGTAACCCTCGGCAACGCTGGTGTTCTGCAGCTTCTCGGCGAAGAACGGGGCCTTGTGCATCTCTTTGGCTACGGACACGCCACAGCGTTAAGTCAGTTACATCACATGACCTTACATGACAGTCATTTAGCAGACGCTTCTGTACAACGCCACTTACAATCAGGGCATTCAACAGGTAGACCCCAAGAGGCCCCACAAGTGCATTTCCCTCCAAGAACAGAACCAGTTCTCAGGTAAAAGTACAATAATAAAAACAACAGACATGTATACCTGTAGAATGATGTCTATGTGTATGTATGTACCATGTGCCGTTAGAGCTGGAATACTACTGTGAGAGAAATGACTTTGGTCACTGCTTTGGTGTGATGACCAGTTGAACTTGCCATGCACCATGCTGGACAAGAGGGTTGTACCTGCAACGATGAGCTCCAGGTTGAAGGAGTTCTGCCCCGCCCGGTTAGTGGCGATGCAGGTGTAGATGCCAGCGTCCCGGCTGGACACGGGCTCCACCACCAGCGAGTGAACGCCGTTCTCCCTCACCAGCATCTTGTGGGCGGAGTCCGGACGGATGCCCTGCCCGTTGAGCTGCCACACGAGGTCGGGTGTGGGCAGGCCACTCACCTGTAGGAAACACAGGTGAGTGCTTAGTGCCTAAACACGCTAAGAACAGACACAGCTGTGTCCTCCTGCATTGAAACATAGCCAACGTGTCTAGCTGCTATTCACGAGCTCCTCCTCGGGAGTCGTGGCAGTTATACGCTCGTTCTACGCTCGTTCTACGCTCGTTCTACGCTCGTTCTACGCTCATTATATGCTCGTTATAATCTACTCTTTAAGAGTTTACAAAACTCCAGTGTTCGGTTCAGGTGTCTTTGCTGTGGTTGTCAGAAGCAGTCGAACGCTCTGCCTGGTTATAAAAGTCCTTCTCTTTTTCCAGCCCCTGGAAGAGGGAGAGGAAACCCTGTACCCTCCCCTTCTTCTCCCAGGATGCTTCACACTGTGAGCGCCATTAACACATTTTTGTGAAAGCAAAAGTCTGGCTCCTAAGCAACAACTCGGGTCTATAAATAAATTCAGTCTAAAAATATTGTTGATATTCCAGTCTGATTGATGTTGGCCACGAAACTCAGACGAGTTTAAAGGACAAGCCTCATCAGAGTCCGTGAGCCGGAGAGATTGAGCTATTTCAGTGATTTATTTTTTACATTTTATTCTAAGAACGCTGTGGAAAGAGAGAAAGGGAGAGGAGAGAGAGGAGAAGGATGAACACACGGTCTGTAACTGGAAACAGCCGAGTCCCTGAAGAAGGACAGACTCTTTCTCCAGAGACAGGGTCGCCTGGGAGGGAGGGTGGAAACAGATTGTTCCGGAAGCGCTACAGACGGTGAATGAAAGGGTGGATCCCAGGTGTGTTTCTCTCTGTTGTTATTCAGCGGTCCACTCACAAAGGAGTCATTTGAAACCCTGGGATCTGAAAACGTCTCCTCTCTGTGCATACTTAGTGCTGAATGGGGGCTGTATAGGAGTTAGGGTTAAATGTCTTATGTCAGCACACACATGAGGTGTCCATGTTGGCCTTATTGTTGGATCAGTTGGACCATGGTTGATAACCAAGGACCTTATAGCCTGATGGGTAAGGTCAGGGGTCAAGAGGTTAGGCTTTAGGACAGCCTTTACCTTGCAGTCCATGCGACAGAGACGGCCCTCCTGGACGATGAGGTCACCGGGCGCCTGCAGGAAGTGGGGGCGGAAGTGGCGCTCCTGGATGTTCTCGTTCTCGTCCCCACTGTCCCGTGACCTGGACCTGGGTCTGGGGGGGGAGGTCGTCAGTCTTGAAAAAAATGTCTCCTCAATGGCTAGAAAATGTGTGTGTGTGTGTGTGTGTGTGACTCACCTGCGGATGTGTCCAGGTGTGGAGCGTTGGCTCCGGCCCCTCTGGTTCACCGCCTGAACCATCATCCTGCCAGTACAGCTCACTCTCCCCTGGGGGAGAGAGAGAGAGAGAGAGAGAGAGAGAGAGAGAGAGAGAGAGAGAGAGAGAGAGAGAGAGAGAGAGAGAGAGAGAGAGGAGAGAGAGAGAGAGAGAGAGAGAGAGAGAGAGAGAGAGAGAGAGAGAGAGAGAAGAGAGAGAGAGAGAGAGAGAGAGAGAGAGAGAGAGAGAGAGAGAGAGAGAGAGAGAGAGAGAGAGAGAGAGAGAGAGAGAGAGAGAGAGAGAGAGAGAGAGAGAGAGAGAGAGAGAGAGAGAGAGAGAGAGAGACTTAATGACTCAATGACTTTCTGGCACTTGACCAGAGGTTAACTGGGAACAGGAAGTCAGGCGTGTGAGCTGTTGGACTTCCTGTTGGAACGCCTCTTGATTCAACGCCTTCTTCCTCTTTCTGCTGGCGTCCTCCCAACCGAGTCCCGGCGTACCTGACCAATGACCCGCCAACGCCCAGGACCTTTATTACTCTTAAAGGTCCCGTATAAACCAGCAGACCAAGGGGCAAACTGCTAAATCCATGGATCACTTAGTGTCTGATGTTCACTGAGACGTTCCATTGGGTTCATAGCGGGAGCAGACCATCAAAGACCATCAAAGACCGTCAAAGACCGTCAAAGACCATCAAAGACCATCAAAGACCATCAAAGCTGTCACAAGAATCGCAAACATTTCGATCCAACAAAAATGCCACAGAATGAGTCCCAAAATGTTTGTGGACCGCCGGCAGTGTGTTCAAAACACACAGAAACCTGCCTTTATTTATTACTATCATATCTAATGTACATATTTTCCACGCACCATTATCTCTCACCAGTTCTCTGATCCTAATCTCCCATCTCTCAAAAGGGCTGGCGTTTTTGCCTGCCTTTACCTGTGGGTTGGCGGCCATGATGGTGTAGTTGCCGTCGTCGTCCAGCAGGGCGGCGGCGGTGTGCAGGGAACAGGTCCCGTCCGCCTCGCGACTGATCCTGTAGTGCTCACTCCTCTTGGAGATCTGCTTCCCGTCCTTAAACCAGTAGATCTGCACCGCGCACACACACACACACACACACACACACACACACACACACACACACACACACACACACACACACACACACACACACACACACACACACACACACACACACACACACACACACACACACACACACACACACACACACACACACACACACACACACACACACACACACACACACACACACACACACACACACACACGTTGTATTTATTTGTAATGTTCTTTTTGTGTTCAGTGTTTTATAGTATATATAAGTATAGTACATAGTATACAACATAGTATAGTACATAGTACTATACTATGTGTTCAATTGTAGGTAATTCCCACTGCAGGAGGGAATGGGGAGTAAGAATTCCATTGTACTTGTTGCATATGGCAATTCAACATCTTGAATCTTGAATTGAATTCAAAATGCCCCTAATTGGGGAGGTTGGGTGTGGTGTGCGTTGACCCCTCCTACCTTCGGCTTGGGGTCCCCGGTGACCTTGCAGGAGAAGGTGACGGGCATGCCCTCGAACACCTTCAGGTGCTTCAGCCGCTGGCCGAGGGAGGGCGCCCCCCCCTGGCCGCCCGCGTCCTCCTCATGCTGCACGTCTTCGTCTGACTCCTCCACGGGGGAGCGCTCCACACGGAACTCGATCTCGCTGATCAGACGCTGCTCGAAGCTGGACACCTTGTACTCCTGAGAGAGAGAGAGAGAGAGAGAGAGAGAGAGAGAGAGAGAGAGAGAGAGAGAGAGAGAGAGAGAGAGAGAGAGAGAGAGAGAGAGAGAGAGAGAGAGAGAGAGAGAGAGAGAGAGAGAGAGAGAGAGAGAGAGAGAGAGAGAGAGAGAGAGAGAGAGAGAGAGAGAGAGAGAGAGAGAGAGAGAGAGAGAGAGAGAGAGAGAGAGAGAGAGAGAGAGAGAGAGAGAGAGAGAGAGAGAGAGAGAGAGAGAGAGAGAGAGAGAGTTAAATAGATCGTAGAAGCTGGACACCTTGTACTCCTGACTAGATTGCGTGTATTGTTTTTTTTTTTATCATGTTATCGTATTTTAGTTGTAGTTGGGGGGGGGGGGGGGTACTAGTGGTAGTGCTTGAGAGAACAGTGTTATTAATAATATTAATGGTGGGAGTATTATCCCGCCTGCTGTCTCGGACCCGATGGCCAAAGCATGGCCGCTGCTCCCTCAGAGCGGCTTGGTTCAGCCAATAGAAACCGGTCTAGAGTGGGAAGCCCAAATGAAGAGCCTTTGAGAGCGTCATCCATTGATCTGATGTCAGTAGTTAATAACAATGACATCATACTGAAACCCCACCGATATCCCACAGAAAGGTTAGCAACACGCCCGCGCCCATAGCGTGACACCTGATACACACGCACACGGCATCGTCTCTCCGTGAACACGCTGCCCTCCCGACTTCCTGGTGATGACAGGAGGGTGATGACAGGAGGGTGATGACAGGAGGGTGATGACAGGAGGGACCACATGTCCAAACCCGCCGATCGGCCCCCGCGCACAACGCCAGCCGTCACGTACGCCATTATTGACACCGCCAGGCAAAGAAAACCAAAAGCGCCCTGCCCAGAAACGTCCACACAGCCGTCAATTTGCCTTCCTCATGAGCCCCAGTGTTGGCTTACTGTTGTAGCCCTCTGTCTCCCGTGCTCCCCCTCCCTCTCCTCCTCCTCCTCCTCCTCCTCCTCCTCGTCCTCGTCCTCCTCCTCCTCCTCCCTCTCCTCTTCTCCTCAATCTATCATCCATGCAGCTCCAGCAGAAGAACCCGGGGAACACCCAGCCCATAATGACAGACTTCAGGTCGGCTGCAGGCCTCTCAGCCGCCTCTCCCCCGGCCCTCCCGTCTCCCCACCGTCCTGAGGGAGTCCCCCGTGACCTCCTCATCTAGGCGTCTCCTGTCTATTTCTGGGAATGCAATATCTTTTTCTTAGGAAGTGTATTTTACAGATATATTAAGAGTTGTTCCTTCGGCGAGGTGTCTGCAAATGATTCAGTCCTGAGATGGCGAGATAATGTAGTGGAATGTAATGGATAGAGGCTATCCATCATATTTATTAAAAAATTATCTTCAAACGATGAATCAAAGAACAGGTTTAAAGTTCTGATGAGCTTCCAAAAAGACACAGTCATCATTCCCAGGTAAACAAACACTGGTCTGTTCCCACCGAGCCGCTTCACCTCTGGAGGAGAAGGTTAAACTAACAGAACCCGGGGCGGCTGGCGCCACTAATGCTCCCTGATGCCTTATCAGGTCCTTCTCATCAAGCATTGGGAACAGGTATAATGTTTCAGTGTGTGACACAGAGAGAGAGAGAGAGAGAGAGAGAGAGAGAGAGAGAGAGAGAGAATCAGAGTGAGGTTCTTTGATTCTGCTCCTAAGGACCTCAACCCACCAAGCCGCCTGTCGCTCCAAAACCAATCAGTGGAACACTGTTTTAATGAGGGGCGGTTTGGCTGTAAAAGAGTGCGTTTAAAGTGTGTGTTTAAAGAGTGGTTTTTAACACAAGCGTCTCTTGTGGTATGTGCTGTGTTAGTTTACAGAACATGGTCTGGGAGAAGGGCTTTTTCCGCCGTGTGGGGGCTGACTTGGTTTATGGGTTACAGCTGACAATAAACCCATGGGCAAGGCATTAGAAGTCAAACACGATGCATGATGTCTTCAACATGCCTGGAATATACCTGGGATTAGTTACATTCATGAAGAAGTGATATTAGTACCTGTGTGTGTATAGTATATGTGTGTGTGTATTGTATGTGTTTCTGTGTGTATTGTATGTGTGTTTATTGTATATGTGTGTATATTATATGTGTGTGTAGATGTGTGTGTATTATATATGTGTGTATTGTATGTGTGTGTATTGTATGTGTGTGTATTGTATGTGTGTGTATTGTATATGCGTGTGTATTGCATATGTGTGTGTCCTCTGTGTGTGTGTGTGTGTGTGTGTGTGTTACCTGTGTGGGTGTGTCCTCTGTGTGTGTGTGTGTGTTACCTGTGTGGGTGTGTCCTCTGTGTGTGTGTGTGTGTTACCTGTGTGGGTGTGTCCTCTGTGTTACCTGTGTGGGCGTGTCCTCCTCTGTGTGTGTGTGTGTGTTACCTGTGTGGGCGTGTCCTCCTCTGTGTGTGTGTGTGTTACCTGTGTGGGCGTGTCCTCCTCTGTCTGTGTGTGTGTGTGTGTGTGTGTGTGTGTGTGTGTGTGTGTGTGTGTGTGTGTGTGTGTGTGTGTGTGTGTGTGTGTGTGTGTGTGTGTTACCTGTGTGGGCGTGTCCTCCTCTGTGTGTGTGTGTGTTACCTGTGTGGGCGTGTCCTCCTCTGTGTGTGTGTGTGTTACCTGTGTGGGCGTGTCCTCCTCTGTGTGTGTGTGTGTGTTACCTGTGTGGGCGTGTCCTCCTCTGTGTGTGTGTGTGTGTTACCTGTGTGGGCGTGTCCTCCTCTGTGTGTGTGTGTGTGTTACCTGTGTGGGCGTGTCCTCCTCTGTGTGTGTGTGTGTGTTACCTGTGTGGGCGTGTTCTCCTCTGTGTGTGTGTGTTACCTGTGTGGGCGTGTCCTCCTCTGTGTGTGTGTGTGTTACCTGTGTGGGCGTGTTCTCCTCTGTGTGTGTGTGTGTGTGTGTTACCTGTGTGGGCGTGTCCTCCTCTGTGTGTGTGTGTGTTACCTGTGTGGGCGTGTTCTCCTCTGTGTGTGTGTGTGTGTGTTACCTGTGTGGGCGTGTCCTCCTCTGTGTGTGTGTGTGTTACCTGTGTGGGCGTGTCCTCCTCTGTGTGTGTGTGTGTGTGTGTTACCTGTGTGGGCGTGTCCTCCTCTGTGTGTGTGTGTGTTACCTGTGTGGGCGTGTCCTCCTCTGTGTGTGTGTGTGTTACCTGTGTGGGCGTGTCCTCCTCTGTGTGTGTGTGTGTGTGTTACCTGTGTGGGCGTGTCCTCCTCTGTGTGTGTGTGTGTGTTACCTGTGTGGGCGTGTCCTCCTCTGTGTGTGTGTGTGTTACCTGTGTGGGCGTGTCCTCCTCTGTGTGTGTGTGTGTGTTACCTGTGTGGGCGTGTCCTCCTCTGTGTGTGTGTGTGTGTTTAAGACGGTAGCAGCGTTGTCAGCACCCAGCAGGCGACGGGCCATCTTCTCCTCGTAGGTTAATCTCTAGAAGCAGGGTTTAGTGGGTCAGTCACAACACACACACACCGCTACCACACAACCTGCTAACTAGTAATGGTTTATGGTTAACTCAATCAAAATGCATTTGAGCTTTTACTTGTTTCAGTTTAAGTGTGGGTGTGTGTGTGTGATCATCATTTGGCAGCACATTTTGTTAATCAATGTTAATTATTTGTATTATTAACACATTCCCCTTTATTAAAATCCCACTGCGCACACACACACACACACACACACACACACACACACACACACACACACACACACACACACACACACACACACACACACACACACACACACACACACACACACACACACACACACACACACACACACACACACACACACACACACACACACACACACACCCCTCCTACCTGCTGGCCATTGCTGAGGCGTTCCTCCTTGAAGCGCAGCTTCCTCTCCAGGTCCTGGATCACAGCGTCCTTCGACCCCTGGATGTCTGAGTCAGAGGTCGCCCGCGGCGTCCTGCTCAGTGAAGGCTTCCGTGGCAACACCCTGCTGGAGCACAACCAGACCCGTCATCACACACACATACGGTCAAACGAACACACACATACACATAAACGTACACACACATACACGCACGCACACACACACTTACACCCCTCTCTTGGCACTTCCACAACCCTAACCTTGTTCTCATGATTATCATTTGAGCGATTGTTTCATTTAGTAATTCAATTCTAAGGAACACAGTGGTGACGGCAAGAGAGAGAGACAGAGAGGCAGTGTCTGCTATGTTTGAGTTGCTTTGAATTGAGCTAGGTCCCAGCAAAGCATTCTGGGTAATTGTATCCTTCTCGTGAGAAGGGTTGTTTAGGAAACACCATGGCGCACCAGGTTGGGCTTTAGGAATTCAGCTTCCGTTTTAGTGTCCAAAACACTAAAACGTCAAATGAATAGTGTGCCTTGAGGAAACTGTTTTAACGTCGTAAAGTTAACAGCTCTGAATTATACCAGTAAAAACACCTTTTATTCCATAGTCATAAGCTGTTTAATATTTTGTGGGCTAAAAATCTTGCATCTTGACTTGCCGTGTGTGTGTATCCATGTGTGTGTGCGTGTGTGTATCCTTGTGTGTTTCGGTGTATGTGTGTTTGTATCCATGTGTGTGTGCGTGTGTGTATCCTTGTGTGTTTCGGTGTATGTGTGTTTGTATCCATGTGTGTGTGCGTGTGTGTATCCTTGTGTGTTTCGGTGTATGTGTGTGTGTATCCATGTGTGTGTGCGTGTGTGTATCCTTGTGTGTTTCGGTGTATGTGTGTGTGTATCCATGTGTGTGTGCGTGTGTGTATCCTTGTGTGTTTCGGTGTATGTGTGTGTGTATCCATGTGTGTCTGGGTACAAGACCTGGTCAGTGTTTTTTGTCTTGTAAATGTGTTGTATAAAAATGTAAACTTGTCATGTGTATGTAGGAGCAGACCTCCTGCGCTACATTAGTCTCCTTACATCACACACACACACACACACACACACACACACACACACACACACACACACACACACACACACACACACACACACACACCACACACACACACACACACACACACACACACACACACACACACACACACACACACACACACACACACACACACACACACCTTAACTTAGGATAAAATAAAGATAAGATAAAGTTTATATGAGGTAATGTGTGGTGAGGTAATGTGTGAGGAGGTAATGTGTGAGGAGGTAATGTGTGTGAGGAGGTAATGTGTGGTGAGGTAATGTGTGAGGAGGTAATGTGTGAGGAGGTAATGTGTGAGGAGGTAATGTGTGAGGAGGTAATGTGTGGTGAGGTAATGTGTGAGGAGGTAATGTGTGAGGAGGTAATGTGTGAGGAGGTAATGTGTGTGAGGAGGTAATGTGTGTGAGGAGGTAATGTGTGAGGAGGTAATGTGTGTGAGGAGGTAATGTGTGAGGAGGTAATGTGTGAGGAGGTAATGTGTGTGAGGAGGTAATGTGTGAGGAGGTAATGTGTGTGAGGAGGTAATGTGTGTGAAGAGGTAATGTGTGAGGAGGTAATGTGTGAGGAGGTAATGTGTGTGAGGAGGTAATGTGTGAGGAGGTAATGTGTGTGAGGAGTTAATGTGTGAGGAGTTAATGTGTGAGGAGGTAATGTGTGAGGAGGTAATGTGTGAGGAGGTAATGTGTGAGGAGGTAATGTGTGTGAGGAGGTAATGTGTGTGAAGAGGTAATGTGTGTGAGGAGGTAATGTATGGTGAGGAGGTAATGTGTGTGAGGAGGTAATGTGTGAGGAGGTAATGTGTGTGAGGAGGTAATGTGTGTGAGGAGGTAATGTGTGTGAGGAGGTAATGTGTGGTGAGGTAATGTGTGTGAGGAGTTAATGTGTGTGAGGAGTTAATGTGTGTGAGGAGGTAATGTGTGTGAGGAGTTAATGTGTGAGGAGGTAATGTGTGAGGAGGTAATGTGTGTGAGGAGTTAATGTGTGAGGAGGTAATGTGTGAGGAGGTAATGTGTGGTGAGGTAATGCTGAGTTGGGAGGTGTAAGGACCTACACGGTGCCGTTCCCCCGTGGCAGCCCCAGGGCGTTGACCACGGGGCTGGAGGGAGTCAGACGGCTGGAGGGGCTGGAGGGCAGCATGGAGGGGCTGGAGGGCAGCATGGAGGACAGGTAGCTGGAGGCCGGGGAGGGAGGCACGGAGCTGAAAGGAGAGGAGGTGTCGGAACGCGCCGGGGAGGATGTGGGAGGAGGGGGCAGGCAGGGAGGAGGAGGGGGGGGGCGGGGGAGGTGGCGGGGGGAAGTCATTGCCGGAGCCCGAGGGGGAGGACGGGTCGCTGGAGGGGCTGAGGAAGGGGGGAGGAGGCGGGGGGAAGGAGGGGGAGGACGGGGAGTCGAGGCTGGAGGTCTTGGTGAAGGGCGGGAGGATGACCCGGCTGAAGGGCTTGTGGGAGGCGGGGGGAGACAGAGGGGAGGAGAGGCCGGAGGCCGAGGAGCCCGAGGACTGGGTGAGGTAGCCGGCCCCGAGGGGCCCCCCGGCCCCGGGGATCTGGGCGGCGATGAACTGCTTGGGCCGGGCGTAGTTGAAGGTGCTGGTCTGCATGGCGGGGCTAGGCTCCAACTCCTGGTAAGATGGAGGAGGGGGGAGAGGAGGGGACGGAGGCGCAGGAAAAGGAGGAGGGTCTTCCTGTGGTAGCGGCTGTGGAAGCTGCTGCTGCGGCGGCGCAGGGGGCGGGACTTCCTGTTGCTGCTGCTGCTGCCAACTGTATGCTTCCTGCTGTTCAAGGAGGATCTGCTCTTGCAGCTGTTTGAGCTGGGCGGTGTTCCTGGAGAGAAGACACCAAGGATTAGTGACGGCTCTTCACCACATAATGTCTCCACCGACATCAGGAGGACAAGCATCAAACCTCCAAAACATTATCACCAAGATATTTCACTGGTTGCCAACGCATGTCCTGCTGTGTATGTGAGCTACGCTATCTGCTAGTTAGAAGACTAACATGTTTGCATGTTAAGTAGCGTGTTGCATGGTTTCAAAAACTCAACACGTGTTCCCAACGAAACCTGACGAGAACCAGCTTTAGGGTTATAACGCCCCAATCACCCAACACTCCGTGTCCAATTAACACACGGCTCGCAAACCCTGCCAACACTCAGCGTCCAATCAACACACGGCTCGCAAACCCTGCCAACACTCAGCGTCCAATCAACACACGGCTCGCAAACCCTGCCAACACTCAGCGTCCAATCAACACACGGCTCGCAAACCCTGCCAACACTCAGCGTCCAATCAACACACGGCTCGCAAACCCTGCCAACACTCAGCGTCCAATCAACACACGGCTCGCAAACCCTGCCAACACTCAGCGTCCAATCAACACACGGCTCGCAAACCCAATCAACATCCTGTCAGCTGCTGCTGATAACGGAGTCTCAATGTAACAGCGTCTCGCTGCAGGACAGAGATAACTGAGGCTCTGTGGAACAACGTCTTGTAAAAGGCTTCAGACGGCTGGGTTGAGTTGGACCCAAAGAGTCTGGTTTTACTTCCTGCAGCTGTCTGGGGAGGAGGAGGAGGAGGAGGAGAATTATCTGGACATGACCAGCTCCACACCCAAAATGGCCACCTTGTGTTTCTGTCAAATCTGACAGAAACACAAGCTAGTCGTACAACTTCCTCATCGCTTAAACTCACACAGTCAGACAGCATGTGGGAACTCTGGCACAAGATATTGGAAAGTGTGTGTGTGTGTGTGTGAGCTGCAGTAAGAGCAGCAGCTGATAAGTTATCAGCCTTGTCCAAACACCAGACTATCAATGAGATGTCAACGCCAGGCTGACCAATAAAAGATGAGCAGCAGATGATAGTGTGTGTTATAGTAGTGTAGGTTTTTTGTGTATATTATGGAAATGTTATGGTGTTTGTGTATGGGGTGTGTGTGTGTGTGTGTGTGTGTGGGGGTCAGCCTGTCTGGGGTATATGCGCGGTGCTGCTCTCAGTCGAGTGTAAACCATACATCTCGCAAGAATGTCACATTCCTCCAGCTCCAAGTTCACCTCCAAACATCTTCCAGATGTTCCATAATCAACTTGCTCTACTTTCCTCACCCCAACACACACACACACACACACACACACACACACACACACACACACACACACACACACACACACACACACACACACACACACACACACACACACACACACACACACACACACACACACACACACACACACACACACACACACACACACACACACACACACACACACACACACACACACACACACACACACACACAGAGATTGTGAGTAACTGCCCGAGCCCAGAGAAAACAACAGT
Source organism: Muraenolepis orangiensis (assembly GCA_027704905.1). Taxonomy (NCBI): domain Eukaryota; kingdom Metazoa; phylum Chordata; class Actinopteri; order Gadiformes; family Muraenolepididae; genus Muraenolepis; species Muraenolepis orangiensis. The sequence continues at coordinate 2,405,507 of CM051004.1, forward strand.
TTAATTTCCAATTATCAGTCATCAGGCCTCCGCTGTCCTTACAGAACTCATCCGTTAAGGAGACACATTAGCTCTCTCTCATCTGACGACCGAGGTGAATCAAACTCCTCTGTGAGACAACGGGAGAAGGTGAACTCCGATCCGGTGGGTTTTCCTCCTAGTCCGGACCCCTGCTTGTTTGGTTTCCTCCTCCCGGCCGCGGTGGTACCGGCAGAACCGCAGCAGCTGGGCTCGGTCCTTTTTTGGCCCGTGGCGTAAGCGCCAGCGGCAGAGAAAAACATTCTCTTCATTTCCTCCGAACCGCCGGCCCCAGGGACACACTTTGCCCGACACTGGGGGGGGGGTAACTCACTCAACCTGCTTTCAGAAATCCTGCTGTATAAAAGCTGGTCGAAAATTTGTCTGAATAGATATCCAACATTTTAACGATGACTTTCAGGAATGTTCTGGAGTTTGTCGGCTGGGGGCGGGTGAGGAGGGGGGGGGGGGGGTAACTGACATCACTCGTGGCCTTAAAAGGAGTTTCTCTCTGCTCTCAATATAAAACAGCTAGAGAACTTCTAAACACACACCTTCATTCATTACTACCTCCATCAACAAAGATCTCTCTCTCTCTCTCTCTCTCTCTCTCTCTCTCTCTCTCTCTCTCTCTCTCTCTCTCTCTCTCCTCTCTCTCTCTCTCTCTCTCTCTCTCTCTCTCTCTCTCTCTCTCTCTCTCTCTCTCTCTCTCTCTCTCTCTCTCTCTCTCTCTCTCTCTCTCTCTCTCTCTCTCTCTCTCTCTCTCTCTCTCTCTCTCTCTCTCTCTCTCTCTCTCTCTCTCTCTCTCTCTCTCTCTCGTCCTAACATTAGTGTAGGATTTACGACTGGTTCCCATCGTTGACCTTTTGGTGACATTCAGCCCAGATAACCAAACCCATTCCGCTCCGGTTAGACAATAACCTAATGTCCCTCGGACGGAGGAACAAGACGGTGTTGTTTTGTACGGGACGTGGATCTTCTGGGGCCTTGGATTGTAAGGTTCTCCACCACTGAAGCTCTGGGACTGGTCTCAGTATGGATCTAGACGGCCTCAGACCGACCTATAGCTGAACCTAAAGCCTGGACCTAAAGCGTCTCCCCCTGATGACACAGTCTAGACAAGACAATAGTTACAGACCGATGACCTCGTAAAAGGCAGTGGTACCACACTAGATAAACTTACTTTAAGATATGGATATATATGATATATATATATGTATATAAAGGGGTACATTTTAGATGAAAGGTGACTAGGTTCAGATATCTGGTTGGACACGTGTTGTTAAAACGTTGGAGTGTGGACATGGCGAGGGGGTTTTGTGTGGTTCAGGATAATGCATCATGGAAACTATCGCTTCCCAGCTGACATTTCACAATAATAACAGAAGGAGGAGATTCAGCTGGGAAACTGAAAATGTCTTCACATCACATCCCCCCCCCACCCCCCCGGGGACAATCAACTGCTGTCCTGTCGTCATGCCGACGGCCCTGTGATTGGCTGTCTTGTTTGGGAGCCGACCAACCAGTGGAACTTCCTGAAGATGATGAGGCAGATGTACTGACTGATATAACAGACATCTCTCTCTCTCTCTCTCTCTCTCCCTTCCTCTCTCTCTCCCTCTCCCTCTTCCTCTCCCTCTCTCTCTCTCCCCCTTCATCTCCCTCTCTCTCGCTCTCTCCCCCTTCCTCTCTCCCTCTCTCTCCCCCCTTCCTCTCCCTCTCCCTCTCTCCCTTCCTCTCCCTCTCTCTCTCTCCCTTCCTCTCTCCCTTCCTCTCTCTCTCTCTCTCTCTCTCTCTCTCCTCTCTCTCTTTGATAATACAAATATTTACCTCCGCTATGGAAGATGGGCGGAGGAGGTTATTTCTTCGGCCGTTTGTTTGTTCCTGTTTGTCTGTTGATTGAAGATAACTCAAAAAGAGGAAAGGTAGGGAATTGGACAAAACTTGGTGGTTAGATTAGTTATGTGTTGATTATAGTGTATTCGATTTTGGTGCAGATCCTAATTCAAGGGCCGTCTACTGAGGGGCCTTGAATTAGGATAATGTCAAATCAGCAAATATATAAAAAGATATAAAAAGTTCCCCAGCTAAACGCAATTCAGCAATTTACCTTGATAGACTTTGATCAGGCTAGATAACGGTTGGTCTACAAATTCAACAAGAGATTGTATTTCCCAGGGTACAAGGGTTAATACACAAATAAATCAACTATTGGAATTAACTATCCAAAGTTGGGTTGTCCATTGTGGAGGTACCATCTGAAACTGAGCTCTGACTTCTGGACTCAACAGTTTTTACGAAGACAGGAAGTAATTGAATGAGGACAGGAAGTCATTGAGTGTAAACAACCTGTCATGAGGTTCCCTCTCTAAACAACAAGGCCTGATCTTCCTGCAGTTGGAAGAATGTGCTTAGTGTGCGGTCGCCAAGACGCCAAGGTTCCAACCCACAGGGGGGAGGGGGAGCCACCCATTGTTAATAATTAACAATTTATGGAATTATTATTATGATATAACTATTCAAGCGACACCTCTTCCCTGCTGGAAGAGACTAGAAAATAAGAAAAATGCATGAAAGTGACATCATAATA
>CM051004.1:2410614-2425614 GCA_027704905.1 Muraenolepis orangiensis
AGTGTGACAACATTGTACCTGTGCTGTTACAACACCACAACGTACGCAGCACAGACATACAACTGTGTCACACAATAATATGTAACTACAGTATCTCTGTAACTCTACAGTAACTCAACAGTAACGCAACTCTACAGTGACTTTGTCACTTTTAAACATAAACTATGCAAAAGTTAATATGTAACTCTTAAGTAACTGTGGAACTGTACAGTAACTATGTCACTCTGTAACTCCACAATTACTATATGTAACTCTTAAGTAACTGTGGAACTGTACAGTAACTATGTCACTCTGTAACTCTGAAACTGTCTTTGTAACTGTGTATCTCTAATGTAACTGTGTCGGTGTCCCTCGGAGCGGCTCCCTCGGAGCGGCTCCCTCGGAGCGGCTCCCTCGGAGCGGCTCCCTCGGAGCGGCTCCCTCGGAGCGGCTCCCTCGGAGCGGCTCCCTCGGAGCGGCTCCCTCGGAGCGGCTCCCTCGGAGCGGCTCCCTCGGAGCGGCTCCCTCGGAGCGGCTCCCTCGGAGCGGCTCCCTCGGAGCGGCCGCCTAACGAGCGGGTCGGGAGCGGAGCCTCGCAGCGTGGAGCCGACCTCACCGACCCTCTGAGAACACATGTCTCCTCCACTAACCGCTCCACTAACCGCTCCACTGGGCAGAGCAGAGACATAAAAGAGAGCCAGCTTTCCCTCTCATTGGTCTTCCCCTTCTGTACTCTCTAATTGAAATCAGACCCTTTCTGTCTGGGGGAAAAAAAGACTGCGGCCATTAAACTACTTAAGGCTGTGGTTGTTTTTAATTTAAAAACAATGAGAATGAAATGAGGTTTCTCATCATCCATCTTAACAAGGGCTTTCCTCCAGAAGAGGGAAAAACACCACTCGTGTCTTTAATCAAATATCCGCTAAGTTAACTACTAAACTGCGTCCCAAACGTAAGCACTAAAGTGTTATTGTAATTATAAAGTTCATTCAACAGAGTAATTGAGAGTGTTACCTTGCAGGGTGGCTCCGTGTTTAGTTCCAGTAGGAGAGAGAGAGAGAGAGTGGCCTCCAGCAGGTAGGAGCTGGTATATAGAGCAGACACTCCCCCTCCCGAACCCTCATGACTCTCGTCGGCTCCTCCTCTTCACAATAAGAGCCCCCCCCCTCCTTCTCCCCTTAAATGCACATTTCAAAGTAAAAGCCCGTAAAGTCAGCTATTGGGAGAGGAACTACGCTTTCAGAAAGAAGAGAAGAGAAGAAGCATAGTCGATGTTTCCAACTTCTTTTGACAAATCATTTGGACTCTATTTCTCCAAACCGGACAGAGCTTCAGTAGAAGGGGACACATTGGACACCATGAGTCAGGACTGGGATCTGAACCCCACGCCCTGCTGGGGAAGGCACCAGCAACTCACTACAACTCTTGGATCGATCGCACCATGTGACACTCCCCCCCCCCAACTGGCATCACTTCCTGTGTGGCGACATCATTTCCTGCTCATGTCATCTTGGACAGACATTCATATCCACAAATCCAAAGGCTCCTCTCTCACAGGGAGGCGGGGCAGAACACATTCAGCAGCCAATGGCAATGAGACCTGTTATCAACCATCTGTCTTTGTTGTTCACGCCGTGTACGACCCTGAACTATTACGGAGGGGCGGGGCTATGTTGAGAGGGGCGGGGCTATGTTGAGAGGGGTGGGGCCAGAGGGGAAGCGATGGGACATAGAGTTCACCCTGACCCCCACGCCCCCCCCCAGTGACCTCAGGGTGATGTCATCCCTGAGGTGCGTTTCCCAATACCAGATTTCCTGCCTACTTTCTGTGGGACGGCCCGACAGAGATCAATCATTTTGTTCTATTTCTGGCATCTAATGTTTCTCTTGTTTTTTGTGAGAGTCTATGTGTGTGTGTGTGTGTGTGTGTGTGTGTGTGTGTGTGTGTGTGTGTGTGTGTGTGTGTGTCGATGAGTCAGCAGAACGGTGGAGCCACAGTCAGATGTCAGCGGGGGTCTGTGTTTGAGTTGGGTGGTGGAAGGGGGAGGGAGGGGGGGGGAGGGAGGGAGGGGTGAGGGGGGGGGAGAGGGAGGGATGGAGGGAGGGAGTGGGGGGGGAGAGGGAGGGGGGGAGGGAGGGAGGAGGCCCCTCCTCTCTTTGGAGATAAGAGTCATGGCTGTCCTCTCTGCTCATATGTCTTGTCCTCTTTTATGATCCCTCCATCGCTGCTTTCTTCTCCTCTCTTAGTCATGTCTCTCTCTCTCTCTCTCTCCTCTCTCTCTCTCTCTCTCTCCTCTCTCTCTCTCCTCTCTCTCTCTCCTCTCTCTCTCTCTCTCTCTCTCTCTCTCTCTCTCTCTCTCTCTCTCTCTGGTCATCTTTCTTAACCTCTTCGCCAATCTTGTCCCTTTCTGTTTTATTTGTATGTACTTGTTTACCTCTCTCTCTTGTCTCCTCCTCTCCTCCCCTTCTTCTCCTCTCTCTCTTGTCTCCTCCTCTCCTCCCCTTCTTCTCCTCTCTCTCTTGTCTCCTCTTCTCCTCCCCTTCTTCTCCTCTCTCTCTTGTCTCCTCCTCTCCTCCCCTTCTTCTCCTCTCTCTCTTGTCTCCTCCTCTCCTCCCCTTCTTCTCCTCTCTCTCTTGTCTCCTCTTCTCCTCCCCTTCTTCTCCTCTCTCTCTTGTCTCCTCTTCTCCTCCCCTTCTTCTCCTCTCTCTCTTGTCTCCTCCTCTCCTCCCCTTCTTCTCCTCTCTCTCTTGTCTCCTCTTCTCCTCCCCTTCTTCTCCTCTCTCTCTTGTCTCCTCCTCTCCTCCCCTTCTTCTCCTCTCTCTCTTGTCTCCTCCTCTCCTCCCCTTATTCTCCTCTCTCTTGTCTCCTCCTCTCCTCCCCTTCTTCTCCTCTCTCTCTTGTCTCCTCCTCTCCTCCCCTTCTTCTCCTCTCTCTCTTGTCTCCTCCTCTCCTCCCCTTCTTCTCCTCTCTCTCTTGTCTCCTCTTCTCCTCCCCTTCTTCTCCTCTCTCTCTTGTCTCCTCCTCTCCTCCCCTTCTTCTCCTCTCTCTCTTGTCTCCTCCTCTCCTCCCCTTCTTCTCCTCTCTCTCTTGTCTCCTCCTCTCCTCCCCTTCTTCTCCTCTCTCTCTTGTCTCCTCTTCTCCTCCCCTTCTTCTCCTCTCTCTCTTGTCTCCTCTTCTCCTCCCCTTCTTCTCCTCTCTCTCTTGTCTCCTCCTCTCCTCCCCTTCTTCTCCTCTCTCTCTTGTCTCCTCCTCTCCTCCCCTTCTTCTCCTCTCTCTCTTGTCTCCTCCTCTCCTCCCCTTCTTCTCCTCTCTCTCTTGTCTCCTCTTCTCCTCCCCTTCTTCTCCTCTCTCTCTTGTCTCCTCCTCTCCTCCCCTTCTTCTCCTCTCTCTCTTGTCTCCTCCTCTCCTCCCCTTCTTCTCCTCTCTCTCTTGTCTCCTCCTCTCCTCCCCTTCTTCTCCTCTCTCTCTTGTCTCCTCCTCTCCTCCCCTTCTTCTCCTCTCTCTCTTGTCTCCTCCTCTCCTCCCCTTCTTCTCCTCTCTCTCTTGTCTCCTCCTCTCCTCCCCTTCTTCTCCTCTCTCTCTTGTCTCCTCTTCTCCTCCCCTTCTTCTTCTCCTCTCTCTCTTGTCTCCTCTTCTCCTCCCCTTCTTCTCCTCTCTCTCTTGTCTCCTCTTCTCCTCCCCTTCTTCTCCTCTCTCTCTTGTCTCCTCCTCTCCTCCCCTTCTTCTCCTCTCTCTCTTGTCTCCTCCTCTCCTCCCCTTCTTCTCCTCTCTCTCTTGTCTCCTCCTCTCCTCCCCTTCTTCTCCTCTCTCTCTTGTCTCCTCCTCTCCTCCCCTTCTTCTCCTCTCTCTCTTGTCTCCTCTTCTCCTCCCCTTCTTCTTCTCCTCTCTCTCTTGTCTCCTCTTCTCCTCCCCTTCTTCTCCTCTCTCTCTTGTCTCCTCCTCTCCTCCCCTTCTTCTCCTCTCTCTTGTCTCCTCCTCTTCTTATTCTCCTCTCCCCCTTGTCTCCTCCTCTCCGCTCTACTCCTCTCCTCTCCTTTCTCTTGTCCTCTTGTCTCTCCCTCTCCCTCATCTCCCCCCCTTCCATAACCTCCACTCCACACAGGTCACATGACCTGAAGGGAGGTCCCTTCCAGTACCTGACTTCCTGTCCGCCACAGGAAGTTAGCTTACTATGGTGTATACTGGCGTATTATGGCTCTGAACCAGGACACAGACGGACCGAGGTACAGGCTGTGAGCAGCAATCCAGTATTTATAAAGAGAGAGAGAGACAAATGTCCAAATTCTAAAACATGTCAAGGTCTGAGATGAGATCCAATCCCAAGCTGGGACCAGAACCAGAACATGTTCATTACTGCTATATCAAACACACACACACACACACACACACACACACACACACACACACACACACACACACACACACACACACACACACACACACACACACACACACACACACACACACACACACACACACACACACACACACACACACACACACAGCTAGTTCCAGGTCAGAGCTCCAATCACAACATGATTGACTTCATCCGGAAACAATTTGATTATGCTGGTGGTAATGTGCATGTATATCTGTGTGTGTGTGTGTGTGTGTGTGTGTGGTGTGTGTGAGTATGTGTGTGTAACTCTGTGTTAGCATACCATAGCGTTCTCTGGGGTATGCTAACAGTCTGGTTTCTATGAGTTGGTTGCTACGGCGACGGCTACTCAGTTTCCATGCTGTCAACTTACACAGTCTGTCCCCTCCCCCATCTGTCCCTCTCGCTCTCTTCCTCCAGCTCTCGCTTTTTCTCTCTCTCTCCATCTCTCTCTCTCCTCCATTCCTTCCATCTCTCCCATCTCTCCCATCTCTCCCATTTCTCCCATTTCTCCCATCTCTCCCATCTCTCTCTCTCTCTCTTTCTCTCCCTCTCTCCTCCATTCTCTTCAACCTATTCTCTCCCCTCAAGGTCAGCTCTCTCTCCCTCTTGTCCTTATTTGGAAACCCTCTCCATTCCCCTACAGGTCACTAGAGCCCCTGGACCAATCCTGTGGTTAGCCTGTGTTGTTTTAGCCAATCCTGTGGTCAGCCTGTCTGCTGTCTCAGCCAATCCTGGCACGGCTATTTCCTTTTAAGGCCGGCCCCTCTTTTACCACTGCCCGTACGGGAGGAATTCTCCTCCATGGCGCCCTCTCTCTCTCTCTCTCTCTCTCTCTCTCTCTCTCTCTCCTCTCTCTCTCTCTCTCTCTCTCTCTCTCTCTCTCTCTCTCTCTCCTCTCTCTCTCTCTCTCTCTCTCTCTCTCTCTCTCTCTCTCTCTCTCTCCTTCCACACACATCACAGTTAAAGGAACAGTCTCTCAGTCATCCCGTTGTGGAACAGTCCAAGCCATCATTATATTTAAGAGATCTCTCTCTCTCTCTATAGTAGGGTATTGTATAATGTTGTATGTATTGTATGTATGTATAATGAGTGAATGGGGAGCATTCCATTGTGCTTACATGACAAATAAAGAATCTTGAATCCCAGGGAAACAGATCCTTTGGGGGGTGGTGGGGGGGGGGACCCACGTTTGTACTTGTGGAGTAGTGAGTTATACATCTGGGTTGTTCTGATAATTATTATATAAATACTTTCTAAACTAGGATGTTGCTGCATCTTACAACACGGCTTTGGCTGAGCTCCCTGACAAGGAACAGCCTGTAGTTCACCTCGTTAGGGAACAGCCTGTAGTTCACCTCGTTAGGGAACAGCCTGTAGTTCACCTCGTTAGGGAACAGCCTGTAGTTCACCTCGTTAGGGAACAGCCTGTAGTTCACCTCGTTAGGGAACAGCCTGTAGTTCACCTCGTTAGGGAACAGCCTGTAGTTCACCTCGTTAGGGAACAGCCTGTAGTTCACCTCGTTAGGGAACAGCCTGTAGTTCACCTCGTTAGGGAACAGCCTGTAGTTCACCTCGTTAGGGAACAGCCTGTAGTTCACCTCGTTAGGGAACAGCCTGTAGTTCACCTCGTTAGGGAACAGCCTGTAGTTCACCTCGTTAGGGAACAGCCTGTAGTTCACCTCGTTAGGGAACAGCCTGTAGTTCACCTCGTTAGGGAACAGCCTGTAGTTCACCTCGTTAGGGAACAGCCTGTAGTTCACCTCGTTAGGAAACAGCCTGTAGTTCACCTCGTTAGGGAACAGCCTGTAGTTCACCTCGTTAGGGAACAGCCTGTAGTTCACCTCGTTAGGGAACAGCCTGTAGTTCACCTCGTTAGGGAACAGCCTGTAGTTCACCTCGTTAGGAAACAGCCTGTAGTTCACCTCGTTAGGGAACAGCCTGTAGTTCACCTCGTTAGGAAACAGCCTGTAGTTCACCTCGTTAGGGAACAGCCTGTAGTTCACCTCATTAGGAAACAGCCTGTAGTTCACCTCGTTAGGGAACAGCCCACTCTGCTCCTCGTAAACACAAACACACCTATAGGAAGCCGCTGACTCACGCCGCAGACATGTGTCAAACCTGGCAACCTGAGGGCCATCCTCACCCATGTGTCAAACCTGGCAACCCGAGGGCCGTCCTCACCCATGTGTCAAACCTGGCAACCCCAGCCCCTCATTGTGAGACATCGGCCATCAGCTGGCGGGGGGGGATAAGGGGATAATTCAATATGAGCCGTACCACCACACTCACAGTGTGCACATTGTTGTAGTCTGAGGTAACACGGGGTCATGTCAGAGAGAGGGAGTTCTCACAGGGGACAGGGTGACACACACACACACACACACACACACACGCCACTTGTGCATGCCATGATGCACACATGGGGCCACATAGGCTAACACACCCATACATACACACACACACACACACACACACACACACACACACACACACACACACACACACACACACACACACACACACACACACACACACACACACACACACACACACACACACACACACACACACACACATACACACACACACACACACACACTATAACACACACATACACACACACAATAACATTCTACATTTTACAGATTCTGTCTGTCAATCTGTATTCATACATGTATATCTAGGTATCACCACCACCATGTTGTGGAAGGAAGATTGGTTTTTCCCTTCAACATCTGGAAGAGAGAGAGAGCGAGAGAGAGAAATAGAGAGAGAATGAGCTCTCTCTCTCTCTCTCTCTCTCTCTCTCTCTCTCTCTCTCTCTCTCTCTCTCTCTCTCTCTCTCTCTCTCTCTCTCTCTCTCCCCTCTCTCCCTCATTGTCTCACATTCTCCCTCTCTCTCCCTCCCCCTCTCTCCCCGTCTCCCCCTGTCTCTCCCTCTGTGGGTCAACGTCATCACGTGGGGAACCCCCCCCCCCCCCCAGGAGGAGAGGTCTTACCTCACGTTAAGGAGCAGTGGAGGTCTCCCTCCCCGCCACCCAGCCTGGTCCACATCCCAACATATAAACACCATATCAGACTGTCACACTTACAGCACTCTGTCACTCTGTCTCTCTGTCTCTCTGTCTCTCTGTCTCTCTGTCTCTCTCTCTCTCTATATATATATATATCTCCATCTAAAGGGACAGACAGATATGTGGTCGCCATGGTTGCATTCTCTACAACAAACAGCAGGTGGGTCATGTGACCCCACGTCATATTAGCGACCACGTTAGCTTCCACCGGGGGTTAGCTTTAAGAACAGCAGATCCCCTCAGAGCCTCGAAGACACAGACCAGACCGCTCCACCTCCTCCACCCCTCCCCCTAATGTCACAGCAGATATATGTCCACGCACACACACACACATGCACGCACACGCACACACACACACACACACACACATGCACGCACATTCACCAATCATCTCATATCACTTTAACAGCTCCCATGTCACAGCAGTTATGTGCCTCCATATATCTCCAGGAAGGCTAATACTATTACCTCACACACACACACACACACACACCACACACACACACACACACACACACACACACACACACACACACACACACACACACACACACACACACACACACACACACAGGAGACTACTCCATCTCTCTGAGCCCTGACACACTTTGGTCTTGGTCTGTTGTGGGATCCTCAGCTCTAAGAGGAGCCGTCGAGGGTCTTGGGTCGGACATCTACAACTGTTGAACCCCCAAGCTGAGCCAGTTCAGAATCTACCCTGGAAGTGACATCACCCCCCAGATGTATGACGGTTAGCTCCTACCCGGGGGACCGTACCAACCCAGTTGGAGGATCTCTGGGAGGGGGGTTCTGGGACCTTTAATGTAGAGCTGTTTCCTCCGTGGTGGTGAAGTCGCCCATCCCGGGGAACAACTCATCTTGACGGAGACGACCGGCGAGCGAGGTCCCAGCGTGGGCTCAAACAGACAAGAGAGAGCTCCGCTTCTACGGGACGTGGACGTTATCCCGTCCCGGCTTCAGTCTCTACAGTTAAGATTTATTTACCCTCCTCCAGGCAACACGGTGGATTTATCTCTGGACACGAGGTCGCGCCTGCCCGGGATCTCTCTCTCGCCAGGAGCCCACCGTGAGTTATAGCTCCGGGTGCTCCTCCGTGCGACCACATGTGGACCCGCTCCACATGTGGTCTTAGTCTCGGCAGGACTCGTCGAAGAGCCGACCTCCTCTGCTGTCCCCCCCCACCCCGTGGGCTGCCAAATCACACCTTCCCCCCCCCCCCCCCCCCCACCCCGTGGGCTGCCAAATCACACCTTCCCCCCCCCCCCTCCCCACCCCGTGGGCTGCCAAATCACACCTTCCCCCCCCCCCCTCCCCACCCCGTGGGCTGCCAAATCACACCTTCCCCCCCCCCCCTCCCCACCCCATGGGCTGCCAAATCACACCATCCCCCCCCCCCCCCCCCCCCCTCACCACCCCATGGGCTGCCAAATCACACCATCCCCCCCCCCCCCCCCCCCTCACCCCGTGGGCTGCCAAATCACCCCCCCCCCTGCGGCCTGAGGTATGTTATAACCCTAGAACATCCCCACTGCACCACGGCTTGTGTTGGAGCTGTTGCCTAGGAGCTTTATTGAGATTGGCTCTCCAGACACCGACGGCCGGTTGGTCTGGGCGTGTGCGTGGGAGAAGCTACACACACACTCAAATGTTGAAGGCGATTTTTCAGTGTGAAAGCGTTTTTAAAAATGTTTTTTTCCGACTGGCCTCTCTTGAAGTCTGGAGCTCGTAAGTCTTGGCGTCTCTTAAAGAATCTTCTAACAGGCCCCAGTACCTCCATCGGCACCCGCATCTAACGTTGTTCATATTGGCTATGAATGGTAAATAAAGGCCATGTTTGTATTCTCTAGGCTGGATGAAGGATAAATAACAAGGCAATAATAGCATATGAACGCTGAGCAGCTTCTTCTTCAGACGCCATGAGCTGTGGAGCGGAACTAAAGAACATCAGGACCTCTGAGGAACTGATCAGAGTTTCCATCGCTCAGCTTCTGTTTAGTTTACTTAATGACTTCAACTAGCAGCCTCCGTAGAACAAGTCCATTAAACAGATTAAGAAAGGAGCTCCTGTTGTTCTAAAGCACTAACCCACTCCCGTACACAACCTGACAAGGTTCACAGACACAAGCTCAGGAAGGTGTGCTGGAATGGAAGAACCAAAGTGAGCGAAGGGAACTTGGTTTGATAGGTGTGAGTGTTCTAGGGGTCAGGGGTCGTTCAGGCTGCGTTTGAACAGGTCAGCAGAGTGGTGGGGGTGACAGCCAAGAAGGAGGGAGATGGAGAGGGAGTAAAGGAGCAAGATAGAGGGGAAGAAAGAAGGAGTGGAGTAAGGGAGAGAGAAAGGACAGAGGGAAGAAGGGATCCAGCTACAGTATGTATTTGTTGATATTGTGAACAAGAATTCCCTCAGCAAGCTTAAAGCGTGATCCTGCAGGTTTTCTCAACAGATAATGTTTCAGTGTGAGAGTCTGTGTGTGTTTACCCCCCTGGCAACAACAGTTTGTAATCACTACTCCATACACACGCACACACGTGCACGCACACACACAGCTGGTCTTTACCTGGCGCTTCCTGTGTCCTCCTCTCTACTCTCCACTCTGGAAGCACAGAATCAACACGGGTTCAAGGGTCAACAGACACAGGCGTCCAATAGAAATCCAGGTACCATGCGATGCGATTCAATGCAATGCACTGTGGGCCCACAGAGGAGGCCAAGAATCAGCAGGTGTCTGAGAACCTAGTGTACAAACATACATGGTGTGCCTGTAATGCAGTAGGCACCGGGGGAACGACCGCATGCAGACAGAGCACGTCGGTAACCAGACACAACACCCAAACGTGAAGCCATTCCACAACAGGCAGGGCTCCCCTCTGTCCCTCCCTCCCTCCTGGAGGTTTATCCCTGGTCAGGGCGGGCAGGGCTGACGCTCACCCAGCAGACGGAGCAAAATGCAGGGAGACACACAGCGCTCCCGACCTCCAGGTGAGTCCTTGGATGCTTGAACACCCCACCCCACTTTGCAGCAGTCATTAGGCCGGGTACCCCGGCTGACCTCTGACCTCTGACCTCTCCACACAGCTGGCGGTAGGGTAGTCACGGGACATGCTGACCCAGGCTCAAACATAAAGAACAAAACCAGCCACGCAGCGAAAGCCAACCAGATCTGTTTACACACACACACACACAGACACACACACATTCTGGGCATCATGATGCCACACCAGACAAGAAATAGCTGGAATGCTTTTGTTCTCTTTAGATGTGGGATTTCCCCTGATACAACCCCCCCCCCCCCCCCCACCCCACCCCACCCCACCCCAGACATTGACACATAAAAGCACCAATAACGGGTCACATGTAAGAGATCCCTGTTGGCCTGCTCCAGACAGGCCCTCCCCAGACAGGAGACCTGGGAAGAGACAGCCTGGCCCCGGTGAGGTTCAGGGGGAGAAGGGTACTCACAGCTTGGGCTTGGTGTGCAGCGGAGGAGCCTCCTTGACGGGGGGCGGAGACGTCCGGGCGTGAAGGGAGTCCAGAGATGGAGCGGGGCCGGGAGCAGGAGCAGGAGGAGAGGCCTGCGAGGGCGACTCAGGGTACGGAGGAGGGGGCGGCGGAGGGTGAGGAGGCAGGAGCCCGGGTGCGGCCGGCGGAGCGGCCGGCTGACCGTTCTGTACGGCGCCTCCCTCCCAGTGGGGGTCCGTCTGGAGGGGCGGTGGGGCCGACGCCCTGGGCCAGATCTCTACCTCGTTGACGTGGAAAGCGTCGGCGCCGGTGGCGGGCGTCTTGGGGGGAAGCTCTAGGAGGCTGATCTCCGTGGGGGGAGGAGGGGGAGGAGGGGGAGGAGGGAAGGAGGCGATGTCCTCGGTCCTCCCCGGGGGGTCTCTGGACGGGTCCTCAGCCGCTGAGGAGGAGAACAGGGAGGTAAGGGGGGGGGGGGTATACAATCTTAGAACTGTAACCTATAGCACTTTATGAACCATCCATCCATCCATCCATGGACTTTATGAACCACCACTTCAGAATTGATAAATCTGCAACATGGCCTTTGTTTCTTGGAGGAAAATCATCTTACAATACGAAATAATCACATGAAAAATCAACGTGGTGGTCCTGTCTCAGCTGGTAGAGCATAGCCTGAACACTGCCAGGTACGACCAATTGGCGTCCACCAAACTTAAGAGTCAAGGTGAAGGAGCTTGCAGTTGACACCGAGCCAGCAGCTCCGGGCAGTAAGGACGGGGAGCAGCTGGGACCGGTCAGGCCGGAGCACCCCGGCTGTTTATTTGGGTCCCTCTTCTGACCGTGCCGTGGATATACAAAGATCTACCAGGGAGGATAAACACCAGGCCTGCTGTGTCCTCCCACACTCAGACGGAGAGACCCAGGCCCCAGCAGCACCCCAGGCCCCCACCTCCACCTCCACCTCCAGCCAGATGAAGGGGTTCAGGAGGCCCACCTCTCCGGTGTTCTGTCTGGATGAGGACCTCCATGAGAGCATCGCTTGTACTAATCATTGCTCTCATTGTGATGACTGAGTCGCGATGGTCTGGAACGTTTTTTCCGGTTCGGAAAAATGCTAAATATCCCTATGTTGATGTAACACAGTTTGAGCTAATGGGAAACTTTAGGGAGGTATTTTGTCTAAAACAAATATTAATAAGGTCAGGATTAATTCATTCCAGAACGTTTTAAATCTGGCACAGTATTTCAATCGCTTATATATATTTTTATATTATTTCTTTAATTTGAATATTGTTGTCCTTACTGCCGATCTTTTCCCACAAATTGCTCACTCTTTGTTCTCCTCTCTGCTTCCCTGGTGTCATTTTGGTTGACAACATTCAGACAATGTGTTTCTGAGGTAAAGCTACCTTGGCATACCTGTGGTAATGGTCAATTATGCGTTACCTATGGCAACAGTGAGTGTAGCGTACCTGCGCTAACAGTGAGTTGAGCCGTGCTGCTGACAGAGCCGAACAGGTTGGTGGCCGAGCAACAGAACAGACCCCCGTCCTCTGGAAAGGCCTCCGCTATCACCAGTGTGCAGATCTCCTCTGGGAATCAATAATCAGGAAATAATGATCATTATAAGCAGATTAGAATGATTGGGTTATACAATGATACTATACGTGTGTGAGTAGACAGGTGGTTTGGACAAGTATACAAACAGGACAGGCCGATGATCGACTCAAAACGCAAAGATAACATACAGATTTAGAGATAGACAGACCTACAGACAGATAGACAGACCTACAGACAGATTTAGAGATTAACAGACTTACAGACAGATAAAGAGATAGACAGACAGAAAGACAGATAGACAGACTCACAGACAGATATAGAGATAGACAGACTTACAGACAGATTTAGAGATAGACAGACTTACAGACAGATTTAGAGATAGACAGACTTACAGACAGATTTAGAGATAGACAGACTTACAGACAGATAAAGAGATAGACAGACGGACAGACAGATATAGAGATAGACTGACTTACAGACAGATTTAGAGATAGACAGACTTACAGACATATATAGAGATAGACAGACTTACAGACATATATAGAGATAGACAGACTTACAGACAGAAAGACAGATAGACAGACTTACAGACATATATAGAGATAGACAGACGGACAGACAGATTTAGAGATAGACAGACTTACAGACATATATAGAGATAGACAGACTTATAGACAGCTATACAGACTTACAGACAGACAGACATGCGGATAGCCAGACTAAGGGAAGAAAATACAGATAGATACGTAGGCAGGCAGACAGACAGACAGACAGACAGACAGACACATGCCCAGGAGTGCAGGTGTTGAGGGAGGTTTGTGTGAGTCACTCCTGAAATCAACACCTGATGTTTCTGACTCAGACAGAAAGACAAAATGTTCTGCGTGCATTGCGTGTGTGTGTCACTGTTTGTCTGTACGTATGGTATGTGTGTTGGAAGGCATGGTGGTGGTGGTGGTGGTGGTGGTGGTGGTGGTGGAGGTGGTGGTGGTGGTGGTGGTGGTGGTGTTAGGGTTCAGAATGTCCCAGGGACCCTGTGGTTTAAGGCCTGTCTGTCACGATAATTGCTGCTCTCCTCTTGTTATGAGACCGGACGGCGCTAGGTTAGGAGTCATCACATTACATAGAGGTCAATAATTAGGGACTGAAAAACATCTTTGGTAATATGGTAACATGTTGAATATGTTTTCAAAGGGTAAGTACCTGACTCAGCTGCAGAGCGAGGCTCTGTCCATCACGAGAGAGAGAGAGAGAGAGAGAGAGAGAGATGAATGACTTACTCTCCATTCAATTCTGAATTTCAACCACAATACTATACAATGCCATACTTTACAATGCAATACTATACTATAATATACTATACTATAAACAACACTATATACTATCTACTATATACTATACTATATACTATAAACAACACTTTACTGTGACAATGTCTGTTGGATGATCACTTTGCATATATATATATATATATATATATATATATACAGCGAATGGGGCAGCAGGTCTGTGTTCCCATCCAGCTGTAGCCTATGACATCACATCCCACGGAGGCTCTCTGATCGGCCACTCACTCTTCTGGAGGATCCGGAAGTCAGGAGAGTCGAGGATCTCCTCCCCCCTGCGGTACCAGCTGACGTGCAGCGGAGGGCTGCCCCGGACCCGGCCCTCCAGGACCACCACCTGGCCCTCGGACGCCTGCGCCTGCTGCAGGAGCTGCAGGGGGGGGGGAGCAGACCCAGGTGTACAGGTGTTCATATTCATGTAGTCAGAGGTCACATGGGCTCGTTAGGATGATCCACATTACAACAACGTGAGGTGGTCTTGGCTCTGTTTGGTGTGGGATGTGATCCATGAGTGCAATAGTAACATAGTGGGCGGCGGTGTCGTCGCGGCTGGGATGTTGAACTCCTAACTAAAGGGTTCTGGGTTCGATCCCCCGCGGACAATCCTCCCATTTCTGACCCTCACCTGCAGGGAGCGGATGATTTGGATTTCACATCTGCCCTTTTATGAAATTCTAAAATAGTGCCGGAATATATATATATGAGAGAGAGAGAGAGAGAGAGAGAGAGAGAGAGAGAGAGAGAGAGAGAGAGAGAGAGAGAGAGAGAGAGAGAGAGAGAGAGAGAGAGAGAGAGAGAGAGAGAGAGAGAGAGAGAGTGGACTACAGTTGTTGAACAAATCATTCAAGGTGGATGTCTCTCTCTCCTGCCACCTTCTAAGGTTTCACACACAGAGCAAGTCAACCGTCCAGGAGCCACGGTCCACAGAGAAACACCATCACCAACAAGACCACACTCTCCAACAACAAGAACCGTGTGTGTGTGTGTGTGTCTCTCTCTCTGCCTCTGAAATCTATCTCTGTCAACACTGTATGTCTTCTTGTGTCATTGTGAAGCAGAGAGACATAACTAAACACACAAGCAGCACAAGTCATGTCAGGGACAGCAGAAAGTGGTTGGGTTTGTATTTGTGAGTGTGTGTGTGTGTCGGTGGATTACGTCACAAGGCTGACATCACC